>SOPI01000107.1:0-319184 GCA_021307395.1 Trypanosoma vivax | reverse complement strand
TGCGAGGCAGCGCCGCGCGCCCCTTTGCCACCCTGCGGACCCAACATTTCCTTCATGTGCTCTCCTCGTTCCCGTTGCGAGTTGCATGTTGGCTCTCTCCGGAGTTTCCTGCAGTGTTTCCTTCATCCGCGTCAAATCCGGAGAGCGACGCTCCAAGCGCAAGCACCGTGCCGACCCACCACTGCTTGCTCGGTGCACTGAGTCCTGCCGCTGCACGTGTCCGTGCCTTCTCTCCATCCTGTCCCGCCATCTTCGGCACCAACCTCCTTGTCCGACAAACCACGCATCCATAGGTGCGGGGCCAGCGCTTTCACGTACTTGTCTGAATCGTCCACGATTGCCGTTTGTCCCCCGCTGCTCTCCTGGTCCCGTTCGGCCGGACCTATTGTCTCGTTTCCGCTCCTGCCATTGCGGCCGCCGGTGCCGTTCGGTCGCGCTGTCCCTTCTCGCCAGTCAGGCGCGTGCGTTCAACGGCCCCGATGTGCTTCCGCACGCCGTGCCGCCTTGTTGCTTCCGCCGGCGCGGGCCACACCACTGCACGCCTCTCGTAGGCAGGCCAGTCACTTTCCCTGTGCCCTTGGCGCGGCACCGCTTCGTCCAGGTGCGGCATGCCGCTGAGCGACGCCACACGCGGAGTCCGGGACCAGGCCCGCCTCGGGTCCCGCGAGAAGGTGGTACGACGTCTCTCCGCGGAATCAGTCTGCTGCGCGCCTCGCGAGACACAGACGCTCGCACACGCCGCAACACGGGCCGCGAGTGTCGGCAAAGTGCCGAACGCGAGCCGCAGCGGCCAGGCGAACGTGGCCGCATGGAAAGCAGGGGCGCATCAGGACCAGCAGCAGCGGCCACAATGCTCCGCATCCCTCAGAGCCGCCGGGGAAGCAGAATAGTGACGGCGTCCACGGACAGTTGCTCGCGGCGCTGCGGCGACGGAAGCAAATCAGTGCGTTACCACACCCCAGGCTGACGCCATAGCGGCCTACAACCAAAATGTCCGGCGGCTGGCGGGCGCCGAAACACACCGGGGTTGTCTGAGGCGCGCGCGTGCGCGCAGGGGAAACACGGAGGGGGGAACCGAGCACCGCCGGCGCAGCTCTTCGCTGGCCACAAGAAAGCGGCAAGGCGATTGTTGTGTGGGCGGCACGCACTCAGGTGGCCCTGTTGGCCGCGAAGAGCATGCGTGAGTTGTCGTGCGCCGGCACTGCCGGCACGCCCGAGCTGGGAACAGGAGAGGGCAAGAGGGGCCCTGTTACAGGCCCGCACGGGGAACACCAACACAGAAGACAGGCCAGTGCAGAGGCATGCTGCGTAGCCGGCCACCGAAGGATCTGCCAGACAGAACGTTAACAAGCAAACAGTGACGCCGGGGAAGGAACGCACGCAGGAGACAATGGTTTTGCACGAGGTTACGGGTGTCGAGTCACCGAAACGGCCACGTGGACGGCAGCGTCTGCGAGCACGATGCACAGAGGGCCGCCGCGGGAGGGGGAAGAACAGGCAAGGGACTGGAAGGAAGAAAGAAGGATGGGGCTAGGTGGGAACCACTACGCGAAAAAGGCTGAAGGAACGGAACGCGCAGAAACGGAAACGACACAGGCGCAGCAAGCTGAGATTGTGTTTGCAGAACAAGGCACAATAAGGAACAAGGCCGCGGAGGGTGGCTGTACGGAGGAGGGAGGGAAAACAGGAAAGGTGGGGCAGTCGCCGACAAATAACCGAGGGACACAAGGAGGGAGAGGCTAGGTCTGTTTGCTGTGCAGCGCCGCACAAGCGGACAGCCGGGGAGACAGGGAGGCGGACGCTTAGCGGAGTGGCGGCAATGGCTGAGGGCGCTGCCGAAGCTTCCTGGAACGAACGCGAGACCTTGCGCGGACGCACGGGCCAAGACGAAAAGGGGCAAATTGGCAGGTGGCAATTGAGGTTCATAGGGCGCTCGCGCGGGCAACAGAACAAAGGCAAGCAAAGCGCATGGTTTGGATCAGGGGAACACGCGTGCGATGTAGACTTACGCGTGAACAGTGTAGAGCAGCAAAACAGGTGACAGGGGAGCGAGGCGGCGCGCAAACGCACGTGGATCAGAGCGGCGATGTGGAGGAAGGTCGACGAAGCGGGAAGGTAGATAGCGTAATTGTCGGAAACGGTGAGGTGCGTGAAGAACACGGGTGTGGCTATTACGAGCGGAAGGAGGCCGTGCGGTGGGGAGAAAGCAAGGACACAGGCGGAGCGCGCGTGCAACACACGGTGGCGAAAGGTAGCACAAAGGAACGGATGAAGCTCAGCAGACACAGGGAGAGGGCAATAGTGTCAAGTCACTGTAGCGCGAGCGCGGAGAAGGGGCGAAGGAGAACGGGACAATGCCCAGTATCTGTCGAGGACAACGGTGCACAGGCAGGGAAGGGCGGGGGAGAGCTTGAGGGTCTTTGTGCGCTAACAGAACAGTAGGAGAAGAGAGTTTCTAAGGGCCAGACGGTGCGTCGAGGAAATCACAGCGAAAGGAGTCACGGGGCGGCGACGCACGCGCAGCGCCAGAAGACCTGCTGAGCCGTGCCATGAACAAAGGGTCACGGTGCGCGGCCCCACTTTGTTGGGCAACCATCGATGGGCAGGAGCGGACGGTGGCGGCTTTGAGCCCAGCGATCGTTGGCGAACGCTTTAACAAGTGGCGAGTGAAGGGGAGGGAACGAACTTGCACGACATAGCCGGCGGCGTGGCTGCGCTGACAAGCGAGCAGAAAAACGTACGGCAAGCGGAGGGCATCTGGGCCGTTAGCTTGGTGGCGAGCTGTGCAGTGTAAGTTGCGCTTGCGCGAGAAAGGAGGTGACAGACAACGTAGACGCAGCACGAAGAGAACGACGCTCAGGGAGGAGAGTGGTGCGCACAAACAAGCGAACACGCGTGCACAAGGGTTGACAAACAGGGAGGCGGTTGAGAAAGATTGCAGTTTCCTCTGGGTGAAATGAGCGGCGTGCGACACACACGGGGGGCGGGGGAGCTAACGGTGGACGTCTGGCCACAACTTGCGGCTTAGGCGTGGTGGGGTCTGAGCCAGATCGACGGCTTTACAACGGGGATTTGCGGCGCTGAAGAATGGGGCTTGCTGGTGTCATGCTCGAGGCGCTCGCTGTGAAGGCCGTATGCGCGGACTTGAGGGGGCTGGACAAGTGGGCGCAGACAACAGGAAGGTGCAAAGCGATGGAGAAGGCCAGGAAGGAATTGTTGTGAGCGAGGGGACGACTCAGCGTGGAGAGGAAGACGCAAGTGAGGAAACGCAGCCGTGTTGAGCAACGACTGAGAGACTGGTTGTTAGGAGGAGGGAACACAGGGCCGACTGACTCGGATGACAGGCTGTTGCGCGTGGAGTAAAGGCGCGGAAGTGGAAAGGGCGAAGTGAAGGTGAGGCGCGCAACTGTTTTTTTTCGTTGACGGCGGAAAGGGGGGAAAACTTTGGCACGGGGGATGAGGTGCGCCGACCCGCAGGACCAGCGCGGGCACGAGCGCGGAAGCCAGAGGCATGCCGTGTTTGGACACTAGGCCAGAGTTCTGAGGAGATCGCGGCGTGCTTCTATTGTTTTGCTTTTAGTTGGTTTTCCTGTAATGTGTGCCAGCGAGGGGGCGAGGGGACCGAGGGGGTGGCGTGGATCGCGTGCCAGCGACAAGCTTATCTCGAGCGGAGTTGCAGCGAGAAAGCAAGGGTGCTCACGCCAGGAAAAGGTGAAAGGGAAAGAAAAGTGTGCGATGGGAGAGGAGCGAAGCGCGATGTTGAGATGGACAAGAAGAGAAGAAACGCCGCAACAGCAAAGGGAGGCGAAAAGGTGGCCGAGTGTGCGCGGAGAAGTGCGGAGGAAAAATCTTGGGAGGTGTGAGGGAGGCCGAGGCGTGTGGTGAGGAAATGGCTTGGGAGGACGGAGCGATGGAGAGAAGGGCCGAGGAACACGCAGCGCTGCCGCTGTGGCGGGGCCGGGTGGTTGGGCTCGCACGGAGTAGCGCCGGGGGCCGGTATTTTTCGGGAAGCCGGCGTTGAGTGACGGGAAGGGGGCACGTTTGAGTCGTGGAGGGAACGCGAATGGGGAGGCGAAAAAAGAAAGAGGGCACGCAAGGGTATCGCGGGACGGGGTGATGAACGAGGGAGGAAGACCGCACGGCGAGCAGGTGAGAGGGCGGAAGGGAAGTTCAGGGCTGAACACACTGCCGCGGTGCGCCGAACGGAGGACGTGGTCCAGGGGGGTGGTTTCCGCACACTACGGAGGATAGCCGCCGCGAAGGAGATTGGGGAGTGCGAGAAACTATGGGGAGATGGTCGGAAACAGCACCGGCGGTAAGAGTGGAAGGAGTGAGTGGAGAGACGGCGACGAGGAAGGAGGGAACGACGGGGAGAACGAGGTCGAGGTTAGGTCTGAGAATGACGCGCGGCAGACGAAAAGGAACGTGAAGGCTGAGGGGGAAAGGGCGCGGGAAGCGAAGGACGGCAGGGGAAGGGCGGATTGGCAAGTGATTGACCGGCAGAGGTAAAGTGAGCGGGGGCGTGGAAGATAGAGCAGCAACACTGGCCACGTGAACGCAGGAAGGCGCCGGTCCAGGGGAAAATGGAGCGGTGGCGGCCCTTGGCAAGGCAGACGCATGGCGCGGAGAGAGACGGGCTTAAAGGTGATCCGGGCACGGGAGAGCGGAAAGGGTGGACGTGCACCGCGCAGCTGTTCAGGCGCCGCTGGAAAAAGGGAGCGGAAGACGGGAGAGGTTTAGAGGGGGGCACGGGTTTGCTTGAAGCAGTTTGCAGGTACAAAGTGAGGGGCGGCGATTGGAGACAAAAAGAGGGATGGGGGCAATGGGCGAGGTGACTGAAGGAAACACGGAGGGAGGACGGAGATGCGAGGAGGGGTGGGCACCGAGTTTGTTTTGCGCTGACGTTTGCGACGCGCAGACGCAAGCAGTCAGGCGGGGAGGGGAGTGGCACCGCGGAGCGACTGCTTTGGCACAGTGTTGCTTGCGCGAAGAACTTTCTGTGTGCAGCTTTTGCTGCGCGAGCGATCCGTGCACCAAAGCAATTTCAGACAATGGCTGAGCAGTTAGGAGAGCACACTCTGGACGGGGCACTGACAGAGAGGCGAGGCGAAAAGGAGGTCCCACAGGCAGCCAACCAGAAGGCGCATGTTCGACTTTTTTGACCATAGGGCTCGCAAGACGCAACGCGGGAACAACAAGGCAAACTTGGCAGGCCACTGTGACGACACTCGAAAGAAGGGTGAAGAGGGAAAAGCTAGGCGAACGGCAGGGAGAGAGAGGAGAGACATGTGGTCTCACCTTGCGCCAACATCGACGGGCGAAGGTCCCAGAAAAGAAGAGAAGCGAGGCACGCCCAAGAGAGGGAAAGCAGTACAGACACAGCGCGGAGCAAGGTCAGGAACAAGGGGGAGACGCACTTGTTTGAACGAAAGGCCGCGACGAAGCAGGAATGTTAGGAGAGGCGAACCGGGGTCAACAGAAAGGCCAGCAGGAGGTAGTGCAGAACGCAACTGTGAAAAAGCAGTGGGGGATGTGTGCCGCACGCAGGCGAGCGGGCAACGGGACAAATGGAAGCCAACCTCGCGCAACGTACCAACAGGAAAGTGAACACGGCACCGCAGCATGGAACAGCAACGAGCCGCGAAGGACCGCTAACTGAAAACGTGGCCCGCGGAAAGGGGAAAAGGAGGCGCGGGGGCAGCAGGGCAGGCAACATTTTGAGGACAGGTCGGAACGAAAGAGGCTTCGAGACGGGGACTGCTGGGAAGTATAACGCTCGACAGGTTGGAGCATTGCAGAAAAGAATTTTTCAAGCGGGCGAAGGGAGAGACTGCTCGGGGTGAAAAGAATTTGCAGGGACACCAGCGAAAGCACAAGTCGGGCAGGTGAAATTTGCTTTTTCGCGTTTGAAAAGAAGAAGCACACGACGCAGGACACAACAGTGACGGGAAAAAGTGAAAGGATAAGTAAAAGGAAAGGTACAAGCAGGAGGGAGGAGACAGGCAAAAAGAGAACAGTGGGGTGAGTAAGCCGCAGAAGACACAAAAAATATTGCGAGCATTGATGAAAGCGAACACATCAGAAAGAACAGGAAGAAGGAAGCCTTCAACTAAAAATTAACCAGGAAAGGCGACGGGGGGAAACCAGTAGAAGACACTCGAATTTGTTGAGATTCGAAATTGTATATTTCTTTTTTTAGCAAGACTTACGTTTGTTAATTTTTTTAGTAGGAGTTGGGAAGTCTGAGCGATCATGAAATGAAGGGAATACATTTTTATTAGAGAGAAAAGAGATTGAAGAATTTGGAAGAAGTGGCTAAAAATTAAATTTTTTTAAAGCTTGCCTTGCAAGGTGCCGAGTTGTGCGGTAAACTTTGCTTGTGTGTTTTTTACTGATAGGCGCAATTAAATTTATAAAAACTCAATTTTTCTCCTTTCTCTTTGCTTGAGTTCTTTTATTCGATGTATTTTCTGTTCTTTAAGCATTTGACTTTCATTAGTGACTTAATACCTTTTTTGAAAAAAATAAAATAGGAAGCATAAATGTTTAAGATGTAAGTTGAGTAGTATCCACTAAATGTCGTTTAGGTATTTTTTCTTGTGTTTTATGTCTCTTGTTCGTTGCTGAGTTAGTTTTGATGTGCATTGAGTGGAACCTTATTTTTTGATTTTTCAAAGTATGTGCCTGCAAAATGTTTGCTTCGCTTTATACAAATTTCTAATAGATCGCTAAAAGAAAAAAGTAAAAAAACATTCGTCATAAATCGCAATGCCATTGACACGCTAGTACCTTTTTTCATTTCATTAAATGTTTTATCAACAATCCTTTTTCCTTCTTTTTTTCTCTTTACCTCTCTTTTTTTTAATACGTGGCTTTATTTTTAAAAATTGAAAGTCTCTCTTTTTCTATCTTTTTTTTGCAGTTATTTCTTCGCGTTTTTTCTGTTGTTTGTTTTTTTCCTTTGTTTCCGGGTAATTTTTTTAAAGTATTTTTTTAGTTTCTGGCAAGGCGTCGAAGTTTGTAATTTGAGCTTCCTGCGTCTTTACCTGCCAATTAAATGTCTGAGTGTTTTTTGTGTCTGTCTCACCTTTTCAGCTTTTTCCTTTTATATTTTTATTTACATTTTTATATTTTTTGTCTGTGCTATGTTTGCGGTTGTGTTTTTTTCTGCGTCTCCTTTTTTGTTTCTTTTTTTTCTTTTTTAGTTTCGGTGTCCTTTTTTGTTGTTTCTCTGCCTCTTTTTGTTTTCCTCGCTTTACCGGCTTCGGGCGGGGCGCGCACTTGTTTTTGCGCTTCTCCTCTCTTTCTGTTTTCTCTTCCGTGTGCATTGTGTGGCTCATTCTGCTGTGCATCTATTGTCGTGCTGAGCGTCTACTTGGTTCCCTGTCCGTTTTGTTTGTTGCTTGTCCTTTCGCATGTGTGTTTTGTTTGTTTGCATGTCCACCTTGCACGCGTATGTGTGCTTCACTGTGCGAAGTCACGTGTGTAAATGCTCGTCCTGCCCTTTTGCGCCTTGTTTCTTTTCCACTGGCTCGGTGCGCTTTTATCCCCTGTGTTGCTCCTGTGTTGTGGCTTGCTGACTCGCGTCGGTCTCGGTCTTTGCTTCTGTTGCCTCATCGTTTCTCAGTGCCTTGCTTCGCGTGCGCTGCTGAGTGGTCTTCCGTGTGCGGCTTTGTCTTCTTCTCGCATGGCCTCTGCATGCTCGTTGGGGTCCTTTTCGTTTGCGTGTTTTGTGTTTCTCTTTTCTTTGCGGCGCGCTTTTTTATTGAGTGGCTGGGTCTTCTTCGGTGCGCTCTATGCGGTTGCTTGAGTGCTGTCATCTCCGCGCGCGCTGTTTCGTGACGGTGCGTGCCGCTGGCAAGGCGTGCCTTTTCCCTCCTTGTCGCTTTCCGCGTCTTTTGTGGCGGTCCAGTGTGTCTTTTGATGTGGTATTTCTTTTTCCCCTTCCTATCTCTCCCGCGCGGTGCTGTTCTCCGATGTGTCTGCTGCGCTGTGTTGCAGGATGGCTGTGCGCGCCTGTGTTCCTTGCCTCTTTTGCTGTTTGCGTGTGTGCTTTCTGTGGGTGCAGCGCTTCTGTGTCTGTTGGTTGCCTCTGTGTCCGTGCGTCAGGTGTGTGTGCTCTTTCTGATTTGCGCGTCGCAAGCGTGTTGGTGCAAGTGCCACGAGTCATTTCTTTCGAGCTTTTTTTCTGCAGTGTTAAGCTGCCTCACGTCTTTCCTGTCTCTCGGCTTGCGTGTGTGCAAAGCGTTTCGTCCTGCTTTTTATTTTCCTTGTTGCGTTTGTTTGTGTCAGTGCCCTTTTTCTGTCCCGCGGCGGTGCCTGCTAAGTGCTTGCGTCACGCGTGTTTTGGTCCTTTGCGTTTTCTCGTGTCTCGTTCCCTTCCGTGCTCCGCCTGTTTGGTGTTCGTTGCTGTGCGTGTGTTGGCGTGCGTCGTACTTGTGTGTGGTGGCTTCTTTTTCTCTTTTTGTGGCGGTGTTGTGTGTCCCTGCTGGCGAGTGCGCGCGGTGCTGCCTAGTGGCCTTACTTCGACGATGTTCGTTTGTGTTTGGTGGTGTTGCTGCTCGAGTGTTTTCGCGGTAATCTCCCTGTGTGTGCGTTCTGTCCTTGCGTCCTTGCGTGCTGTTTTCGCGGTTCCCTGTCTCTGTGCGTTCTGTCCTTGCGTCCTTGCGTGCTGGTTGCGCGGTTCCCTTTCTCTGTGCGTTGTGCGTGCTGCGTGCTGCGTGCTGCGTGCGTTTTGCGTCTTGCCAAGGCGGTGTGTCAGTGTTTGTCTTTTCCGGTCTTCGCATGCGCGCTGTTCTGTGTGCTGGCGTGCCACGTTGGTGATTTTTGGCCAACCGTTTGGGTCCTTCCCATTTGCCAGTGTTGTTTTTTGTCCGTCGGCGCTGCCCCGTTCCGTGGTGCTTTTGCCTGCGAGTGACGCGTGTGTTTTGCGTGGCCGCCTGTCTCGCGCCTCCGGTGCGGTGTGTGCCTATTTCTGCGCCTCTGCCATTATGTCCCCAACGGCCCGCGTGCTCGCTTCTTGGTCCTTTTGTTGTGCCTTTTGTGCTGTTCGAGCTGCGTTTGTGTGCTGCTTGCTTCCTTGTCCCCGCGTCGCGTGTTCTTCCTTTTGCTGGCCTTTGCCAAGTGCCGAGCAAAGTGCTGCTGCCGTGCTGCTGTGTGCTTGTTGCCTTCATTCGTGCGGTGTCGTGGTCCTTGTCTCTCCTTCGCGCCCTTGCTTTTTCCTGTGTTCCGTGCTAGCTCGGTCTCTGGAGTTTTCGTGTTCCTGTTCCGTTGTGCTGTGTGTCCAGTTTCGTCTCATTGTCGTGTCCCCACCCATCGCCTGCCGTGCTTTCCGCGCTGCGACGTGCAAGTCCTCGCTGGCGGCGCGTTGATCCTACCTTCGCATCTGTGTGCGTGCGCATGCTGTCTTGATCCCCTTTATCTTGGTTGTGTCTGCGGGCGTGTTGGTCGGTTCCCCGTTGTGCCGCTAAATCCGGCTAACCGGGCGAGCTTGCTCTCTGCGTCTCGTCGTCTCTTCTGTCCTGTGAGTCGTGTCTTGTTGGCGTCTTTGGCTTCCAGTGTCCTTTGTTTTGCCGGGTGTCTTGCGTTGTTTGCCTTGCTGTGTTGGGACGTGCGGTCCTATGGCGTTGCGAGTGCGGCCAAGTACGCGGCCAGTGCGGGCGTGCTGCGCGTCAGCGGTGTCGAATCGGGCTTTGGGGCGTTGCACCTGCTTGTGCGTTCGTCCCACGTGTTCCCTTGTGCCGTGCATGTGTGCATGTCAGTTGCTGAGCTTGTCTGTTCTGCGCCCGCGTCTTGTTTTCTGCTGAGTGCGTTTCTTCGCGTCTGGTGTGTGAGCGTCGTGCTTTGTGTGGTGTCAGTGCTGCGAGCGTTGAGTGCTCTTGTGGTGTTGACGAGTGCGGCGATGGCTTCGTCGGCGGTGCGCGTGGCCTCACTAAGCCTTGTGCTGAGTGTCGTTTTGTTGAGGCAGTCTTCGCCCTGGCTGTCCTCGTCGCAGGCCGCGCTCAGTGCCGCTGTGAGGTCTTGTGTTAGTTTGACGTATGCGGGTGCCCCTGCGTCTGTCAAGAATGCATTGCGGCGTCCACGGCTGCCCTAGCGCGTTCCCAGTATCTGTCCTTTTCGTCCAGGGTTGTTTTCGCGTCGTTGACGTTTGCCAGTTCGGTGGTCCATTCGGTGCCTGTTCCTGCTCCTTTGCTTGCCCAGAACAGTATTGGGCAGCCGCACTTTGTCCCGATGTGGCCCTGAAGAGCTGTCGGCTTCGATGTTCCCGCTGGCCGCCGTGCAGCTCTCCGGCCCGATTGTCCTACCCCCACGTTGAATGCCAACTTGCCCACTGCGTCTACCGCTGTTTAAGCCGCTGCTAGCTTGTCATTGCCTGCGCACTTTAGTTTGGCTGCTGTGTTTCCTGTGTTGATGCATTTCTGCTGTCCTTGTGCTGTGCCGTAGTGCTGTATGCGTGTTGTGAGCCCCAGTGCAGTGACAAACACTTCCAGTATGTCTGCGGCTCGTTGGCGTTGGCGACGCCCTGCGCGAATTTCGTGACCTGTGTCGCCGTCACCTCAGTCACTCGTTCCTCCATCTTGTCTGCCACGCGCAAAAGTGCGTTCAACGCCTTCTCAGCTTTTTGCGCGGCGGCCGCCACTGCTGGGTCCGCGTCGCGCGCCGGCTCCCCCGTTTCGACCAGTGCGTGCTCGACGGCGCGTGCCTTCTCCAGCGCGCGCCGTTTCGCTACAAGCACGCGTGCCGCGCTTGACTGCTTCACCGCCGCGCCCACCAACGAGCCGATGCGCCCCGTTTCCAGCGTCGCCTTCCGCAGTGTTGTAATCACGGCGCACACCGCGTCCGCTTCTCCTTCGAGATGGCCTTGACCTGCTCGCTCGCTTGCAATACGCACGAAAAAACGGTCAAAGACGCGACAAGTGCCAGCCGTCGCCACATCCTTGTTCTCATCTCCTTTCACCCCTGTAAGCAGCCCGCCGCCTTCCGCCTCGTCGCGGCAAACAGCCTTCCCCCAACCTTCGCTGTCATCACTTCTGCCGCTTAGCGCCCATGTTGCGCTTTCGCCATGCCCCATGCCGCAACCCCGAAACCACGTCGCGCAACACTGCTGGCTAGCATCCTCCATCTGCTCTTGACCTCTCTGTCGCGGGCGTCCGCGTCCTTCCCCCCCAAACGCTCGTCAGTGCGTCTCTGCCCATCTTGCGAGGCAGCGCCGCGCGCCCCTTTGCCACCCTGCGTCCCCAACATTTCCTTCATGTGCTCTCCTCGTTTCCCGTTGCGAGTTGCATGTTGGCTCTCTCCGGAGTTTCCTGCAGTGTTTCCTTCATCCGCGTCAAATTTGGACCAGCGACGCTCCAAGCGCAAGCACCGTGCCGACCCACCACTGCTTGCTCGGTGCACTGAGTCCTGCCGCTGCACGTGTCCGTGCCTTCTCTCCATCCTGTCCCGCCATCTTCGGCACCAACCTCCTTGTCCGACAAACCACGCATCCATAGGTGCGGGGCCAGCGCTTTCACGTACTTGTCTGAATCGTCCACGATTGCCGTTTGTCCCCCGCTGCTCTCCTGGTCCCGTTCGGCCGGACCTATTGTCTCGTTTCCGCTCCTGCCATTGCGGCCGCCGGTGCCGCCTGGTCGCGCTGTCCCTTCTCGCCAGTCAGGCGCGTGCGTTCAACGGCCCCGATGTGCTTCCGCACGCCGTGCCGCCTTGTTGCTTCCGCCGGCGCGGGCCACACCACTGCACGCCTCTCGTAGGCAGGCCAGTCACTTTCCCTGTGCCCTTGGCGCGGCACCGCTTCGTCCAGGTGCGGCATGCCGCTGAGCGACGCCGCACGCGGAGTCCGGGACCAGGCCCGCCTCGGGTCCCGCGAGAAGGTGGTACGACGTCTCTCCGCGGAATCAGTCTGCTGCGCGCCTCGCGAGACACAGACGCTCGCACACGCCGCAACACGGGCCGCGAGTGTCGGCAAAGTGCCGAACGCGAGCCGCAGTGACCAGGCGAACGTGGCCGCATGGAAAGCAGGGCGCATCAGGACCAGCAGCGCCGGCCACAATGCTCCGCATCCCTCAGAGCCGCGGGGAAGCAGAATAGTGACGGCGTCCACAACAGTTGCTCGCGGCGCTGCGGCGACGGAAGCAAATCAGTGCGTTACCACACCCCAGGCTGACGCCATAGCGGCCTACGACCAAAATGTCCGGCGGCTGGCGGGCGCCGAAACACACCGGGGTTGTCTGAGGCGCGCGCGTGCGCGCAGGGGAAACACGGAGGGGGGAACCGAGCACCGCCGGCGCAGCTCTTCGCTGGCCACAAGAAAGCGGCAAGGCGATTGTTGTGTGGGCGGCACGCACTCAGGTGGCCCTGTTGGCCGCGAAGAGCATGCGTGAGTTGTCGTGCGCCGGCACTGCCGGCACGCCCGAGCTGGGAACAGGAGAGGGCAAGAGGGGCCCTGTTACAGGCCCGCACGGGGAACACCAACACAGAAGCCAGGCCAGTGCAGAGGCATGCTGCGTAGCCGGCCACCGAAGGATCTGCCAGACAGAACGTTAACAAGCACCCAGTGACGCCGGGGAAGGAACGCACGCAGGAGACAATGGTTTTGCACGAGGTTACGGGTGTCGAGTCACCGAAACGGCCACGTGGACGGCAGCGTCTGCGAGCACGATGCACAGAGGGCCGCCGCGGGAGGGGAAAAAAGGCAAGACTGGAAGGAAGAAAGAAGGATGGGCTAGGTGGGAACCACTACGCGAAAAAGGCTGAGGGAACGGAACGCGCAGAAACGGAAACGACACAGGCGCAGCAAGCTGAGATTGTGTTTGCAGAAGCAGGCACAATAAGGAAGCAGGCCGCGGAAGGTGGCTGTGCGGAGGAGGGAGGGAAAACAGGAAAGGTGGGGCAGTCGCCGACAAGTAACCGAGGGACACAAGGAGGGAGAGGCTAGGTCTGTTTGCTGTGCAGCGCCGCAGCAGCGGACAGCCGGGGAGACAGGGAGGCGGACGCTTAGCGGAGTGGCGGCAATGGCTGAGGGCGCTGCCGAAGCTTCCTGGAACGCACGCGCGACCTTGCGCGGACGCACGGGCCAAGACGAAAAGGGGCAAATTGGCAGGTGGCGATTGAGGTTCATAGGGCGCTCGCGCGGGCAACAGAACAAAGGCAAGCAAAGCACATGGTTTGGATCAGGGGAACACGCGTGCGATGTAGACTTACGCGTGAACAGTGTAGAGCAATAAAACAGGTGCCAGGGGACGAACGGCGCGCAAAAGCACGTGGATCAGAGCGGCGATGTGGAGGAAGGTCGACGAAGCGGGAAGGTAGATAGCGTAATTGGCGGGAACGGTGAGGTGCGTGAAGAACACGGGCTGGCTATTACGAGCGGAAGGAGGCCGTGCGGTGGGGAGAAAGCAAGGACACAGGCGGAGCGGCCGTGCAACACACGGTGGCGGAAGGTAGCACAGAGGAACGGATGAAGCTCAGCAACCGCAGGGAGAGGGCAATAGTGTCAAGTCACTGTAGCGCGAGCGCGGAGAAGGGGCGAAGGAGAACGGGACAATGCCCAGTATCTGTCGAGGACAACGGTGCACAGGCAGGGAAGGGCGGGGGAGAGCTTGAGGGTCTTTGTGCGCTAACAGAGGAGTAGGAGAAGAGAGTTTCTAAGGGCCAGACGGTGCGTCGAGAAAATCACAGCGAAAGGAAACACGGGGCGGCGACGCACGCGCAGCGACAGAAGACCTGCTGAGCCGTGCCATGAACAAAGGGTCACGGTGCGCGGCCCCACTTTGTTGGGCAACCATAGATGGGCGGAGCGGACGGTGGCGGCTTTGAGCCCAGCGATCGTTGGCGAACGCTTTAACAAGTGGCGAGTGAAGGGGAGGGAACGAACTTGCACGACATAGCCGGCGGCGTGGCTGCGCTGACAAGCGAGCAGAAAAACGTACGGCAAGCGAAGGGCATCTGGGCCGTTAGCTTGGCGGCGCGCTGTGCAGTGTAAGTTGCGCTTGCGCGAGAAAGGAGGTGACAGACAACGTAGACGCAGCACGAAGAGAACGACGCTCAGGGAGGAGAGTGGTGCGCACAAACAAGCGAACACGCGTGCACAAGGGTTGACAGACAGGGAGGCAATTGAGAAAGATTGCAGTTTCCTCTGGGTGAAATGAGCGGCGTGCGACACACACGGGGGGCGAGGGAGCTAACGGTGGACGTCTGGCCACAACTTGCGGCTTAGGCGTGGTGGGGTCTGAGCCAGATCGACGGCTTTACAACGGGGATTTGCGGCGCTGAAGAATGGGGCTTGCTGGTGTCATGCTCGAGGCGCTCGCTGTGAATGCCGCATGCGCGGACTTGAGGGGGCTGGACAAGTGGGCGCAGACAACAGGAAGGTGCAAAGCGATGCAGCGGGCCGGGAGGAATTGTTGTGAGCGAGGGACGACTCAGCGTGGAGAGGAAGACGCAAGTGAGGAAACGCAGCCGTGTTGAGCAACGACTGAGAGACTGGTTGTTAGGAGGAGAGAACACAGGGCCGACTGACTCGGATGAGCGGCTGTTGCGCGTGGAGTAAAGGCGCGGAAGTGGAAAGGGCGGAGTGACGGTGAGGCGCGCAACTTTTTTTTTTCGTTGACGGCGGAAAGGGGGGAAAACTTTGGCACGGGGGATGAGGTGCGCCGAGCCGCAGGACCAGCGCGGCTGCGAGCGCGGAAGCCAGAGGCATGCCGTGTTTGGACACTAGGACAGAGTTCTGAGGAGATCGCGCCGTGCTTCTATTTTTTGCTTTTAGTTGGTTTTCCTGTAATGTGTGCCAGCGAAGGGGCGAGGGGACCGAGGGGGTGGCGTGGATCGCGTGCCAGCGACAAGCTTATCTCGAGCGGAGTTGCAGCGCGAAAGCAAGGGCGCTCACGCCAGGAGAAGGTGGAAAGGGAAAGAAAAGTGTGCGATGGGGAGGAGCGACGCGCGATGTTGAGATGGACAAGAAGAGAAGAAACGCCGCAACAGCAAAGGGAGGCGAAAAGGTGGCCGAGTGTGCGCGGAGAAGTGCGGAGGAAAAATCTTGGGAGGAATGAGGGAGGCCGAGGCGTGTGGTGAGGAAATGGCTTGGGAGGACGGAGCGATGGAGAGAAGGGCGGGGAACACGCAGCGCTGCCGCTGTGGCGGGGCCGGGTGGTTGGGCTCGCACGGAGTAGCGCCGGGGGCCGGTTGTTTTCGGGAAGCCGGCGTTGAGTGACGGGAAGGGGGCACGTTTGAGTCGTGGAGGGAACGCGAATGGGGAGGCGAAAAAAGAAAGAGGGCACGCAAGGGTATCGCGGGACGCGGTGATGAACGAGGGAGGAAGACCGCACAGCGAGCAGGTGAGAGGGAGGAAGGGAAGTTCAGGGCTGAACACACTGCCGCGGTGCGACGAACGGAGGACGTGGTCCAGGGGGGTGGTTTCCGCACACTACGAAGGATAGCCGCCGCGAAGGAGATTGGGGCGTGCGAGAAACTATGGGGAGATGGTCGGAAACAGCACCGGCGGTAGCAGTGGAAGGAGTGAGTGGAGAGACGGCGACGAGGAAGGAGGGAACGGCGGGGAGAACAAGGTCGAGGTTAGGTCTGAAAATGACGCGCGGCAGACGAAAAGGAAATGGAAAGCTGAGGGGGAAAGGGCGCGGGAAGCGAAGGACGGCAGGGGAAGGGCGGATTGGCAAGTGATTGACCGCAGAGGTAAAGTGAGCGGGGGCGTGGAAGATGCAGCAGCAAAACTGGCCACGTGAACGAAGGAAGGCGCCGGCCAGGAGAAAATGGAGCGGTGGCGGCCCTTGGCAGAGCAGACGCATGGCGCGGAGAGAGACGGGCTTAAAGGTGATCCGGGCACGGGAGCGCGGAAAGGGTGGACGTGCACCGCGCAGCTGTTCAGGCGCCGCGGGAAAAAGGGAGCGGAAGACGAGAGAGGTTTAGAGGGGGGCACGGGTTTGCTGAAGCAGTTTGCAGGTACAAAGTGAGGGGCGGCGATTGGAACAAAAAGAGGGTTGGGGGCAATGGGCGAGGTGACTGAAGGAAACACGGAGGAGGACGGAGATGCGAGGAGGGGTGGGCACCGAGTTTGTTTTGCGCTGACGTTTGCGACGCGCACACGCAAGCAGTCAGGCGGGGAGGGGAGTGGCACCGCGGAGCGACTGCTTTGGCACAGTGTTGCTTGCGCGAAGAACTTTCTGTGTGCAGCTTTTGCTGCGCGAGCGATCCGTGCACCAAAGCAATTTCAGACAATGGCTGAGCAGTTAGGAGAGCACACTCTGGACGGGGCACTGACAGAGAGGCGAGGCGAAAAGGAGGTCCCACAGGCGAGCCAACCAGAAGGCGCATGTTCGACTTTTTTGACCATAGGGCTCGCAAGACGCAACGCGGGAACAACAAGGCAGACTTGGCAGGCCACTGTGACGACACTCGAAAGAAGGGTGAAGAGGGAAAAGCTAGGCGAACGGACGGGAGAGAGAGGAGAGACATGTGGTCTCACCTTGCGCCAACATCGACGGGCACAGGTCCCAGAAAAGAAGAGAAGCGAGGCACGCCCAAGAGAGGGAAAGCAGTACAGACACAGCGCGGAGCAAGGTCAGGATCAAGGGGACAGACGCACTTGTTTGAACGAAAGGCCGCGACGAGGCAGGAATGTTAGGAGAGGCGAACCGGGGTCAACAGAAAGGCCAGCAGGAGGTAGTGCAGAACGGAACTGTGAAAAAGCAGTGGGGGATGTGTGCCGCACGCAGGCGAGCGGGCAACGGGACAAATGGAAGACAACCTCGCGCAACGTACCAGCAGGAAAGTGAACACGGCACCGCAGCATGGAACAGCAACGAGCCGCGAAGGACCGCTCACTGAAAACGTGGCCCGCGGAAAGGGGAAAAAGGGGCGCGGAGGCAGCAGGGCAGGCAACATTTTGAGGACAGGTCGGAACAAAGAGGCTTCGAGACGGGGACTGCTGGGGCGTATAACGCTCGACAAGCTGGAGCATTGCAGAAAAGAATTTTTCAAGCGGGCGAAGGGAGAGACTGCTCGGGTTGAAAAGAATTTGCAGGGGCGCCAGCGAAAGCACAAGTCGGGCAGGTGAAATTTGCTTTTTCGCGTTTGAAAAGAAGAAGCACACGACGCAGGACACAACAGTGACGGGAAAAAGTGAAAGGATAAGTAAAAGGAAAGGTACAAGCAGGAGGGAGGGGACAGGCAAAAAGAGAACAGTGGGGTGAGTAAGCCGCAGAAGACACAAAAAATATTGCGAGCATTGATGAAAGCGAACACATCAGAAAGAACAGGAAGAGGGAAGCCTTCAACTAAAAATTAACCAGGAAAGGCGACGGGGGGAAAACAGTAAAAGACACTCGAATTTGTTGAGCTTCGAAATTGTATATTTCTTTTTTTAGCAAGACTTACGTTTGTTAATTTTTTTAGTAGGAGTTGGGAAGTCTGAGCGATCATGCAATGAAGGGAATACATTTTTATTAGAGAGAAAAGAGATTGAAGAATTTGGAAGAAGTGGCTAAAATTAAATTTTTTTAAAGCTTGCCTTGCAAGGTGCCGAGTTGTGCGGTAAACTTTGCTTGTGTGTTTTTTACTGATAGGCGCAATTAAATTTATAAAAACTCAATTTTTCTCCTTTCTCTGTGCTTGAGTTCTTTTATTCGATGTATTTTCTGTTCTTTAAGCATTTGACTTTCATTAGTGACTTAATACCTTTTTTGAAAAAAATAAAATAGGAAGCATAAATGTTTAAGATGTAAGTTGAGTAATATCCACTAAATGTCGTTTAGGTATTTTTTCTTGTGTTTTATGTCTCTTGCTCGTTGCTGAGTTAGTTTTGATGTGCATTGAGTGGCACCTTATTTTTTGATTTTTCAAAGTATGTGCCTGCAAAATGTTTGCTTCGCTTTATACAAATTTCTAATAGATCGCTAAAAGAAAAAAGTAAAAAAACATTCGTCATAAATCGCAATGCCATTGACACGCTAGTACCTTTTTTCATTTCATTAAATGTTTTATCAACAATCCTTTTTCCTTCTTTTTTTCTCTTTACCTCTCTTTTTTTTAATACGTGGCTTTATTTTTAAAAATTGAAAGTCTCTCTTTTTCTATCTTTTTTTTTGCAGTTATTTCTTTGCGTTTTTTCTGTTGTTTGTTTTTTCCTTTGTTTCCGGGTAATTTTTTTAAAGTATTTTTTTAGTTTCTGGCAAGGCGTCGAAGTTTGTAATTTGAGCTTCCTGCGTCTTTACCTGCCAATTAAATGTCTGAGTGTTTTTTGTGTCTGTGTCACCTTTTCAGCTTTTTCCTTTTATATTTTTATTTACATTTTTATATTTTTTGTCTGTGCTATGTTTGCGGTTTTGTTTTTTTCTGCGTCTCCTTTTTTGTTTTTTTTTTTCTTTTTTAGTTTCGGTGTCCTTTTTTGTTGTTTCTCTGCCTCTTTTTGTTTTCCTCGCTTTACCGGCTTCGGGCGGGGCGCGCACTTGTTTTTGCGCTTCTCCTCTCTTTCTGTTTTCTCTTCCGTGTGCATTGTGTGGCTCATTCTGCTGTGCGTCTATTGTCGTGCTGAGCGTCTACTTGGTTCCCTGTCCGTTTTGTATGTTGCTTGTCCTTTCGCATGTGTGTTTTGTTTGTTTGCATGTCCACCTTGCACGCGTATGTGTGCTTCACTGTGCGAAGTCACGTGTGTAAATGCTCGTCCTGCCCTTTTGCGCCTTGTTTCTTTTCCACTGGCTCGGTGCGCTTTTATCCCCTGTGTTGCTCCTGTGTTGTGGCTTGCTGACTCGCGTCGGTCTCGGTCTTTGCTTCTGTTGCCTCATCGTTTCTCAGTGCCTTGCTTCGCGTGCGCTGCTGAGTGGTCTTCCGTGTGCGGCTTTGTCTTCTTCTCGCATGGCCTCTGCATGCCGTTGGGGTCCTTTTCGTTTGCGTGTTTTGTGTTTCTCTTTTCTTTGCGGCGCGCTTTTTTATTGAGTGGCTGGGTCTTCTTCGGTGCGCTCTATGCGGTTGCTTGAGTGCTGTCATCTCCGCGCGCGCTGTTTCGTGACGGTGCGTGCCGCTGGCAAGGCGTGCCTTTTCCCTCCTTGTCGCTTTCCGCGTCTTTTGTGGCGGTCCAGTGTGTCTTTTGATGTGGTATTTCTTTTTCCCCTTCCTATCTCTCCCGCGCGGTGCTGTTCTCCGATGTGTC
Organism: Trypanosoma vivax; assembly: GCA_021307395.1. Taxonomy (NCBI): domain Eukaryota; phylum Euglenozoa; class Kinetoplastea; order Trypanosomatida; family Trypanosomatidae; genus Trypanosoma; species Trypanosoma vivax. Next base: position 300,025 of record SOPI01000107.1, on the reverse strand, counting down.
TGCTGCGCTGCGTTGCAGGATGGCTGTGCGCGCCTGTGTTCCTTGCCTCTTTTGCTGTTTGCGTGTGTGCTTTCTGTGGGTGCAGCGCTTCTGTACCTGTTGGTTGCCTCTGTGTCCGTGCGTCAGGTGTGTGTGCTTGTTCTGATTTGCGCGTCGCAAGCGTGTTGGTGCAAGTGCCGCGAGTCATTTCTTTCGAGCTTTTTTTCTGCAGTGTTAAGCTGGCTCACGTCTTTCCTGTCTCTCGGCTTGCGTGTGTGCAAAGCGTTTCGTCCTTCTTTTTATTTTCCTTGTTGCGTTTGTTTGTGTCAGTGCCCTTTTTCTCTCCCGCGGCGGTGCCTGCTAAGTGCTTGCGTCACGCGTGTTTTGGTCCTTTGCGTTTTCTCGTGTCTCGTTCCCTTCCGTGCTCCGCCTGTTTGGTGTTCGTTGCTGTGCGTGTGTTGGCGTGCGTCGTACTTGTGTGTGGTGGCTTCTTTTTTTCTTTTTGTGGCGGTGTTGTGTGTCCCTGCTGGCGAGTGCGCGCGGTGCTGCCTAGTGGCCTTACTTCGACGATGTTCGTTTGTTTTTGGTGGTGTTGCTGCTCGAGTGTTTTCGCGGTGCCCTCCCTGTGTGTGCGTTCTGTCCTTGCGTCCTTGCGTGCTGTTTTCGCGGTTCCCTGTCTCTGTGCGTTGTGCGTGCTGCGTGCTGCGTGCTGCGTGCGTTTTGCGTCTTGCCAAGGCGGTGTGTCAGTGTTTGTCTTTTCGGTCTTCCCATGTGCCAGCGCTGTTCTGTGTGCTGGCGTGCCACGTTGGTGATTTTGGCCAACCGTTTGGGTCCTTCCCATGTGCCAGTGTTGTTTTTTGTCCGTCGGCGCTGCCCCGCTCCGTGGTGCTTTTGCCTGCGAGTGACGCGTGTGTTTTGCGTGGCCGCCTGTCTCGCGCCTCCGGTGCGGTGTGTGCCTATTTCTGCGCCTCTGCCATTATGTCCCCAACGGCTCGCGTGCTCGCTTCTTGGTCCTTTTGTTGTGCCTTTTGCGCTGTTCGAGCTGCGTTTGTGTGCTGCTTGCTTCCTTGTCCCCGCGTCGCGTGTTCTTCCTTTTGCTGGCCTTTGCCAAGTGCCGAGCAAAGTGCTGCTGCCGTGCTGCTGTGTGCTTGTTGCCGCCATTCGTGCGGTGTTGTGGTCCTTGTCTCTCCTTCGCGCCCTTGCTTTTTGCAGTGTTCCGTGCTAGCTCGGTCTCTGGAGTTTTCGTGTCCTGTTCCGTTGTGCTGTGTGTCCAGTTTCGTCTCATTGTCGTGTCCCCACCCATCGCCTGCCGTGCTTTCCGCGCTGCGACGTGCAAGTCCTCGCTGTCGGCGCGTTGATCCTACCTTCGCATCTGTGTGCGTGCGCATGTTGTCTTGATCCCCTTTATCTTGGTTGTGTCTGCGGGCGTGTTGGTCGGTTCCCCGTTGTGCCGCTAAATCCGGCTAACCGGGCGAGCTTGCTCTCTGCGTCTCGTCGTCTCTTCTGTCCTGTGAGTCGTGTCTTGTTGTTGTCTTTGGCTTCCAGTGTCCTTTGTTTTGCCGGGTGTCTTGCGTTGTTTGCCTTGCTGTGTTGGGACGTGCGGTCCTATGGCGTTGCGAGTGCGGCCAAGTACGCGGCCAGTGCGGGCGTGCTGCGCGTCAGCGGTGTCGAATCGGGCTTTGGGGCGTTGCACCTGCTTGTGCGTTCGTCCCACGTGTGGCCTTGTGCCGTGCATGTGTGCATGTCAGTTGCTGAGCTTGTCTGTTCTTCGCCCGCGTCTTGTTTTCTGCTGAGTGCGTTTCTTCGCGTCTGGTGTGTGAGCGTCGTGCTTTGTGTGGTGTCAGTGCTGCGAGCGTTGAGTGCTCTTGTGGTGTTGACGAGTGCGGCGATGGCTTCGTCGGCGGTGCGCGTGGCCTCACTAAGCCTTGTGCTGAGTGTCGTTTTGTTGAGGCAGTCTTCGCCCTGGCTGTCCTCGTCGCAGGCCGCGCTCAGTGCCGCTGTGAGGTCTTGTGTTAGTTTGACGTATCGGGTGTCCCTGCGTCTGTAAGAATGGCATTGCGGCGTCCACGGCTGCTTTAGCGCGTTCCCAGTATCTGTCCTTTGCGTCCAGGGTTGTTTCGCGTCGTTGACGTTTGCCAGTTCGGTGGTCCATTCGTGCCTGTTCCTGTCCTTTGCTTGCCCAGAACAGAATTGGGCAGCCGCACTTTGTGCCGACGTGGTTCCTGGAGCTGTCGGCTCGATGTTCCCGCTGGCTGCGTGCAGCTCTCCGCGCCCGATTGTCCGTCCCCACGTTGAATGCCAACTTGCCCACTGCGGCTACCGCTGCTTTAAGCCCGCTGCTACTTGTTCATTGCCTGCGCACTTTAGTTTGGCTGCTTGTTTCCGCTGGATGCATTTTTGCTGTCCTTGCCTGTGCCGTAGTGCTGTATGCGTGTGTGAGCCCCAGTGCAGTGACAAACACTTCCAGTATGTCTGCGGCTCGCTTGGCGTTGGCGACGCCCTGCGCGAATTTGCGACCTGTGTCGCCGTCACCTCAGTTATGCGTTCCTCCATCGTGTCTGCCACGCGCAAAAGTGCGTTCAACGCCTTCTCAGCTTTTTGCGCGGCGGCCGCCACCTCTGGGTCCGCGTCGCGCGCCGGCTCCCCCGTTTCGACCAGTGCGGCTCGACGGCGCGTGCCTTCTCCAGCGCGCGCCGTTTCGCTACAAGCACGCGTGCCGCGCTTGACTGCTTCACCGCCGCGCCCACCAACGAGCCGATGCGCCCCGTTTCCAGCGTCGCCTTCCGCAGTGTTGTAATCACGGCGCACACCGCGTTCGCTTCTCCTCCAGAGATGGCCTTGACCGCCGCGTCGCTTGCAATACGCACGAAAAAACGGTCAAAGACGCGACAAGTGCCAGCCGTCGCCACATCCTTGTTCTCATTTCCTTTCTCCCCTGTAAGCAGCCCGCCGCCTTCCGCCTCGTCGCGGCAAACAGCCTTCCCCCAACCTTCGCTGTCATCACTTCTGCCGCTTAGCGCCCTTGTTGCGTTTCGCCATACCCCATGTCGCAACCCCGAAACCACGTCGCGCAACACTGCTGGCTAGCATCCTCCATCTGCTCTTGACCTCTCTGCGCGGGCGTCCGCGTCCTTCCCCCCCAAACGCTCGTCAGTGCGTCTCTGCCCATCTTGCGAGGCAGCGCCGCGCGCCCCTTTGCCACCCTGCGTCCCCAACATTTCCTTCATGTGCTCTCCTCGTTTCCCGTTGCGAGTTGCATGTTGGCTCTCTCCGGAGTTTCCTGCAGTGTTTCCTTCATCCGCGTCAAATTTGGCCAGCGACGCTCCAAGCGCAAGCACCGTGCCGACCCACCACTGCTTGCTCGGTGCACTGAGTCCTGCCGCTGCACGTGTCCGTGCCTTCTCTCCATCCTGTCCCGCCATCTTCGGCACCAACCTCCTTGTCCGACAAACCACGCATCCATAGGTGCGGGGCCAGCGCTTTCACGTACTTGTCTGAATCGTCCACGATTGCCGTTTGTCCCCCGCTGCTCTCCTGGTCCCGTTCGGCCGGACCTATTGTCTCGTTTCCGCTCCTGCCATTGCGGCCGCCGGTGCCGCCTGGTCGCGTGTCCCTTCTCGCCAGTCAGGCGCGTGCGTTCAACGGCCCCGATGTGCTTCCGCACGCCGTGCCGCCTTGTTGCTTCCGCCGGCGCGGGCCACACCACTGCACGCCTCTCGTAGGCAGGCCAGTCACTTTCCCTGTGCCCTTGGCGCGGCACCGCTTCGTCCAGGTGCGGCATGCCGCTGAGCGACGCCACACGCGGAGTCCGGGACCAGGCCCGCCTCGGGTCCCGCGAGAAGGTGGTACGACGTCTCTCCGCGGAATCAGTCTGCTGCGCGCCTCGCGAGACACAGACGCTCGCACACGCCGCAACACGGGCCGCGAGTGTCGGCAAAGTGCCGAACGCGAGCCGCAGTGACCAGGCGAACGTGGCCGCATGGAAAGCAGGGCGCATCAGGACCAGCAGCGCCGGCCACAATGCTCCGCATCCCTCAGAGCCGCTGGGGAAGCAGAATAGTGACGGCGCCCACAAACAGTTGCTCGCGGCGCTGCGGCGACGGAAGCAAATCAGTGCGTTACCACACCCCAGGCTGACGCCATAGCGGCCTACAACCAAAATGTCCGGCGGCTGGCGGGCGCCGAAACACACCGGGGTTGTCTGAGGCGCGCGCGTGCGCGCAGGGGAAACACGGAGGGGGGAACCGAGCACCGCCGGCGCAGCTCTTCGCTGGCCACAAGAAAGCGGCAAGGCGATTGTTGTGTGGGCGGCACGCACTCAGGTGGCCCTGTTGGCCGCGAAGAGCATGCGTGAGTTGTCGTGCGCCGGCACTGCCGGCACGCCCGAGCTGGGAACAGGAGAGGGCAAGAGGGGCCCTGTTACAGGCCCGCACGGGGAACACCAACACAGAAGCCAGGCCAGTGCAGAGGCATGCTGCGTAGCCGGCCACCGAAGGATCTGCCAGACAGAACGTTAACAAGCACCCAGTGACGCCGGGGAAGGAACGCACGCAGGAGACAATGGTTTTGCACGAGGTTACGGGTGTCGAGTCACCGAAACGGCCACGTGGACGGCAGCGTCTGCGAGCACGATGCACAGAGGGCCGCCGCGGGAGGGGAAAAAGAGGCAAAGACCTGGAAGGAAGAAAAAGGATGGGACTAGGTGGGAACCACTACGCGAAAAAGGCTGAGGGAACGGAACGCGCAGAAACGGAAACGACACAGGCGCAGCAAGCTGAGATTGTGTTTGCAGAAGCAGGCACAATAAGGAAGCAGGCCGCGGAAGGTGGCTGTGCGGAGGAGGGAGGGAAAACAGGAAAGGTGGAGCAGTCGCCGACAAGTAACCGAGGGACACAAGGAGGGAGAGGCTAGGTCTGTTTGCTGTGCAGCGCCGCAGCAGCGGACAGCCGGGGAGACAGGGAGGCGGACGCTTAGCGGAGTGGCGGCAATGGCTGAGGGCGCTGCCGAAGCTTCCTGGAACGCACGCGCGACCTTGCGCGGACGCACGGGCCAAGACGAAAAGGGGCAAATTGGCAGGTGGCGATTGAGGTTCATAGGGCGCTCGCGCGGGCAACAGAACAAAGGCAAGCAAAGCACATGGTTTGGATCAGGGGAACACGCGTGCGATGTAGACTTACGCGTGAACAGTGTAGAGCAATAAAACAGGTGCCAGGGGACGAAACGGCGCGCAAAAGCACGTGGATCAGAGCGGCGATGTGGAGGAAGGTCGACGAAGCGGGAAGGTAGATAGCGTAATTGGCGGGAACGGTGAGGTGCGTGAAGAACACGGGCTGGCTATTACGAGCGGAAGGAGGCCGTGCGGTGGGGAGAAAGCAAGGACACAGGCGGAGCGGCCGTGCAACACACGGTGGCGGAAGGTAGCACAGAGGAACGGATGAAGCTCAGCAACCGCAGGGAGAGGGCAATAGTGTCAAGTCACTGTAGCGCGAGCGCGGAGAAGGGGCGAAGGAGAACGGGACAATGCCCAGTATCTGTCGAGGACAACGGTGCACAGGCAGGGAAGGGCGGGGGAGAGCTTGAGGGTCTTTGTGCGCTAACAGAGGAGTAGGAGAAGAGAGTTTCTAAGGGCCAGACGGTGCGTCGAGAAAATCACAGCGAAAGGAAACACGGGGCGGCGACGCACGCGCAGCGACAGAAGACCTGCTGAGCCGTGCCATGAACAAAGGGTCACGGTGCGCGGCCCCACTTTGTTGGGCAACCATCGATGGGGCGGAGCGGACGGTGGCGGCTTTGAGCCCAGCGATCGTTGGCGAACGCTTTAACAAGTGGCGAGTGAAGGGGAGGGAACGAACTTGCACGACATAGCCGGCGGCGTGGCTGCGCTGACAAGCGAGCAGAAAAACGTACGGCAAGCGAAGGGCATCTGGGCCGTTAGCTTGGCGGCGCGCTGTGCAGTGTAAGTTGCGCTTGCGCGAGAAAGGAGGTGACAGACAACGTAGACGCAGCACGAAGAGAACGACGCTCAGGGAGGAGAGTGGTGCGCACAAACAAGCGAACACGCGTGCACAAGGGTTGACAGACAGGGAGGCAATTGAGAAAGATTGCAGTTTCCTCTGGGTGAAATGAGCGGCGTGCGACACACACGGGGGGCGGGGAGCTAACGGTGGACGTCTGGCCACAACTTGCGGCTTAGGCGTGGTGGGGTCTGAGCCAGATCGACGGCTTTACAACGGGGATTTGCGGCGCTGAAGAATGGGGCTTGCTGGTGTCATGCTCGAGGCGCTCGCTGTGAATGCCGCATGCGCGGACTTGAGGGGGCTGGACAAGTGGGCGCAGACAACAGGAAGGTGCAAAGCGATGCAGCGGGCCGGGGAGGAATTGTTGTGAGCGAGGGGACGACTCAGCGTGGAGAGGAAGACGCAAGTGAGGAAACGCAGCCGTGTTGAGCAACGACTGAGAGACTGGTTGTTAGGAGGAGAGAACACAGGGCCGACTGACTCGGATGAGCGGCTGTTGCGCGTGGAGTAAAGGCGCGGAAGTGGAAAGGGCGGAGTGACGGTGAGGCGCGCAACTTTTTTTTTTCGTTGACGGCGGAAAGGGGGGAAAACTTTGGCACGGGGGATGAGGTGCGCCGACCCGCAGGACCAGCGCGGCTGCGAGCGCGGAAGCCAGAGGCATGCCGTGTTTGGACACTAGGACAGAGTTCTGAGGAGATCGCGCCGTGCTTCTATTTTTTTGCTTTTAGTTGGTTTTCCTGTAATGTGTGCCAGCGAAGGGGCGAGGGGACCGAGGGGGTGGCGTGGATCGCGTGCCAGCGACAAGCTTATCTCGAGCGGAGTTGCAGCGCGAAAGCAAGAGCGCTCACGCCAGGAGAAGGTGGAAAGGGAAAGAAAAGTGTGCGATGGGGAGGAGCGAAGCGCGATGTTGAGATGGACAAGAAGAGAAGAAACGCCGCAACAGCAAAGGGAGGCGAAAAGGTGGCCGAGTGTGCGCGGAGAAGTGCGGAGGAAAAATCTTGGGAGGTGTGAGGGAGGCCGAGGCGTGTGGTGAGGAAATGGCTTGGGAGGACGGAGCGATGGAGAGAAGGGGCGGGAACACGCAGCGCTGCCGCTGCGGCGGGGCCGGGTGGTTGGGCTCGCACGGAGTAGCGCGGGGGCCGGTTTTTTCGGGAAGCCGGCGTTGAGTGACGGGAAGGGGGCACGTTTGAGTCGTGGAGGGAACGCGAATGGGGAGGCGAAAAAAGAAAGAGGGCACGCAAGGGTATCGCGGGACGCGGTGATGAACGAGGGAGGAAGACCGCACGGCGAGCAGGTGAGAGGGAGGAAGGGAAGTTCAGGGCTGAACACACTGCCGCGGTGCGACGAACGGAGGACGTGGTCCAGGGGGGTGGTTTCCGCACACTACGAAGGATAGCCGCCGCGAAGGAGATTGGGGCGTGCGAGAAACTATGGGGAGATGGTCGGAAACAGCGCCGGCGGTAGCAGTGGAAGGAGTGAGTGGAGAGACGGCGACGAGGAAGGAGGGAACGGCGGGGAGAACAAGGTCGAGGTTAGGTCTGAAAATGACGCGCGGCAGACGAAAAGGAAATGGAAAGCTGAGGGGGAAAGGGCGCGGGAAGCGAAGGACGGCAGGGGAAGGGCGGATTGGCAAGTGATTGACCGGCAGAGGTAAAGTGAGCGGGGGCGTGGAAGATGCAGCAGCAAAACTGGCCACGTGAACGCAGGAAGGCGCCGGCCAGGAGAAAATGGAGCGGTGGCGGCCCTTGGCAGAGCAGACGCATGGCGCGGAGAGAGACGGGCTTAAAGGTGATCCGGGCACGGGAGCGCGGAAAGGGTGGACGTGCACCGCGCAGCGCTTCAGGCGCCGCGGGAAAAAGGGAGCGGAAGACGGGAGAGGTTTAGAGGGGGGCACGGGTTTGCTTGAAGCAGTTTGCAGGTACAAAGTGAGGGGCGGCGATTGGAGACAAAAAGAGGTTGGGGGCATGGGCGAGGTGACTGAAGGAAAACGGAGGGAGAACGGAGATGCGAGGAGGGGTGGGCACCGAGTTTGTTTTGCGCTGACGTTTGCGACGCGCAGACGCAAGCAGTCAGGCGGGGAGGGGAGTGGCACCGCGGAGCGACTGCTTTGGCACAGTGTTGCTTGCGCGAAGAACTTTCTGTGTGCAGCTTTTGCTGCGCGAGCGATCCGTGCACCAAAGCAATTTCAGACAATGGCTGAGCAGTTAGGAGAGCACACTCTGGACGGGGCACTGACAGAGAGGCGAGGCGAAAAGGAGGTCCCACAGGCGAGCCAACCAGAAGGCGCATGTTCGACTTTTTTGACCATAGGGCTCGCAAGACCCAACGCGGGAACAACAAGGCAACTTGGCAGGCCACTGTGACGACACTCGAAAGAAGGGTGAAGAGGGAAAAGCTAGGCGAACGGACGGGAGAGAGAGGAGAGACATGTGGTCTCACCTTGCGCCAACATCGACGGGCGCAGGTCCCAGAAAAGAAGAGAAGCGAGGCACGCCCAAGAGAGGGAAAGCAGTACAGACACAGCGCGAAGCAAGGTCAGGAACAAGGGGACAGACGCACTTGTTTGAACGAAAGGCCGCGACGAAGCAGGAATGTTAGGAGAGGCGAACCGGGGTCAACAGAAAGGCCAGCAGGAGGTAGTGCAGAACGGAACTGTGAAAAAGCAGTGGGGGATGTGTGCCGCACGCAGGCGAGCGGGCAACTGGACAAATGGAAGACAACCTCGCGCAACGTACCAGCAGGAAAGTGAACACGGCACCGCAGCATGGAACAGCAACGAGCCGCGAAGGACCGCTAACTGAAAACGTGGCCCGCGGAAAGGGGAAAAGGAGGCGCGGAAGCAGCAGGGCAGGCAACATTTTGAGGACAGGTCGGAACGAAAGAGGCTTCGAGACGGGGACTGCTGGGGCGTATAACGCTCGACAAGCTGGAGCATTGCAGAAAAGAATTTTTCAAGCGGGCGAAGGGAGAGACTGCTCGGGTTGAAAAGAATTTGCAGGGCGCCAGCGAAAGCACAAGTCGGGCAGGTGAAATTTGCTTTTTCGCGTTTGAAAAGAAGAAGCACACGACGCAGGACACAACAGTGACGGGAAAAAGTGAAAGGATAAGTAAAAGGAAAGGTACAAGCAGGAGGGAGGGGACAGGCAAAAAGAGAACAGTGGGGTGAGTAAGCCGCAGAAGACACAAAAAATATTGCGAGCATTGATGAAAGCGAACACATCAGAAAGAACAGGAAGAGGGAAGCCTTCAACTAAAAATTAACCAGGAAAGGCGACGGGGGGAAAACAGTAAAAGACACTCGAATTTGTTGAGCTTCGAAATTGTATATTTCTTTTTTTAGCAAGACTTACGTTTGTTAATTTTTTTAGTAGGAGTTGGGAAGTCTGAGCGATCATGCAATGAAGGGAATACATTTTTATTAGAGAGAAAAGAGATTGAAGAATTTGGAAGAAGTGGCTAAAAATTAAATTTTTTTAAAGCTTGCCTTGCAAGGTGCCGAGTTGTGCGGTAAACTTTGCTTGTGTGTTTTTTACTGATAGGCGCAATTAAATTTATAAAAACTCAATTTTTCTCCTTTCTCTGTGCTTGAGTTCTTTTATTCGATGTATTTTCTGTTCTTTAAGCATTTGACTTTCATTAGTGACTTAATACCTTTTTTGAAAAAAATAAAATAGGAAGCATAAATGTTTAAGATGTAAGTTGAGTAATATCCACTAAATGTCGTTTAGGTATTTTTTCTTGTGTTTTATGTCTCTTGTTCGTTGCTGAGTTAGTTTTGATGTGCATTGAGTGGCACCTTATTTTTTGATTTTTCAAAGTATGTGCCTGCAAAATGTTTGCTTCGCTTTATACAAATTTCTAATAGATCGCTAAAAGAAAAAAGTAAAAAAACATTCGTCATAAATCGCAATGCCATTGACACGCTAGTACCTTTTTTCATTTCATTAAATGTTTTATCAACAATCCTTTTTCCTTCTTTTTTTCTCTTTACCTCTCTTTTTTTAATACGTGGCTTTATTTTTAAAAATTGAAAGTCTCTCTTTTTCTATCTTTTTTTTGCAGTTATTTCTTTGCGTTTTTCTGTTGTTTTTTTTTTCCTTTGTTTCCGGGTAATTTTTTTAAAGTATTTTTTTAGTTTCTGGCAAGGCGTCGAAGTTTGTAATTTGAGCTTCCTGCGTCTTTACCTGCCAATTAAATGTCTGAGTGTTTTTTGTGTCTGTCTCACCTTTTCAGCTTTTTCCTTTTATATTTTTATTTACATTTTTATATTTTTTGTCTGTGCTATGTTTGCGGTTGTGTTTTTTTCTGCGTCTCCTTTTTTGTTTTTTTTTTTCTTTTTTAGTTTCGGTGTCCTTTTTGTTGTTTCTCTGCCTCTTTTTGTTTTCCTCGCCTTACCGGCTTCGGGCGGGGCGCGCACTTGTTTTTGCGCTTCTCCTCTCTTTCTGTTTTCTCTTCCGTGTGCATTGTGTGGCTCATTCTGCTGTGCGTCTATTGTCGCGCTGAGCGTCTACTTGGTTCCCTGTCCGTTTTGTATGTTGCTTGTCCTTTCGCATGTGTGTTTTGTTTGTTTGCATGTCCACCTTGCACGCGTATGTGTGCTTCACTGTGCGAAGTCACGTGTGTAAATGCTCGTCCTGCCCTTTTGCGCCTTGTTTCTTTTCCACTGGCTCGGTGCGCTTTTATCCCCTGTGTTGCTCCTGTGTTGTGGCTTGCTGACTCGCGTCGGTCTCGGTCTTTGCTTCTGTTGCCTCATCGTTTCTCAGTGCCTTGCTTCGCGTGCGCTGCTGAGTGGTCTTCCGTGTGCGGCTTTGTCTTCTTCTCGCATGGCCTCTGCATGCGCGTTGGGGTCCTTTTCGTTTGCGTGTTTTGTGTTTCTCTTTTCTTTGCGGCGCGCTTTTTTATTGAGTGGCTGGGTCTTCTTCGGTGCGCTCTATGCGGTTGCTTGAGTGCTGTCATCTCCGCGCGCGCTGTTTCGTGACGGTGCGTGCCGCTGGCAAGGCGTGCCTTTTCCCTCCTTGTCGCTTTCCGCGTCTTTTGTGGCGGTCCAGTGTGTCTTTTGATGTGGTATTTCTTTTTCCCCTTCCTATCTCTCCCGCGCGGTGCTGTTCTCCGATGTGTCTGCTGCGCTGTGTTGCAGGATGGCTGTGCGCGCCTGTGTTCCTTGCCTCTTTTGCTGTTTGCGTGTGTGCTTTCTGTGGGTGCAGCGCTTCTGTGTCTGTTGGTTGCCTCTGTGTCCGTGCGTCAGGTGTGTGTGCTTGTTCTGATTTGCGCGTCGCAAGCGTGTTGGTGCAAGTGCCGCGAGTCATTTCTTTCGAGCTTTTTTTCTGCAGTGTTAAGCTGCCTCACGTCTTTCCTGTCTCTCGGCTTGCGTGTGTGCAAAGCGTTTCGTCCTTCTTTTTATTTTCCTTGTTGCGTTTGTTTGTGTCAGTGCCCTTTTTCTCTCCCGCGGCGGTGCCTGCTAAGTGCTTGCGTCACGCGTGTTTTGGTCCTTTGCGTTTTCTCGTGTCTCGTTCCCTTCCGTGCTCCGCCTGTTTGGTGTTCGTTGCTGTGCGTGTGTTGGCGTGCGTCGTACTTGTGTGTGGTGGCTTCTTTTTTTCTTTTTGTGGCGGTGTTGTGTGTCCCTGCTGGCGAGTGCGCGCGGTGCTGCCTAGTGGCCTTACTTCGACGATGTTCGTTTGTGTTTGGTGGTGTTGCTGCTCGAGTGTTTTCGCGGTGCCTCCCTGTGTGTGCGTTCTGTCCTTGCGTCCTTGCGTGCTGTTTTCGCGGTGCCCTTTCTCTGTGCGTTGTGCGTGCTGCGTGCGTTTTGCGTCTTGCCAAGGCGGTGTGTCAGTGTTTGTCTTTTGCGGTCTTCGCATGCGCGCTGTTCTGTGTGCTGGCGTGCCACGTTGGTGATTTTTGGCCAACCGTTTGGGTCCTTCCCATGTGCCAGTGTTGTTTTTTGTCCGTCGGCGCTGCCCCGTTCCGTGGTGCTTTTGCCTGCGAGTGACGCGTGTGTTTTGCGTGGCCGCCTGTCTCGCGCCTCCGGTGCGGTGTGTGCCTATTTCTGCGCCTCTGCCATTATGTCCCCAACGGCTCGCGTGCTCGCTTCTTGGTCCTTTTGTTGTGCCTTTTGTGCGTTCGAGCTGCGTTTGTGTGCTGCTTGCTTCCTTGTCCCCGCGTCGCGTGTTCTTCCTTTTGCTGGCCTTTGCCAAGTGCCGAGCAAAGTGCTGCTGCCGTGCTGCTGTGTGCTTGTTGCCTTCATTCGTGCGGTGTTGTGGTCCTTGTCTCTCCTTCGCGCCCTTGCTTTTTCCTGTGTTCCGTGCCAGCTCGGTCTCTGGAGTTTTCGTGTTCCTGTTCCGTTGTGCTGTGTGTCCAGTTTCGTCTCATTGTCGTGTCCCCACCCATCGCCTGCCGTGCTTTCCGCGCTGCGACGTGCAAGTCCTCGCTGCGGCGCGTTGATCCTACCTTCGCATCTGTGTGCGTGCGCATGCTGTCTTGATCCCCTTTATCTTGGTTGTGTCTGCGGGCGTGTTGGTCGGTTCCCCGTTGTGCCGCTAAATCCGGCTAACCGGGCGAGCTTGCTCTCTGCGTCTCGTCGTCTCTTCTGTCCTGTGTGTCGTGTCTTGTTGTTGTCTTTGGCTTCCAGTGTCCTTTGTTTTTCCGGGTGTCTTCGTTGTTTGCCTTGCTGTGTTGGGACGTGCGGTCCTATGGCGTTGCGAGTGCGGCCAAGTACGCGGCCAGTGCGGGCGTGCTGCGCGTCAGCGGTGTCGAATCGGGCTTTGGGGCGTTGCACCTGCTTGTGCGTTCGTCCCACGTGTGTCCTTGCGCCGTGCATGTGTGCATGTCAGTTGCTGAGCTTGTCTGTTCTGCGCCCGCGTCTTGTTTTCTGCTGAGTGCGTTTCTTCGCGTCTGGTGTGTGAGCGTCGTGCTTTGTGTGGTGTCAGTGCTGCGAGCGTTGAGTGCTCTTGTGGCGTTGACGAGTGCGGCGATGGCTTCGTCGGCGGTGCGCGTGGCCTCACTAAGCCTTGTGCTGAGTGTCGTTTTGTTGAGGCAGTCTTCGCCCTGGCTGTCCTCGTCGCAGGCCGCGCTCAGTGCCGCTGTGAGGTCTTGTGTTAGTTTGACGTATGCGGGTGCCCCTGCGTCTGTCAAGAATGGCATTGCGGCGTCCACGGCTGCCTAGCGCGTTCCCAGTATCTGTCCTTTTCGTCCAGGGTTGTTTTCGCCGCGTTGACGTTTGCCAGTTCGGTGGTCCATTCGGTGCCTGTTCCTGGTCCTTTGCTTGCCCAGAACAGTATTGGGCAGCCGCACTTTGTGCCCGATGTGGCTCCTGAAGAGCTGTCGGCTTCGATGTTCCCGCTGGCCGCTGTGCAGCTCTCCGCGCCCGACTGTCCTACCCCCACGTTGAATGCCAACTTGCCCACTGCGTCTACCGCTGCTTTAAGGCCGCTGCGGGCTTGTTCAGGTCCTGCGCACTTCAGTTTGGCTGCTGTGTTTCCTGTGTTGATGCATTTTTGCTGTCCTTGTGCTGTGCCGTAGCGCTGTATGCGTGTTGTGAGCCCCAGTGCAGTGACAAACACTTCCAGTATGTCTGCGGCTCGCTTGGCGTTGGCGAAGCCCTGCGCGAATTTCGTGACCTGTGTCGCCGTCACCTCAGTCACACGTTCCTCCATCTTGTCTGCCACGCGCAAAAGTGCGTTCAACGCCTTCTCAGCTTTTTGCGCGGCGGCCGCCACGCTGGGTCCGCGTCGCGCGCCGGCTCCCCCGTTTCGACCAGTGCGTGCTCGACGGCGCGTGCCTTCTCCAGCGCGCGCCGTTTCGCTACAAGCACGCGTGCCGCGCTCGACTGCTTCACCGCCGCGCCCACCAACGAGCCGATGCGCCCCGTTTCCAGCGCCGCCTTCCGCAGTGTTGTAATCACGGCGCACACCGCGTCCGCTTCTCCTCCAGAGATGGCCTTGACCTCCGCGCTCGCTTGCAATACGCACGAAAAAACGGTCAAAGACGCGACAAGTGCCAGCCGTCGCCACATCCTTGTTCTCATCTCCTTTCACCCCTGTAAGCAGCCCGCCGCCTTCCGCCTCGTCGCGGCAAACAGCTTTCCCCCAACCTTCGCTGTCATCACTTCTGCCGCTTAGCGCCCATGTTGCGCTTTCGCAATGCCCCATGCCGCAACCCCGAAACCACGTCGCGCAACACTGCTGGCTAGCATCCTCCATCTGCTCTTGACCTCTCTATCGCGGGCGTCCGCGTCCTCCCCCCCCAAACGCTCGTCAGTGCGTCTCTGCCCATCTTGCGAGGCAGCGCCGCGCGCCCCTTTGCCACCCTGCGTCCCCAACATTTCCTTCATGTGCTCTCCTCGTTTCCCGTTGCGAGTTGCATGTTGGCTCTCTCCGGAGTTTCCTGCAGTGTTTCCTTCATCCGCGTCAAATCCGGACAGCGACGCTCCAAGCGCAAGCACCGTGCCGACCCACCACTGCTTGCTCGGTGCACTGAGTCCTTCCGCTGCACGTGTCCGTGCCTTCTCTCCATCCTGTCCCGCCATCTTCGGCACCAACCTCCTTGTCCGACAAACCACGCATCCATAGGTGCGGGGCCAGCGCTTTCACGTACTTGTTTGAATCGTCCACGATTGCCGTTTGTCCCACGCTGCTCTCCTGGTCCCGTTAGGCCGGACCTATTGTCTCGTTTCCGCTCCTGCCATTGCGGCCGCCGGTGCCGTTCGGTCGCGCTGTCCCTTCTCGCCAGTCAGGCGCGTGCGTTCAACGGCCCCGATGTGCTTCCGCACGCCGTGCCGCCTTGTTGCTTCCGCCGGCGCGGGCCACACCACTGCACGCCTCTCGTAGGCAGGCCAGTCACTTTCCCTGTGCCCTTGGCGCGGCACCGCTTCGTCCAGGTGCGGCATGCCGCTGAGCGACGCCACACGCGGAGTCCGGGACCAGGCCCGCCTCGGGTCCCGCGAGAAGGTGGTACGACGTCTCTCCGCGGAATCAGTCTGCTGCGCGCCTCGCGAGACACAGACGCTCGCACACGCCGCAACACGGGCCGCGAGTGTCGGCAAAGTGCCGAACGCGAGCCGCAGCGGCCAGGCGAACGTGGTCGCATGGAAAGCAGGGCGCATCAGGACCAGCAGCGCCGGCCACAATGCTCCGCATCCCTCAGAGCCGCCGGGGAAGCAGAATAGTGACGGCGCCCACAAACAGTTGCTCGCGGCGCTGCGGCGACGGAAGCAAATCAGTGCGTTACCACACCCCAGGCTGACGCCATAGCGGCCTACAACCAAAATGTCCGGCGGCTGGCGGGCGCCGAAACACACCGGGGTTGTCTGAGGCGCGCGCGTGCGCGCAGGGGAAACACGGAGGGGGGAACCGAGCACCGCCGGCGCAGCTCTTCGCTGGCCACAAGAAAGCGGCAAGGCGATTGTTGTGTGGGCGGCACGCACTCAGGTGGCCCTGTTGGTCGCGAAGAGCATGCGTGAGTTGTCGTGCGCCGGCACTGCCGGCACGCCCGAGCTGGGAACAGGAGAGGGCAAGAGGGGCCCTGTTACAGGCCCGCACGGGGACACCAACACAGAAGCCAGGCCAGTGCAGAGGCATGCTGCGTAGCCGGCCACCGAAGGATCTGCCAGACAGAACGTTAACAAGCACCCAGTGACGCCGGGGAAGGAACGCACGCAGGAGACAATGGTTTTGCACGAGGTTACGGGTGTCGAGTCACCGAAACGGCCACGTGGACGGCAGCGTCTGCGAGCACGATGCACAGAGGGCCGCCGCGGGAGGGGAAAAAGAGGCAAGGGACTGGAAGGAAGAAAGAAGGATGGGGCTAGGTGGGAACCACTACGCGAAAAAGGCTGAGGGAACGGAACGCGCAGAAACGGAAACGACACAGGCGCGGCAAGCTGAGATTGTGTTTGCAGAAGCAGGAACAATAAGGAAGCAGGCCGCGGAAGGTGGCTGTGCGGAGGAGGAAGGGAAAACAGGAAAGGTGGGGCAGTCGCCGACAAGTAACCGAGGGACACAAGGAGGGAGAGGCTAGGTCTGTTTGCTGTGCAGCGCCGCAGCAGCGGACAGCCGGGGAGACAGGGAGGCGGACGCTTAGCGGAGTGGCGGCAATGGCTGAGGGCGCTGCCGAAGCTTCCTGGAACGCACGCGCGACCTTGCGCGGACGCACGGGCCAAGACGAAAAGGGGCAAATTGGCAGGTGGCGATTGAGGTTCATAGGGCGCTCGCGCGGGCAACAGAACAAAGGCAAGCAAAGCACATGGTTTGGATCAGGGGAACACGCGTGCGATGTAGACTTACGCGTGAACAGTGTAGAGCAATAAAACAGGTGCCAGGGGAGCGAAGCGGCGCGCAAAAGCACGTGGATCAGAGCGGCGATGTGGAGGAAGGTCGACGAAGCGGGAAGGTAGATAGCGTAATTGGCGGGAACGGTGAGGTGCGTGAAGAACACGGGCTGGCTATTACGAGCGGAAGGAGGCCGTGCGGTGGGGAGAAAGCAAGGACACAGGCGGAGCGGCCGTGCAACACACGGTGGCGGAAGGTAGCACAGAGGAACGGATGAAGCTCAGCGACCGCAGGGAGAGGGCAATAGTGTCAAGTCACTGTAGCGCGAGCGCGGAGAGGGGGCGAAGGAGAACGGGACAATGCCCAGTATCTGTCGAGGACAACGGTGCACAGGCAGGGAAGGGCGGGGGAGAGCTTGAAGGTCTTTGTGCGCTAACAGAGGAGTAGGAGAAGAGAGTTTCTAAGGGCCAGACGGTGCGTCGAGAAAATCACAGCGAAAGGAAACACGGGGCGGCGACGCACGCGCAGCGACAGAAGACCTGCTGAGCCGTGCCATGAACAAAGGGTCACGGTGCGCGGCCCCACTTTGTTGGGCAACCATAGATGGGGCGGAGCGGACGGTGGCGGCTTTGAGCCCAGCGATCGTTGGCGAACGCTTTAACAAGTGGCGAGTGAAGGGGAGGGAACGAACTTGCACGACATAGCCGGCGGCGTGGCTGCGCTGACAAGCGAGCAGAAAAACGTACGGCAAGCGAAGGGCATCTGGGCCGTTAGCTTGGCGGCGCGCTGTGCAGTGTACGTTGCGCTTGCGCGAGAAAGGAGGTGACAGACAACGTAGACGCAGCACGAAGAGAACGACGCTCAGGGAGGAGAGTGGTGCCCACAAACAAGCGAACACGCGTGCACAAGGGTTGACAGACAGGGAGGCAATTGAGAAAGATTGCAGTTTCCTCTGGGTGAAATGAGCGGCGTGCGACACACACGGGGGGCGAGGGAGCTAACGGTGGACGTCTGGCCACAACTTGCGGCTTAGGCGTGGTGGGGTCTGAGCCAGATCGACGGCTTTACAACGGGGATTTGCGGCGCTGAAGAATGGGGCTTGCTGGTGTCATGCTCGAGGCGCTCTGTGTGAAGGCCGTATGCGCGGACTTGAGGGGGCTGGACAAGTGGGCGCAGACAACAGGAAGGTGCAAAGCGATGGAGAAGGCCAGGAAGGAATTGTTGTGAGCGAGGGGACGACTCAGCGTGGAGAGGAAGACGCAAGTGAGGAAACGCAGCCGTGTTGAGCAACGACTGCGAGACTGGTTGTTAGGAGGAGAGAACACAAGGCCGACTGACTCGGATGAGCGGCTGTTGCGCGTGGAGTAAAGGCGCGGAAGTGGAAAGGGCGGAGTGACGGTGAGGCGCGCAACTTTTTTTTTTCGTTGACGGCGGAAAGGGGGGAAAACTTTGGCACGGGGGATGAGGTGCGCCGACCCGCAGGACCAGCGCGGGCACGAGCGCGGAAGCCAGAGGCATGCCGTGTTTGGACACTAGGACAGAGTTCTGAGGAGATCGCGCCGTGCTTCTATTGTTTTGCTTTTAGTTGGTTTTCCTGTAATGTGTGCCAGCGAAGGGGCGAGGGGACCGAGGGGGTGGCGTGGATCGCGTGCCAGCGACAAGCTTATCTCGAGCGGAGTTGCAGCGCGAAAGCAAGAGCGCTCACGCCAGGAAAAGGTGGAAAGGGAAAGAAAAGTGTGCGATGGGAGAGGAGCGACGCGCGATGTTGAGATGGACAAGAAGAGAAGAAACGCCGCAACAGCAAAGGGAGGCGAAAAGGTGGCCGAGTGTGCGCGGAGAAGTGCGGAGGAAAAATCTTGGGAGGTGTGAGGGAGGCCGAGGCGTGTGGTGAGGAAATGGCTTGGGAGGACGGAGCGATGGAGAGAAGGGGCGAGGAACACGCAGCGCTGCCGCTGCGGCGGGGCCGGGTGGTTGGGCTCGCACGGAGTAGCGCCGGGGGCCGGTATTTTTCGGGAAGCCGGCGTTGAGTGACGGGAAGGGGGCACGTTTGAGTCGTGGAGGGAACACGAATGGGGAGGCGAAAAAAGAAAGAGGGCACGCAAGGGTATCGCGGGACGCGGTGATGAACGAGGAAGGAAAACCGCACGGCGAGCAGGTGAGAGGGCGGAAGGGAAGTTCAGGGCTGAACACACTGCCGCGGTGCGACGAACGGAGGACGTGGTCCGAGAGGGCGGTTTCCGCACACTACGAAGGATAGCCGCCGCGAAGGAGATTGGGGCGTGCGAGAAACTATGGGGAGATGGTCGGAAACAGCACCGGCGGTAGCAGTGGAAGGAGTGAGTGGAGAGACGGCGACGAGGAAGGAGGGAACGGCGGGAAGGACAAGGTTGAGGTTAGGTCTGAAAATGACGCGCGGCAGACGAAAAGGAAATGGAAAGCTGAGGGGGAAAGGGCGCGGGAAGCGAAGGACGGCAGGGGAAGGGCGGATTGGCAAGTGATTGACCGGCAGAGGTAAAGTGAGCGGGGGCGTGGAAGATGCAGCAGCAACACTGGCCACGTGAACGCAGGAAGGCGCCGGTCCAGGGGAAAATGGAGCGGTGGCGGCCCTTGGCAGGCAGACGCATGGCGCGGAGAGAGACGGGCTTAAAGGTGATCCGGGCACGGGAGAGCGGAAAGGGTGGACGTGCACCGCGCAGCTGTTCAGGCGCCGCGGAAAAAGGGAGCGGAAGACGGGAGAGGTTTAGAGGGGGGCACGGGTTTGCTTGAAGCAGTTTGCAGGTACAAAGTGAGGGGCGGCGATTGGAGACAAAAAGAGGGTTGGGGGCAATGGGCGAGGTGACTGAAGGAAAACGGAGGGAGACGGAGATGCGAGGAGGGGTGGGCACCGAGTTTGTTTTGCGCTGACGTTTGCGACGCGCAGACGCAAGCAGTCAGGCGGGGAGGGGAGTGGCACCGCGGAGCGACTGCTTTGGCACAGTGTTGCTTGCGCGAAGAACTTTCTGTGTGCAGCTTTTGCTGCGCGAGCGATCCGTGCACCAAAGCAATTTCAGACAATGGCTGAGCAGTTAGGAGAGCACACTCTGGACGGGGCACTGACAGAGAGGCGAGGCGAAAAGGAGGTCCCACAGGCGAGCCAACCAGAAGGCGCATGTTCGACTTTTTTGACCATAGGGCTCGCAAGACGCAACGCGGGAACAACAAGGCAAACTTGGCAGGCCACTGTGACGACACTCGAAAGAAGGGTGAAGAGGGAAAAGCTAGGCGAACGGCGGGAGAGAGAGGAGAGACATGTGGTCTCACCTTGCGCCAACATCGACGGGCGAAGGTCCCAGAAAAGAAGAGAAGCGAGGCACGCCCAAGAGAGGGAAAGCAGTACAGACACAGCGCGGAGCAAGGTCAGGAACAAGGGGGAGACGCACTTGTTTGAACGAAAGGCCGCGACGAAGCAGGAATGTTAGGAGAGGCGAACCGGGGTCAACAGAAAGGCCAGCAGGAGGTAGTGCAGAACGCAACTGTGAAAAAGCAGTGGAGGATGTGAGCCGCACGCAGGCGAGCGGGCAACTGGACAAATGGAAGACAACCTCGCGCAACGTACCAGCAGGAAAGTGAACACGGCACCGCAGCATGGAACAGCAACGAGCCGCGAAGGACCGCTAACTGAAAACGTGGCCCGCGGAAAGGGGAAAAGGAGGCGCGGAGGCAGCAGGGCAGGCAGCATTTTGAGGACAGGTCGAAACAAAAGAGGCTTCGAGACGGGGACTGCTGGGGCGTATAACGCTCGACAAGCTGGAGCATTGCAGAAAAGAATTTTTCAAACGGGAGAAGGGAGAAACTGCTCGGGTTGAAAAGAATTTGCAGGGGCGCCAGCGAAAGCACAAGTCGGGCAGGTGAAATTTGCTTTTTCGCGTTTGAAAAGAAGAAGCACACGACGCAGGACACAGCAGTGACGGGAAAAAGTGAAAGGATAAGTAAAAGGAAAGGTACAAGCAGGAGCGAGGGGACAGGCAAAAAGAGAACAGTGGGGTGAGTAAGCCGCAGAAGACACAAAAAATATTGCGAGCATTGATGAAAGCGAACACATCAGAAAGAACAGGAAGAGGGAAGCCTTCAACTAAAAATTAACCAGGAAAGGCGACGGGGGGAAAACAGTAAAAGACACTCGAATTTGTTGAGCTTCGAAATTGTATATTTCTTTTTTTAGCAAGACTTACGTTTGTTAATTTTTTTAGTAGGAGTTGGGAAGTCTGAGCGATCATGCAATGAAGGGAATACATTTTTATTAGAGAGAAAAGAGATTGAAGAATTTGGAAGAAGTGGCTAAAAATTAAATTTTTTTAAAGCTTGCCTTGCAAGGTGCCGAGTTGTGCGGTAAACTTTGCTTGTGTGTTTTTTACTGATAGGCGCAATTAAATTTATAAAAACTCAATTTTTCTCCTTTCTCTGTGCTTGAGTTCTTTTATTCGATGTATTTTCTGTTCTTTAAGCATTTGACTTTCATTAGTGACTTAATACCTTTTTTGAAAAAAATAAAATAGGAAGCATAAATGTTTAAGATGTAAGTTGAGTAATATCCACTAAATGTCGTTTAGGTATTTTTTCTTGTGTTTTATGTCTCTTGTTCGTTGCTGAGTTAGTTTTGATGTGCATTGAGTGGCACCTTATTTTTTGATTTTTCAAAGTATGTGCCTGCAAAATGTTTGCTTCGCTTTATACAAATTTCTAATAGATCGCTAAAAGAAAAAAGTAAAAAAACATTCGTCATAAATCGCAATGCCATTGACACGCTAGTACCTTTTTTCATTTCATTAAATGTTTTATCAACAATCCTTTTTCCTTCTTTTTTTCTCTTTACCTCTCTTTTTTTTAATACGTGGCTTTATTTTTAAAAATTGAAAGTCTCTCTTTTTCTATCTTTTTTTTTGCAGTTATTTCTTTGCGTTTTTCTGTTGTTTTTTTTTTCCTTTGTTTCCGGGTAATTTTTTTAAAGTATTTTTTTAGTTTCTGGCAAGGCGTCGAAGTTTGTAATTTGAGCTTCCTGCGTCTTTACCTGCCAATTAAATGTCTGAGTGTTTTTTTTGTCTGTCTCACCTTTTCAGCTTTTTCCTTTTATATTTTTATTTACATTTTTATATTTTTTGTCTGTGCTATGTTTGCGGTTGTGTTTTTTTCTGCGTCTCCTTTTTTGTTTCTTTTTTTTCTTTTTTAGTTTCGGTGTCCGCTTTTGTTGTTTCTCTGCCTCTTTTTGTTTTCCTCGCCTTACCGGCTTCGGGCGGGGCGCGCACTTGTTTTTGCGCTTCTCCTCTCTTTCTGTTTTCTCTTCCGTGTGCATTGTGTGGCTCATTCTGCTGTGCGTCTATTGTCGCGCTGAGCGTCTACTTGGTTCCCTGTCCGTTTTGTTTGTTGCTTGTCCTTTCGCATGTGTGTTTTGTTTGTTTGCATGTCCACCTTGCACGCGTATGTGTGCTTCACTGTGCGAAGTCACGTGTGTAAATGCTCGTCCTGCCCTTTTGCGCCTTGTTTCTTTTCCACTGGCTCGGTGCGCTTTTATCCCCTGTGTTGCTCCTGTGTTGTGGCTTGCTGACTCGCGTCGGTCTCGGTCTTTGCTTCTGTTGCCTCATCGTTTCTCAGTGCCTTGCTTCGCGTGCGCTGCTGAGTGGTCTTCCGTGTGCGGCTTTGTCTTCTTCTCGCATGGCCTCTGCATGCGCGTTGGGGTCCTTTTCGTTTGCGTGTTTTGTGTTTCTCTTTTCTTTGCGGCGCGCTTTTTTATTGAGTGGCTGGGTCTTCTTCGGTGCGCTCTATGCGGTTGCTTGAGTGCTGTCATCTCCGCGCGCGCTGTTTCGTGACGGTGCGTGCCGCTGGCAAGGCGTGCCTTTTCCCTCCTTGTCGCTTTCCGCGTCTTTTGTGGCGGTCCAGTGTGTCTTTTGATGTGGTATTTCTTTTTCCCCTTCCTATCTCTCCCGCGCGGTGCTGTTCTCCGATGTGTCTGCTGCGCTGTGTTGCAGGATGGCTGTGCGCGCCTGTGTTCCTTGCCTCTTTTGCTGTTTGCGTGTGTGCTTTCTGTGGGTGCAGCGCCTCTGTGTCTGTTGGTTGCCTCTGTGTCCGTGCGTCAGGTGTGTGTGCTTGTTCTGATTTGCGCGTCGCAAGCGTGTTGGTGCAAGTGCCGCGAGTCATTTCTTTCGAGCTTTTTTTCTGCAGTGTTAAGCTGCCTCACGTCTTTCCTGTCTCTCGGCTTGCGTGTGTGCAAAGCGTTTCGTCCTTCTTTTTATTTTCCTTGTTGCGTTTGTTTGTGTCAGTGCCCTTTTTCTCTCCCGCGGCGGTGCCTGCTAAGTGCTTGCGTCACGCGTGTTTTGGTCCTTTGCGTTTTCTCGTGTCTCGTTCCCTTCCGTGCTCCGCCTGTTTGGTGTTCGTTGCTGTGCGTGTGTTGGCGTGCGTCGTACTTGTGTGTGGTGGCTTCTTTTTTTCTTTTTGTGGCGGTGTTGTGTGTCCCTGCTGGCGAGTGCGCGCGGTGCTGCCTAGTGGCCTTACTTCGACGATGTTCGTTTGTGTTTGGTGGTGTTGCTGCTCGAGTGTTTTCGCGGTGCTCTCCCTGTGTGTGCGTTCTGTCCTTGCGTCCTTGCGTGCTGTTTTCGCGGTGCCCTTTCTCTGTGCGTTGTGCGTGCTGCGTGCGTTTTGCGTCTTGCCAAGGCGGTGTGTCAGTGTTTGTCTTTTGCGGTCTTCGCATGCGCGCTGTTCTGTGTGCTGGCGTGCCACGTTGGTGATTTTTGGCCAACCGTTTGGGTCCTTCCCATGTGCCAGTGTTGTTTTTTGTCCGTCGGCGCTGCCCCGTTCCGTGGTGCTTTTGCCTGCGAGTGACGCGTGTGTTTTGCGTGGCCGCCTGTCTCGCGCCTCCGGTGCGGTGTGTGCCTATTTCTGCGCCTCTGCCATTATGTCCCCAACGGCTCGCGTGCTCGCTTCTTGGTCCTTTTGTTGTGCCTTTTGCGCTGTTCGAGCTGCGTTTGTGTGCTGCTTGCTTCCTTGTCCCCGCGTCGCGTGTTCTTCCTTTTGCTGGCCTTTGCCAAGTGCCGAGCAAAGTGCTGCTGCCGTGCTGCTGTGTGCTTGTTGCCTTCATTCGTGCGGTGTTGTGGTCCTTGTCTCTCCTTCGCGCCCTTGCTTTTTCCTGTGTTCCGTGCCAGCTCGGTCTCTGGAGTTTTCGTGTTCCTGTTCCGTTGTGCTGTGTGTCCAGTTTCGTCTCATTGTCGTGTCCCCACCCATCGCCTGCCGTGCTTTCCGCGCTGCGACGTGCAAGTCCTCGCTGTCGGCGCGTTGATCCTACCTTCGCATCTGTGTGCGTGCGCATGTTGTCTTGATCCCCTTTATCTTGGTTGTGTCTGCGGGCGTGTTGGTCGGTTCCCCGTTGTGCCGCTAAATCCGGCTAACCGGGCGAGCTTGCTCTCTGCGTCTCGTCATCTCTTCTGTCCTGTGTGTCGTGTCTTGTTGTTGTCTTTGGCTTCCAGTGTCCCTTGTTTTGCCGGGTGTCTTGCGTTGTTTGCCTTGCTGTGTTGGGACGTGCGGTCCTATGGCGTTGCGAGTGCGGCCAAGTACGCGGCCAGTGCGGGCGTGCTGCGCGTCAGCGGGTCGAATCGGGCTTTGGGGCGTTGCACCTGCTTGTGCGTTCGTCCCACGTGTGCCTTGTGCCGTGCATGTGTGCATGTCAGTTGCTGAGCTTGTCTGTTCTGCGCCCGCGTCTTGTTTTCTGCTGAGTGCGTTTCTTCGCGTCTGGTGTGTGAGCGTCGTGCTTTGTGTGGTGTCAGTGCTGCGAGCGTTGAGTGCTCTTGTGGCGTTGACGAGTGCGGCGATGGCTTCGTCGGCGGTGCGCGTGGCCTCACTAAGCCTTGTGCTGAGTGTCGTTTTGTTGAGGCAGTCTTCGCCCTGGCTGTCCTCGTCGCAGGCCGCGCTCAGTGCCGCTGTGAGGTCTTGTGTTAGTTTGACGTATGCGGGTGTCCCTGCGTCTGTCAAGAATGGCATTGCGGCGTCCACGGCTGCCCTAGCGCGTTCCCAGTATCTGTCCTTTGCGTCCAGGGTTGTTTTCGCGTTGCTGACGCCTGATAGTTCGGTGGTCCATTCGGTGCCTGTTGCTGCCGCTTTGCTTGCCCAGAACAGAATTGGGCAGCCGCATTTCGTGCTGGCCATCAATGATGTTGCGTCGGCTTTGATTTTCCCCCTGGTTGCTGTGCAGCTCTCCGCGCCCGATTGTCCGCTGCCCACGTTGAATGCCAACTTGCCCACTGCGTCTACCTCTGTTGTAAGGCCGCTGCGGGCTTGCTCATTGCCTGCGCACTTTAGTTTGGCTGCTGTGTTTCCGCTGTTGATGCATTTTTGCTGTCCTTGCCCTGTGCCGTAGTGCTGTATGCGTGTTGTGAGCCCCAGTGCAGTGACAAACACTTCCAGTATGTCTGCGGCTCGCTTGGCGTTGGCGACGCCCTGCGCGAATTTCGTGACCTGTGTCGCCGTCACCTCAGTCACTCGTTCCTCCATCGTGGTCTCCACTTGCAGCAGTGTGTTCAACGCCCTGCAGCCTGCGTCTCTCCTCATCCGTGCATAACTCAATCCGCTGTGCCTCTACAGCTTCCCCGCTCCGGTCTGGTCCGTACCGACGCCGGCGTTCAACTGGTCCCCTCGTCCCCCATGGTGCCTTGTGTCGTTTTCCGTTCGGGGAAGCCGAGCCCAAGCCAAAGGCCTTCCTGCTTTTTGTCCTGTGAGGGCCGCCTAAAAAGACCAACAAGACGTTCCTGCCTCTTCTCGGCAGCGCCCACCGCTGTGAAGGCATGCGACCAGCCTGCCCAACACACGCCGCGCCGCGGCGCATCGTCTCCAGCGCACGCTGAACGCAACCAACAGAAATGCCCTTCAGTCCTCATACTCTGCCTGGCGCTCCGCCGCCCTTCGCCTGCTTCGTGCAATTGCTCGAAGAACACCAGCTTTTCGGTTCCATCGAAAATACGTCAGTCGACCCGCGCGAAATTCGCCTGCTCATCATTTTACAAATCCCGCATGCTACCCTTCGCGTCCTCCACTGTCTGGAAAGCCATTGGCTGAGACTCGCGAACAACTGGTTTTTTCGCCCCCCAAATCGCGAGCGCGCTTCTCTTATTATCACAAACAACCGCGCTCCCTCTCTGATGTGGTGCGCTGCTGCATTCGGTCTATCCGGTTCCTCTTCTCCGCCGGTCGCCTTTGTCAGTCTTGCCTTCTGTGGGTGATCACTCTCGACGAGCCGAGGTCGCGCGCTCATTTCTTTCCTTGCAGCTCCGCGCGGCAAAACCACCGGCGAACTGAGCTCTTTGCCTCCAAAGCGCGCCTTCACACGAATCCGTGCCATCCCAGCGCTCCTCTGGCAAGCTCCCCCTTCTTCTTTCTCCTTGATGCAGCTGTCATACTCGTGTACTCTCTTCACCGAGTGCAGCCGCGTTTTCTCGTCCCCGACAGTTCTGCTCCACTGCCTGTCCGGGCGGTGCTGCGCCGCACGTGTCCTTATTCACTCCTGTTGTCGGTTTCTCCGCCCAGCCGCTCGCCTCGTTGAAGTGCGCAAGCAGAACGTCGGTACAAGCGTTGCCTCAGGGCGGGGCCCTAACCAGGCCTGTGTCACCTTTTCGTTTCGCCCTCGGTGCCTTCCTTTTCTCTACTTTCCACTACTGCCTCCTCGCCTGTCCCCTTCGTCATCGCACCTCCCAACTTGCTGTCAGTCATCCTTCCGGGACTTTCTTTCGCTTTCCCGCTGCCTGACGCTTTGTCGCGCGTCTCCCGCCAATCCCTTTCTCACCTCCTTCCTGTGTCATGGGCGCCGCACGTTTGCATTGTTTTTTCGTCGCATCTTGCATGCAATGCGTTTCTCACGCCTTATGTGCTTTATGCGCCAGTCGCCGTCTTTCTAGCTTCCGGACCTGGCCGCGTCCTTCCGCTCGTTTATCGTGCGCCCAAGCAAAAATACCTTCTATTGCTGTTCGTCCTTTTCGGCCCCGCGCGGTGCCTTTGTGCGTTCCACACCCATCCCGTGAGCAAGCCCGCCAAAGCTTGGCGCGATATTCCTCTGCGTCGCCTTCCTTCCTCCGCCTGTTCTCCCCCAATGCTTCTTCGCCGCATCCCTTTCTCGCCGCAAAGTGGCGCAACCGCGAAGCAGCACTTACAGCGTCGGTGCTGAATCATGCAAAACCACCGGGCTGCCAGTTGCCACCGCAACAAGCCCGTCGCTCGTCCGCTGTGTGGCTGAGAAACGACTGTCCGAGGCGCCGCTTGTTGTGCCAGTTTGCGTGCGATCGGCAGGGCGGCCAGTCGCTGCGCGTGCTTTGCTGTGTCTGTTGTTCCTCTCCCGCCCTCCTCGCCAGCCGTCCTTCATTACACAGTTGTCGTAGACTGACCCAGCCCCACACCTATCGCGTCGCGACGCTAGACTGTGCTGCCCTCCCGCCGCGCTCATGCGAAGTCGCGCGCTATCGTCTCCTGCGCTCGGATTGACCGACCAGCAGTTGCGTAGAATGTTTTCCATCTTGTCTGCTCTCTGCGCCGCGCGGCAAAGGTCCGTCATATAGCTTGGTCACTCTGACCCTTTTGGGCGTCGTGTCCGTTTTCTGTGACGAATTATCGCGCGCGTCGTCCGTGGCTGTGCTTGCCATGCGTTGTTCCTCTTGTTCCGAGTGCTAATGGCAAAGAGGCTTCCCGCTCGGCCACTTGACTGTGCTGCTGTGTCGCAGGCAGTCGCTTGGTGCATGTGTTTGGCCAAGGCCGACCTCCACCCAAGGTGCCCGTGTCTGCGTCTCACACGTGTTCCTACAGTCTTACCCTCCCGCGCCACAGCGAGCAAACCCGCAGCACAGAGGCAGTGTTTCGTCCCCACATGGCGCCGCTCACGCGTTTCCTCTCGCAAACACCCTGCCAGCGCCCAGGCGCCACACAGTGACGCACGCACTCTTTCGCGACATGTCCACCTAAACAGTCCGCCTTCCTTGTTCTTCAACACACCCTCTCCCTTTTGTGCCCTCCATGTCCCCCGGTGCCCTCCTGGTTCCCACTGGCATGCGCATGCCGCACCGGCGCGTTGAAACGGCGTTCCGCGTTCCTCGCGCCTGACCCGTCGCCACGTTTGTGTCTCCACGTTTTCGCAGCAGCAGCAACCGCCTGAGTCCGCATTCCTCGAGCTGCGCGTGCCTCGGTGTGGTCGCTTCGCGCCACTTCTGCATCACCACCTCTTCTGGCTCCTCGCTTCACAGCGCAATCGCCCGCGGTCGCAACCGGCAAGGCAGAACAAGCAGCTTGCAAAACTGTCAGTTGTTTTCTTGCGGTCCGCTCTCTTCTCACCTTTGCGCGAAAGCCCGCGTTTTATTTTGCTTGGCTGTGCCTGTACGCTGTCGTGTCTGCTCACTCCAGTTCTTTGAAGCTGAGTGTCGACTGCGTTTTGTCGCTCGGCGCACGTTGCTGAGTTCCGCCTGTTCCTTCCGCGCCGCATCTTGCTTCAGATTTGCTGTTCCCGACTCTGCGGTTCCTTGCCGCCTCGCGCGCGCAGGCGAACTTTGCCCTGTTCCTTTTTCACTCTGCGTACTCGCGCGGTGAGTTGTTCGGTCCGATAAAGATGTCTTGCTGCAAGTCAGTCGCGTCAAGTGGTGGTCCTTGCTCTCCCTCTTTCGAGGTCGCGCGGCACGCTTTCGTGGCCTGTTCTGTGTGTGAGGGGCGCTCCTTGCTTTCTCTCCTTGCGTCTCCGTTGCCTCCTTTCGTCGTCCTAACTCGAATTCGGGCCCGGAACACGACTTTTTGTCCCGTTTTTCTGTGTGCCGCCCTTCGCGCTGGCGCTGTATCTACTTCCACAGCTGCCTTCGCGGCCCGCACTTCCTCTTTGTGCGAGGTGACACAACAGTGAGTATCTTGGTGCGTGTGCATGCCTTGCCCTCTTTTGTTGAGGCGTTGCCTGTAAATTCACCTGGTGTTCATTTCCAAGGGCGTTGCGTCTGTCGCCTCCTTCCTCACCACTTAACTCGGCTCACTTTCTTGTTCGTTATGCTGCGACATCGAAAATGCATACTTACCTCTGCGTGCGCGTCTTGCCAGCGTTCGTTCGAAGCACAGTTTTATTGGTCAGCTTTGCACTCAGTGACGGCAAGTGGCTGGCCCAGTGCCCCGGAACCCGCTAGCCACAATGCCAACGAATGTGTGATGCGTGCAGGCTTGTACCATCGCTGCCTTCCTCTCGCTGCGGTTGTTTTGGCCTAGTGCGACTTTTGAGGTTGTCTGACGGCACTTTATCCACGCGGTGCGGCTGGCGCGTCTCGTTGTTCCTCCCTTCCTAGCTGTTTGCGAGGTAGCTCCTATTGCCTGTGGCGACCATGCGCTGCGTTTCCTTCGCGCGCTTGATGCTCCGCTGTGCCTCGCGTCGTGTGCGTCCCGATCATTGTTCGGTCCCATCTTACTGCGTCCTTATCTCGCGCCGCGTTTCTTATGAACTGGCGGAGCTGTCCCATGGCTGTGGGCAGTGAAAGAGACTGTCTTTTGTTCCGCCGTAACCGATGTGTCGCACGTTGTTGGTGCGTTCGCTGCGCGCTTCTCAGTTTTCAATGCTATGCTTTATTAATTCGCCGGTCGTGTTGCGAGTGTTTACCTGCGCGGTGTTGTTGTACCTTCATCGGCGCCGCGCATACGCCTTCAATTTTTCTATCTTTCCCGCTGACGTCTCCCTGCTGTCCCAAGGCGTGCCCATTCAGGAAGGTCACGTCCTTGTCGTCGATAGCTGTCCGCGTACTTGCCAAGCAGCTTCATTGCACAGCTGCGCAGTGCGGCACGCTAGTGGCGCCAGCCCGCAGTTTTTTTTCCGAGCGATCACGCTGCTCCGAATCTAGTGTCCGTTCTCAGTTTATCGGCGTGATCGAGCGCGCGCCGTCGTTCGCAAGCAGCGTGTATTCGCACACTGTGCCAGCGGCACCACGGGTTGCTGGCTTGCTGCCTTGCTGCCTTGCCGGTCCAAGTGCTGTGCCAGAGCCAGCACGGCACAGACTTTGCGACTTTGCTTCGTGCACGCCGATCCACAGCATCCCTGCACGCGTCGCTTTTCATGGGAGTTGGCTCCATGCCACCTCGTGCTGACCACACCTACCAGCGGCTAGCGCCGCGCCGCGTACGCCACGGCAAGCGGGCGCAGAGGTCAATGGCCCCGCTTCGACGCCGAGGCAGCACGACGCCGCGTGCACTGAACGTTCTCTAAACGCTGACCGGGCAAGGCGCGCCTTGCAGCGCTAGCGGTTGCTCTTCTCAGCCTGCCTCGCGACTCGTCACCCAGTTTCTGTCTGTGCGCCTCGGGCGCGCGTGCGCATTGCTTTTACGCAAAGTGGGAATCTGGGACGACATGCGAATGGACTTGCGCGGCGTATGCGAGCGTGCCACCCCGCCATTGCCTCGCCATATGCACGGCTTGTTGGTCCGGAGCTGGGGCGCCTTACAGACACACAGGAAATGACAAAGCGCGTGGCTTTGTGTGTGACGATGGGCTGACACGCTGCAATCCGTGCATCGCTGCGCGCGAGTGGCATGGGGCATTAAAATTCCGTCAAGCTGCACCGGACAACGGGCCAAGCCAACGCTGGTTGAGCGCGCGCTCACACGCAAGGAACGCCTCGGAAAGCGGCGCGGCGTTCGCTTGGACCCCCACAGCAAAACGCGTGGCAGCGACCACAAGGAACGGGTCGGAGAAGAAGGGGGCGCTTCGGCACGTCACGGTTCTGTATTTCCGACGCCTGATTTGCCGCGCCGGCGGGGGCAGGCAACGTGCAGGTCTTTAAGCGGACGCAGCGGCTGACACGGACACAGCGAAAAGCAAGACAACGCAGACGAAGGGATGCACGCGGCCCCGGCAGAAGTGCGCGGAGCATCAGAAGGAGGGGCCTGCGAGAACTTGTGGATGGTAAGTGGGTTAGCAGGCACACTGACAACGAAATGATGAGAAGTGACACAGTGAGCGAGGTGACGCACGGAGGAAAGAGGCTGGACGGTAAGGAAGGAAAGGAGCCAACAAAATGAAAGATAGATGAAGCGCTGGGTGGCCAAGCTCGCGTGCTTTGCGGGAAGTGCTGTGCGCGCTGGCGAAGCCGTACGAGCGTTGAAGGAAGTGGACTTGGTGACACTGTGCGCCATGAAGGAGAGCCTCGCGGCGTTCGCGGAGCGGAAGAAGGGGACTGCGTTTGTGCTCAGCGAGCGCGCCAGGCACATAGAAACAAAAATCGGACAGGCATAGACGGCTCGGCACGGAATGAAGTACTTTCTTGAGCAGTATGCCGTGGATAAGACAGCAGCGGGCAGCGGTGCAGCCGAGATGTTTGCGAAGCTGCAGAGAACGGCACGACAGTCACTGAGCGCTGCGATGGCGAGCGATGCTGCCGCAGACGCGTTGGCGAGAGGAAAGGTAAATGACGCACAAACACTCATCAGCACGTTTTTCGGCGCAATAGGCAGCACAGGCATCGTCACGTACGGGGGAAAAGACAATAAAAGACAGCATGCATCTTCGCACTCACGGCCAGTACAAGTCCAAAGGGGAAACACAAGACCTTTGCGACGCATCGTGAGCTGTTGCAGTGCTGCACGCCAACGCGGACGAAGCTTACGCACTGAAATTCGACGCAGGCAAAAAAAGCGGTGGCTCAAAACAAGGCAACATAGACAACTACACGCACGCCAGCGCCACCACAATCGCGCAGCAAGGCACGACAGGCAGAGCAAACTGCGCCTGCCCGGTGCTCTTATGTGCATGTAAAAGTGAAGAAGCGTGGACAACAAAGAAAAGCTCGACCACGAAAGCGCAAAAACTTAAAGCACTTCATTGGGAAACAATCGGCGACGCAGTCGCAGAAGTTGAAAAATTGATC
This sequence comes from Trypanosoma vivax, assembly GCA_021307395.1. Taxonomy (NCBI): domain Eukaryota; phylum Euglenozoa; class Kinetoplastea; order Trypanosomatida; family Trypanosomatidae; genus Trypanosoma; species Trypanosoma vivax. Next base: position 268,888 of record SOPI01000107.1, on the reverse strand, counting down.
GATGAGAACGGCAAGGAGACAGATCAAGCACACGAAGTCAAAAACGTACTTCTAGAAACATACTCCAGCACAGAGAACGAACAGGAAACGTGCGCTCAATCGAACAGCACCACAGAAAAATAGCAGAAGGAATAAAACAGCAGGTTCGAAAAAGAAACACATCCGCCATGCAACAACAACACCGCCGGAAGGAGAACGCAGGACGAAGCTGCACGGAAATAACAAGAGAGAGGCGTAGAAGATAAAGCTGACGAAGCTGTAAACTTGGCAAAACGCAAAGCGAACAACGAACAACAGAGACAAGCATCAAGGCAGAAAAAAAAGAAAAGAACAATAAAACCAGGGATAATGTTGAAAAGCTTGATGGCATTGACGGTCACGGTTTTTTCTGCTGGCGTCTACTCCACTTTGCTTCTTGAACTTCTTTTTGCAGTTGGACGGATGCACGAGCAAGACGAAGAAAAAGAAAGTATTCCTGAAAATAGAAGGGCACAAAAATATTTTCAGTGTCAGCATTTAATTTCGAGTAAATGAAAAAAAATCATTTTTATTTTTAAAACTATGCGACAATAAAATGCGATAATGTACACAAAAACCACTAGTAATTTTAAAGTTTTTTCTTTTGTTCTCGCTTCTTTTTATTTTTTAGCTTTATTGTTTTTTCTTACTTTTTATTTAAATTTAAAATTTACTAAAATGCTTTAAGTGAAGGTAGAAAGTGAAAATCGTATTTTAGCTTTAAATAGAATTCACGTGACTGGACTTTTTTTTGACTATAGTATTTCTCCTTGTCAAGTTCCATTGTTTCTCCTCGTTTGCTCATCTGCTCCTTCTGCCTTTGCAGTGCATGTCAACGCATTTGCAAAATTTCTAGTTCACTCTTTCCGCCCGGCCCTATTAAGAAAAGAAGCAGAAGGTAACTAGCATTAAAGCTGAAAACTTTCTTGCTACCAATGAATCCTAAAATTTACAACATAATAGTTTGTTTATGCAAAAAGGTAAGATAAATAAAAGGATTCTTTTGCAGCATAAATTTTTTTATCAAAATTCGCCTTTTTTCTTCAACAAACATTCGAAGTTTATTGTTAAACCGCTTCTTTTTAAAAAATACTGTTCGCACGATTTTGCAAATTCTTTCGTTATGTCCTCGAGAAAGATATGGAAATTGTTTATATTTTCTTCTGCAACTGTGTTGGCCGTTGCTTTAAAGCTTTGCCTGAGTTTGCTCTGCATTGCATAGTAATTAAAGCGGTCAACATGCTAACTATTTTATTGAAAACAGTCTTTAAAAGTTCCGCCACTGCCGTTCACCTCGGTGAGCTCGCTTTTGTTCTGTATGTACTTTTTTCTTTCGTTTGCTCGTAATTACTCTCAGTCCTTAACCGCAGCCTCGTTTAAAGCAAAAAATATCGTTCTTGTTTCTCTCCTGTTTTGCGAAACTTTTCCACTATAAAGAGTGAAAAATAAATAATAATATCAATTATAATGCAAATGCCTTCACCCTTTCCTTGATTGGCTTTTTTTCACCTTTGTTGTCCTCTTCAAAAAAGACTTCTGCCGCACGTGTCTCTCCGCAGTGCTCCAGTTACAACCGGGTAAAAGACACACAATCTAAGTCACTGCTTCTCGCCCGGCCTTCCCTCAGGAATTTTCAATGACCATCCCGGACCCATCCCGTTGCTGCTCCGCAATTGCCTGCGCGAATTTGGTCAACACAGTAGCCTATTCCGTTCCACCTTTTGGCCCGACCGCTCGCACGCGATGTTCATTGTCCGAAGGTGATGCCCAAAAACACGCACTGGAATTCCACTCTGTTCCCGCATGTCCTCTCTCTCCTTTCTATTTTTCTGCTTTCCTCCTCCGTCCTTTGATTTCCTTGTTGTGCTTTATTTGATGTAAGTCACAAGACCCCACATAAGTCTATTCCAACGCCTTTTTTTAAACAAATTATGTGGAGTCGGTAAAGCCATTAATAGTGTCGCCGTGGCACACATGTGCTGTAAAAAGACAGACGAGGCAACTAGCGTGAGCAGTTGTGGACAAATTTGCTTGCGGACAGCTGCTGAAGATCTTATGCGCTCACGTACGATATAGTGTTTCCAAAAAAATGGAAACATTGACATCGATGTCGGGCGAAGGCGACGTTTTCGACAATTGAAAGTGGTGCATAAGCAAAAAGGCGTTGTGACATGAAATTTTGCAGTCGAGGTTTCCGCGCGCTGGCGATTTAAAAACATGAGAATAACAGTAAGTCGAGCCTCACTTGCGCCCCACGGTCCGCACATAAGTTGTTGATAATGCAAAAATGTTTACGCGGTACGCCGCCGTTTAATGTATTAACAGAACATAGAAGGTTATATCGCTCAAAAGAACAAGTGTTAAAAGTGATGATACAGGTTGATTGTTTTTCCTTCTTTCTGGCCGCAGAAGAAATATAAAGCGCGAAAGCTTTGTGATAAACAGGAATGAGTATATGCGCACGCAGTTTAAAATTTTAAAATTCTTCTTACTCAAGAATTTCAGTCATTGTATAAAAACGAACTTGTAAGATTATTTGACCAGACTAATTCGAAAACAAAGGACGACAAATCAGCGCACTCAGTCTTCTCCACCGACACCTCCATGCAGCACTCTGCCAAACAATTTGTGATACAATTCGGCCCTTGCTGGATGTTCTGCGGAATTTCACTCAGGTCGTGGCCAATGCAAAAAATTGTGAGATCGTCCGCGATGAACCCATGCTGCAACACAGGGCTACAGTTGAGCCACTTGCTCAGCGAATCCACCGGGACAATGAACGGCAGTGGTCCCAGCACCGAGCCCTGGGGAACATCACCGGTGAAGCTGATATCCTCTGACAGTGTGTCGTTCACCCTCACATGCGCCGCGCGCCCCTTCAGAAGACCCACGATCCACGCCAACAAATGCCTCTCAACGCCAAAGGACAGAAGTTGCCTGACAATGCAGCCGTGGTCAACTGAATCAAAGGCATGCGCATAGTCAATGAACACAGCCGCCGTCTTCTCGCCATCCTTCCTTCGCCGCACAGCACTTGTCACCTGCATGAGCGTGTCTAGCGTCGAACGCGCCAGTCTGAACACGGCACGCTGTGGCTGTAGCTTGTCCTCGATGCAATCCCTAACGCGGCGCGCCACGGTGCGTTCCATCAGCCTGCACAGCGTGCTCGTGAGCGTCACCGGCCGAAAGGACGCCATGCTGCTCGCTAGCTTGTTTGGCTTCAGCAGCGGGACTATGATGCTGTACGCCCGCTTAGCTTGCGCCTGGCCCGTGCGCAAGCTGCAGTTGAGCGGTCGCAGCACGCACTTTTTTGCCACTCTGCCTAGCTGCTTCAGCTCCTTGCAGTGTACCTCATCGTCACCCGGCGCCGCGCCAGAGGACAGCTCACGCAGCGCAACGTCCAGCTGTGCCTCGGTGATAGCCCGGAATGTGCTGTGCCTGGTGCTCGGTATCTTCATTTCTGGTGCATGTAGTGCCTTCGTTGACCTGGCCTTGCACACGTTGGCCAATGCTTGTGCCCGCTGACGCTTGGTCAGTGGATGGCCGTCCACCACTAGCACCGGCGACGTCAGCGGTCGCGGCGCGCATATCGCCTTCGCCAGTGACCATGTTTTCGTGCCATCAGCTGTTAACAAGGATGCATCATCCTTCCACCGCCCCAGCGCCGTGTCAGCAAGCACCTTCCTCCGCCAGCGAATCGACGCATCCCGCTTCCGTTCGTTCTTGCACTCCTGTACCATCTTGTCCAGCTTTGTCAGCTCCGGCGTCCACAACGGCGGCGCCACACCCTTGCCCTTGGGAATCGTCCTCTTTGCGGCCATCCGGATGCCTCTCGCCACAGCCTCGCTCAGCGCATCCTCGCCCTTGGCCGACCTCTTCATTCTTCGGAATATGAACTCGTCACTCAGTTTTCTAAAATCATTCCACCTCGCCTTGTTCCACGCGTACAGTGCACGGGCGGGTTTGGAGGGAGCAATCACGTTCAGGCTGGTGCCCACGAACGCGTCGAACGTGATCCAATAGCGATCACTGTCCGGGCTCAGCGTGTACTTCAAGTTAGATATCTCGCAGTCTCTGCACAACGTGATGTCCGGTGACGACAGTGCGGCCGTGCCCGGCTGTCGCCTGGTGGCCGATCCGGTGTTGGCAATCGACAGGTCGTTCTGCACACACCAGTCGACTATGCACTCTCCCTTGTCGTCACTCGGACGTAACGGATCCCACAGCACATGGTGCGAGTTCACGTCCGCTCCTACCACCAATGGCCTGCTTGCTCCCAGTAAGGCGCTCAGAGACTCTCTGAAAACGTCTGCCTTCCTGGGGAAGTGCGCCGATGGCATCGTGACACTCACGTTGGCTGAGAACCTCAGTGTCACTGTCGCTCTCTCCGGAACCTTCTTTTCTAGAACGCCCACCTCTACACCCACTCCACCTCTAACCGAAATCGATACCCCGCCCCCGTGAGGCGTCCTCGCCTGCCCCACGTGCTGGTATCCACCTATTTTTAGCGCGGCACACTCAGCCGACGCCAGGTGTGTCTCCTGCAAGAGACAAAACAAAACCATGTCCTCATGAAGCTTCCTCTCCACGGCAACCCGCTTCGTATGGGAGACCCCCAGGGTTCCACTGGGCTCCACGTATCTGAGGACCAGGATTGCGCTCAACTTCTACGCTGATAAGCAGCAGAAGAACCCCCGCACATCTAACCCAGCGTGCCCACGAATGCATGGAAGTATTCGTACAACTTCATTCGCCCCCGAGTGCCGGTGGTGCTGCATACTTCCTCTCTGGTAGCCGTCAGCCTCTTGCCCCCACCAGTCCTGTCGGACCTGGCGAGACGCGTGTGCTTGGCTTCTTCCTAGAGAAAGTTCTAGATCCTGGCACCACTTCGAGGTGGCCAGCGTCACCTGGGTGGGCTCATTTTTCACACAAAACGCTCTTGTGTGTTTCATGCAATCTCGTGTTCAGCTTCGTCCCGTTCCATAGTGCTACTAAGCACTATGCTGTGAGCACAGGAGAAGGCAATGCCTGCCATGCCTACAGCAGCGCTTTCCCACAAACACCGACCGAGAGCTTCTCACCTCGCAACGCGTGTTATTTCATGGAGTTTTCCGTGCCACAAAATGCATTTCGCCCTGTTCGCAGGAAAGGCAGCTTCACATACGAGCGATCAAAACCGTAGCAAGCCTACGATGCAGCGCCACCGTTATTTGCGTTCATTTCCTCTATTCTCCATGTGCGTTCGGACATATTCGCTGTGCTTCCGTGGCCGCGTCATCCAAACACAAAAACGTTGAAGCGGATGGCCGTAACACATGGGTGCAAATGGCATGCTTTGCTTGGCAAGGCGTGCAGCATACAAAAGAGCTCGAAACTTTTTGCGTGCTCCATTCAATCAATCACTAGGCGCAAAACAAGACATCAAGCTGACAGGAGAGCACACAAGACACCCCACAGCGAAACAACTCGCCTCCTGCTCATGCGGGTGGCTGCGTCGCGCCTCACAAGATTGCTAAACCCTCTCTTCAAATTCATCACTAGTGGAAAAAGAACGCAAATCTAAACGGGAGAAAAAACTGTCTGCGAAGAGGGAAAACACACTCGTCATACATTCAAGTGCGCATGCCCGTTGCCATGCGTATTTCCGATTGTGTCTGCTCAACAGCTCTGTGCTCGCATTCTTCAGCGTAGAAATGACTCGCAACAGAGTTCTCAGACACGCAAGAGGTTAGTCCAAGCAGCTACCACAAGCTTATCGTGAGACCGCGCACACAAAACTCCGTCTGAGCATTAAAACTGCACAACTGATGTTTTTTTCGCTTTAGAAAGACACTTCGGCAGGCGGGCGAGAAGTGCTTTGAGGAAGTCAGCAACACGACCAATGCCATTCGAAAAACAACATAGTTATTAGCGCAAGTTTTGGCGCGCGTGTGGCAAATAGCTGAACGGTAAACGCTTACATGCGCCATCACGAAACGCGCTTTGGTGCGTCACGTGCGTACTCACACAAGAACTATGCCATTAGCGACGTATGGCAATTCATCTGTTAGTTGGCTTTTGATCTTGATGCAAAAGTCTGTCACGTCCCCTCGAAGTTGCTGGAGCGCAACGCTTTCATATGATTTACAAGTAAAACTTTTGGCATCAGGAACAAAAGCAGCAATGTGTTTTCCATGTTGGGAAATTGCTCGGCACGAACGGGTTGGTTTAGATACGCCAATGGCTGTCGCCCTTTCAAGGTCCAACGCGTCGTACCGTGCGGCATATAAGTCGCAACATCAAGGGATAAGTCTGAGCAAACCCGATGCCGATTGTTTTCAAGCATCTATCTTTCGAAAATGTGTCACGCGGGTATTCAGAATATCAGAAATCGGGCTATGCTATGAACTGCACGCTTGCGTGTGGGCGCACTTCCTTCGGCAACTGGCTAGCGTTCGCACGCGTTAAGCGAAAAAAGTAACGATGCTCGATTGTGGGGCGGCGCTCAAGCTGAGAGATCAAAAAATGACGCCGCGAAGCAACCCATTCCGCACCCTGTGCCAACGCGGTTGGGTAGCGAGCGAGGTTCGCATGCAGACGCGCTCAAGACAATGACGCAAGGAGAATTCCTCCCCCAGCTTATAATATGCAGAAGCGGACGCTGCCATTAAAACGTGGCGAATCGCAAAAGCAACGCTATGAGATTATAAAAACGCACTTTTCGCATTCGTCGAACTCGGAAAAGTGCCGCCATCGGGGAGCGCTTTGCTGTTTATCGTTTTCAGTGTATTAGATCACTGTTGCAGTGCATGTGCTTGTTGTCGCTCCAAAAGCGGAATTTGGAGGAATACAAACAGCACCTTTACGTACCATTTCGCTGTTGCCACTGCTTGCCGACCCGTGTTCCCAAAGAGAGATCGAGATTCATGTATAGCGAAGCGATAAACCGCCTTGTGACGCGTAGATAAAATTCGAAGACGCTTTGTGCTCTGCAAACTTCTGCCCGCGTGTCTCGCACTCGGCGTTGAACCATGTGACATCTTCGGCCGCAAGATATTTTTGTGCTCCTGGACTTCCCTGAGTTTAGTACGTGCCGGCGCCTGGCCAAAGGTCTGGCAGAATGGGCGCTGAACCATGCGAATGGAATGCAGGTTCAACGAGGGCCACCAAAAACCCAACAGGATACATCATCCCTGGAATTTCGCTTTATTCAACTGCTTAGGCCAGATTCGCCTCGAAACAACCCTCAGGAAACGCGCAGCAACATCGAATAGACAATTTAAAAATGCAGGCGCGGTCGGTCGTGGAGTCGGCTTTTAGCGCTTTTTCGGCAGCGACAGAAGGACTGTCTTCCTTGCGGAGCGAACGTTAAAGACAACAAAGTGCCTCATAGGCGCGCTGCAATTCTCCACATCACCGTGCAAGTGATGAACTAGAGAGCCAACAAAAACCAGTCTTTTTTTTGGACGTGCGCGCTGCGCAGGCCGCTTGCCACACACAGAGCCCGGGTGGGATTGAAAACAGCAGCGCCAGTTGTAGCGACGCGTTCGTTCTTGAACCTCGCGCCTGTATGGCTACGGCGTTGCTTTTGGCCATTCGGCAGCAGGTAGTCTTGATTCGCTGGAAAGCATCGAAAATGGAAAACAGTCGGGGAACTTTGATGATATAATGGTTGGGTGCGCGTATTCTTCCAGAAGTGCCCAAAATGAAGGCGGATTTGGAGGCGTTGCCCTTAACTGGGCGATGGCGAGGTGCAATTTGAAGTGCAAAATAGGCAAAACGAAGAGCAACACAAAAGCTAAAAACAACAGCCGCATGGCATTCCGCATCGGGGCCCGATGTGTTTCCAACTGCCGCCGAAGTCGCGAAGCTCCTTTTTACTTTGCAAACGAAGCGGCTGAGAAAATGAGCAATCCGCCGACGGCATAGGGAAAACGCCGTTTCTGCTGCGCATATCTTTGGTGGTGCCGTTGCGCGCCTTGGGCTGAAAGAGAGCTGACTTGACAATCCGGCGAATGACAAAGCGCTGCCTGGCTGCGTTCGAATTGTGTGGGCGCGAATTTGCGAACAGACCGGCAACCAATGTATATTATTTCACGCTTTGCTCTTCCCGCCTCGCCCAACCGAAATCCAACGGCACCTGTGCTCATGCAATGAACGAGATTCCGGATGACAGGTGGCCAAAGGGCCAAAGCGCTCTTTTCTTCAGCGACCCGCGTCCACAACTGCGTGCCCAGCAAAGCCCGCACGGGGCGATTGAACACTACGGCAAGTGGGCGCCAACACCGCAGAGCGAGAACGAGTGACAGTGCAACGCTTCAAGCCGAACAGCGCTGCCGATGAAAATATCGCAGGCCACGCGCTTTCGGCAACGAATTTGCAGGGCGATGGAAGAAGTAGCATTACTTAGCTTTGTTCAAAAGCAAGCGCTGAGTCCGCATAAAAATATCACCGCTTCCGCGGCGGTCCGTTGGGCATGTTTCGTTTCAAAGCCCAACGCCGCCGCGTGCAAAATGGGTGAAAACTTCTGAACCTTGGCGGTTGAAAGGGCAGGCGAAGCGTTTCGGAGAGGAAGTGAAGGGTTTTCATGCTTTCGCCCGCCGGGTCAAAAAAAGCGACTTGCCATGTCGCCTTTCTTTTTTGCATCGCGCTGTTTGGTGGCGGCGCCTTGGGGCAACAATTTTGCCAACAAAACGCCAATTAGCTAGAAACGCTTGCTTTGCCGAAATTGGGGCGCAAAAAGTAATTTTCAGAAAGCCGAGTCCGAATATCGCGCCGTTTTCGCCATTGGCCGACGCGTTTCGCATGAGAAACGCTGTCCGCCATGTTCGCCCCACTTTGTGGCGGTGCCGAATCTCCCTGCCTTCTGGGAAAGGCAAAAAGACCCAATTTTTCAACACAGTCTTTTTCCAATCGCTTCGCTAAAACGGCGGAAATGGGCCGCGCCAAATGACGGTTTAACTTTCATCGCCTTCCCCTTTTCACCGCGCGGTGCCCGTTTCCTCGAAGGGTCCGAAGGGCAATTCCGATAAAGAAAGCGCCCTTGACGCGCTGTGGCCCAATTGCTTCGGCCAAATTTCAAAACCACAACCCGCGCAACTCGCAAAAGCGCGCTTCAAAAGCAACATCCCCCCCAAAAGGAGCAGCACACACGCTGATCGCGCCGCGGGTGTGTGCACGCCGCTTGGCTCTTCAATCGGGAAAAAATCCCATAAGGCGAGAGGGATGCGTGACGCCGGCGCGGGTGAATGAAGCGCCATTTTTATGCGCCCCCGCTCGGTGAAGTTTCGCTCGCCCGCGTTTCTTCTCTTTTTCCGAAAGGCACAAAAGTAGAATTTTGTTTCCACCAGCTCGCTGGCCTATTTTGCTTGCGTCCTTGGCTGTGCATTTTCTCGGCCCGAATCGTCTCTAAGACTTTCGCTCGTCATGGTTTCAAAATTGGAGGCTGCCCTCTGCAAAACTACGCGGCCCAACGGCAAACGCAAAAACAGAAGGGCAACGCGACTGGCACAGCGACTCCGAGCCCGGGAAAGGTATAAAATTATGGCTGTTATTTTTTTGCTCTTGGGTTCGCCGAGCCGCACTCAACTAAGCTCGGGTGGTTTGCTACCGTGACATTTGGGATGCTTAAGCGCATCGAAATAAATTGCGAACCGCCTCACCGGCAGCTTGTTGCCTGGCGCTCTGTGTGTGCGGAAGCGGTCTCCCGCGCGAAGTTCCCAGAGCGCGACTTCGCTCCGCCGTTTTACGGGAAAGTCAATGCTCCCGCCCGTTCATGCGGCCCTTTGCGGGGGTACGTCGCAGCAATTGTCCTTGTAGTTTGTCACTGCGCCTTCGCCCTATTTTATCAATTGTTCATCAATTTGCTTAGTTATTTATTTTCAATTGCCCTGCACACTTCAACAGGCCATGCGACCGTGCAACGCAAGTTCAATGAGACACCCGAACGACATGTGCACAATGCGACCTGCACTCGCCCCACATTATGAGACGGTTCTTGTTTTCCCGCCCTGCCGCCTTGGCGAAGTTTTTTGTTTTTTATTTACCGTGCGCTAGCCATCGGTAACTACGTGAAATACTGTGGCATTGCGCACGAATATGCTTTTTTCGGACGGTGAATAGGTTCAGAGATATGGGAATCCATGTTTTTCACTTTATACTTTTGTGGATACGTGCGGCATATAATTTTACTTTACATTTTTATCCCGTTAATAATGTCCCGTGTTCATATCAGCTACATACCGCCATCTTAATCTACCCTTCCTTGAGACCGGGTGCCCTTTCCACCCGTGCCTGCGGACACATGAGACTAACGCACATTGGAGTAATGTGAAGAGTGTGCACCACGATGCACTCGCCAAAGTGAGTTGACACCAAAAACCTCGTTAGTCTGTTGTGGCGTGTTTGTCAACCAAGCACTATTGCTGTTATTATCTTCCCTACATTTCGCATTGAATCAAAAAACCACATACAACACTTCTCGACCTGTTTCCTTTCTCTCCTATTTTGATATTGCAAAAAGGCACACACATCTCGTTGCGATGTTTTTTTCGAGAGTTTATTATGCTTCCCATCAGAAACATCCGAAATAACATCACAGAAGTGATTATTTCCCATACTTGCGCCAAGTAGTAGATTCTTTTTCACATTCTATGCGTCCAGTGGTTGTGAATTACCATCTAAGCAAGCAAATGCATAAAAATAGATGCCAACGGAAAGCAATAGAAGCGACAAAATCGCAGTTTGATAATTGGTGGGGAAGCGAGAGGAGCAAACGCGTCTGTAAGTAAAAAAGCACCATGTATACTTTCATTACAACTTCACTATCGTGGCAAACGAAAAATGAAGATAAGGCAAATACCATGCCAGATCAACGGACGGGCAAATATGTGAGCGCTCAAATAGGGAGCGTGTAACGTCGTCACCTATTTTGTTCGTTCGTTTAATATCTTCAGTAACTGTTGCAATTTACTCATGCATCAGAGACAGGCACATGCTGACTAAGCTTTTCAAGCGCATCGCAGCCTGTGCATGAGAGGTGCCTTCCTTTTTTTTTTTTTTTTTTTTCATTGTGCTTTTAATCTGCTCGTGCTGCGCTAGACTCACGGCTGCTCCCCCGACTCTGCAGACCAGCAGGGGACGTTGAACGCAGCCCCGATCTCATCCTCGCTTCATCCAGCGGAACTTTGAAGCAGATTGCCTTGGATGGCGAGTCGGCTTCCCGGACACGCTTCCGCATGCCTCTTGCAGTGCACACCCCAATCCGCTTCGCTACCGCAGAGGGGGGGTAGGTGGTATCCAGCTCCGTGGGCGAGCGATGCCTTTTTACGGCTCGAGCAGGTCTCAATTGTGATTCGTCAGGTGTGGGGACGGATGGGCTCTCCAGTTTGAAGAGTTCCTTCAAGAAGCTGGCCAGTTGAGCACTGAAGAACAACTCCCCGTCCTTCAGGGTTTCCAGACCGTGCTTCTTCCTTAGCTCTCGCAAGCTTGGGCACTCCAGGAGGTGCGCCGCAGACTCCCTGCACTCCACCTTCAGCGAGTTGTGCCTGGCCTCCCGTCTCGGTTGGCCATGCTTCGCCTGCAGGTGCATTGTGAGGTACTGTTTTAGCGCACACTTCATTGGGCAGTATGGGCATTGGAGTGATCGTTGCAAGAGGGGTGTCACCGCTACCGTACCGTCCTTCATTTTCCGCTTCACTGTCGTAGCGTGTTTGTGATGCGTGCGCGTGTGCCAAACCAGCGAATACCACTGTTTGTACGCGCTGCCGCATCTGCCACACACATAATCTCTCCCTTCTTCCTCTTCAGTGTGGCGACCCAATCGGGGACGTTTCCGCGGTCTCTCCGCATCCCCGTCCCCATCCCCTGCCGGCCCCAATGGCCCACTCCCTTCACCCTGTGACTGAGCCTCTGATCTCATCTCCTTTCGCTTGGGCTTCGCGCGTGGCTGAGGACGTAATGACTCGTCGTGGCCCGGATGCTTCGTCAGCATGTGCCGCAGCAGCCACCTATAGTGATACTCCTTGCTACAAATGGGACACGCTGCTGTGACTGACTGCTCCTCCACGTTCGAGTCTTCCGAGTTTATGATAGAGGTGGGTTCGCACTTGTGCCTGGTGAGCCACGTCTTGCTCTTGAGGACGCGATGGCATTGCTGGCATACAAATTCCGTTTGCTGCTGCTCCTCCTGCTCTGCCTCACCATCACTCACGAGACCATCTTGAGCCTCTTCGCCTCCTCTCGATAACTGCTTCTCCGGGTGCTTCTGTAACATGTGCTTCCGCAGCCACGCGTGCGCTGTATACTTCTTCGCGCACCAGGGGCACTTGAGCGCGTTGCCATCGTCGGCCGTGTCGTCTTCCCTGGGTCTTTTTGGGCGTTCCTCGACAGTTGGCACCACATCCGGTGGGTGCGTTGCCATGTGCTCCACAAGTAACCCCCGCCTCTCAAAGTCATCGCCGCACACATGGCAGGTGTATCCTTTCTTGTACGTCAGTGCTGCGCGCCTAGCTTTCTTGGTCAGTGCCAATGCACAATCCCTCTCCAGACCATGAATCTTTACTAGGTGCACTACACCTGCCTGCCGACGCGCACAGACCATGTTGCATAACGGGCAGATTATTGGGTCGCTCTGCCTGGTCGCTATCCCAAAGTCGGGTGCAGCCTCACTGTCTGCCACTGTCACTGGCGAAGGGTGTTCCTCTGCTGCGTCCCTCGTTGCGTCCTGGGCGCTGCACCATCTGCACTCCAGCTGGTCCATCTTGCGTGTGAGCACCCTATGTAGCCACCCGAAATGCTTCGAGGTGCCCGTTCTGAACTGCGCCAACAACGATTCACCCAGACGGTCTACCTTGGAGTGCTTTGGTGCTGGCCGGACGTGATCGAGCAGTGCACTGCGATGCGTGCGTGTCATCCGACCCTCCTCAAAGGCCTTGTACATCTCGTTCCGCACCTGCCTCTCCACACCAGTGACGATGTCAGTGATCCACGCCGGATAGGACTGCGGCTTCGCGTTTCCCTGCTCAGCTGCCTTGTCTGCCGCCTCGTTTCGTGGCACACCGCAATGCGAGAACACGAACTGGAAGTTGACGGACACGCGGAGCCGCACAATGTGTAGTATGAGGTCCCAGATGCGCCTCAGTATCGCGTCCTCCACCGCTGCAGGACCAGTGTTCAGCGCCATCAGCAGCGACAGCGAGTCTGTGAATGCCACCACCCGCGTCCTGTGTGTCTTACTCAGCTCCATGACATCCACGAGCCTCTTCAAGCCTGCTTCCATCGCCACACATTCAGCACGGTAGCTGCAGGCAAGCGACCCAGCTCCCAGCACCACCTTCTCACGCCGACCTTCCTTCGTGTATACCAGCGCTCCAGCGCCTGACGAGACATCCAGCACCACCGATCCGTCCGTCCACACCTGATAGTCAAAGTCCCTGAACCGCTGCACACGCCGCATAGTGTGCACCTTCTTGTCCTTCTCTGGCGCGTCCGCCTTGAGGCCGCCCGGCGTGGTGATGTTGAAATGAACCCGCCTGGCCCACTGCAACACCGTCGCGTCGTGTGGTTTTTCGGGGCTATCAATGATGCTGTACAAGTGCTGTACCTTCGCAAGCCTGACGTGGATCGGGTGTTCGGGCGGGAAGATGCTGTCCGCCACTTTCGCATGCACTGGACCTTTGGCCTTCAATCGCAGGTAATATTCCAACGCTCTCCGATGTGCCACCTCGTTGATCGGCTTCAGCCGCGCCTCACGCAGGGCATCCTCCCGGTTGGCAGCCTTAGGAATACCCGCCACTATGTGTGCCGCCTGTGTCTGAACCCTCTCCAGCCGCTCGCGATCTGACAGCGAAGTATCGAACCACCACGATGCAACTCCGTAGCACATCTTGGCCTGTACCAGTGCAAGGTAAAAAGCGCGCAACTTCTCCCTATCCGGACCCCACTCAGGCGACGCCACTGCTCTGAGCTGCAAGAGACGTGTGTTGGCCGCCGCCTTCATGCCCCTCACATGCTTGCTCAGCCCCTTGTGCGGCTGCATGGTGAGACCAAGCAACTTCGGCGTGCGCTCCTCCTTTAGTGCCGTCTCTCCTACTTTCAGGCTCAAAAGGTTCGTTTCCCGCGCACCAAATAGCGTGTACTCAGTCTTCTCCGCAGACACCTCCATATAGTACTCCGCCGACCAGTTCGTGACGCAGTCCAATCCCTGCTGGATGGTCTGCTGGATTTCACCCAGATCGGCGCTTGTACACACAATTGTGAGATCGTCCGCAAAGAAACCATGCTGCAGCCCAGGGATGCAGTTGAGCCGCTTGCTCAGCGAATCTACCGTGACAATGAACAGCAGTGGTCCCAGCACCGACCCTTGAGGGACACCACAGGTGAGGCTGATATCCTCCGACAACACGTTGTTCACCCTCACCTTCGCCGTGCGCCCCTTCAGGAAGCCAGCGATCCACGCCACCAGATGCCTCTCAACGCCAAAGGACAGTAGCTCCTTGACAATGCAGCCGTGATCAACGGAGTCGAAGGCACGCGCATAGTCAATGAACACCGCCGCCGTCTTCTCGCCATCCTTCCTTCGCCGCACAGCACTTGTCACCTGCATGAGCGTATCTAGCGTCGAACGCGCCGGCCTGAATCCTGCCTGCTGTGGCTGCAGTTTGTCCTCAATGCAGTCCCTCACGCGGCGCGCCACGATGCGTTCCATTAGCTTGCACAACGTGCTCGTAAGCGTCACCGGCCGAAAGGACGCCATGCTGTTCGCTGGCTTGTTCGGCTTCAGCAGCGGGACTATGATCCCTTGCCTCCACTTGGCTGGCACCTGTCCTGTACGCAAGCTGTAGTTGAACAGACGCAAGATGCACCTTCTTGATACCCTGCATGCTGCTTCAACTCCTCGCAGTGGATCTCATCGTCGCCCGGCGCCGTGCCAGAAGACAACTCACGCAATGCGACATCCAGCTCCGCCTCGGTGATGGGTTGGAATGTGCATTGGCTGGTGCTTGGTATCTTCATTTCTGGTGCATGTGGTGCCTTCGTTGACCTGGCCATGTACATTTGGGCCAATGCTTGCGCCTGCTGGCGCTTGGTCAGCGGATGGCCGTCCACCACCAGCACCGGCGACGTCAGCGGCCGCGGCGCGTATATCGACTTCACCAGGTTCCAGCTCGCCGACTCCGTAACCGACAGCTTTGCTACATTCTCCTTCCACCGCCCCAGCGCCGTGTCAGCAAGCACCTTCCTCCGCCAGCGAATCAGCGCATCCCGCTTCCGCTCGTTCTTGCACTCCTGTACCATATTGTCCAGCTTCGTCAGCTCCGGCGTCCAGAACGGCGGCGCCACACCCTTGCCCTTGGGAATCGTCCTCTTTGCGGCCATCCGGATGCCTCTCGTCACCGCCTCGTTCATGGCATCCGCGCCCTTGGCCGACCTCTTCATTCTTCGGAATATGAACTCGTCACTCAGTTTTCTAAAATCATTCCACCTCGCCTTGTTCCACGCGTACAGTGCACGGGCGGGTTTGGAGGGAGTAATCACGTCCAGGCTGGTGCCCACGAACACATCGAACGTGATCCAATAATGGTCACTGTCCGGGCTCAGTGTGTACTTCAAGTTAGATATCTCGCAGTCTCTGCACAACGTGATGTCCGGTGACGACAGTGCGGCCGTGCCCGGCTGTCGCCTGGTGGCCGATCCGGTGTTGGCAATCGACAGGTCGTTCTGCACACACCAGTCGACTATGCACTCTCCCTTGTCGTCACTCGGACGTAACGGATCCCACAGCACATGGTGCGAGTTCACGTCCGCTCCTACCACCAATGGCCCGCTTGCTCCCAGTAAGGTGTCCAGCGACTCGCTGGAAACGTCTGCCTTCCTGGGGAAATACGCCGATGTGATCGTTAGACTCACATTGGCTGAGAACCTCAGTGTCACTGTCGCTCTCTCCGGAACCTTCTTTTCTAGAACGCCCACCTCTACACCCACTCCACCTCTAACCGAAATCGATACCCCGCCCCCGTGAGGCGTCCTCGCCTGCCCCACGTGCTGGTATCCACCTATTTTTAGCGCGGCACACTCAGCCGACGCCAGGTGTGTCTCCTGCAAGAGACAAAACAAAACCATGTCCTCATGAAGCTTCCTCTCCAGGGCAACCCGCTTCGCCTGGGAGAGACCCCCAGAGTTCCACTGGGCTCCACGTATCTGAGGACCAGGATTGCGCTCAACGTCCCCGCTGATAAGCAGCAGGAGCCGCGCATCTAACGTAGCACGCCCGCACGTGCAGGGAAGTATTCGAACAACTTCATTCACCCCAGAGTGCCGGTGGTGCTGCATACTTCCTCTCTGGTAGCCGTCAGCCTCTTGCCCGCCCCAGTCCTGTCGGACCGGGCATGGTGCGGGCGCTTGGCTTCCTCCGAGACAGGCTACTAGAACCTGGCGCCACGATGAGGCGGCCGGCGTCACCAGGGGGTGCCTTCCTTTTCCCTAGAAGCTTGCTAAGGTTGAGAGCCACTCAATGAAAGACTCCTTTTGGAAATGCCAATGAATGTATTTAAAATGCCTCATCAACGGTTCTGAATACGCTATATCTTTTAATCTCATATGTTGATGACTTCATATTTTTACCCGTAATATTTACTACTTTGTGCATTGTTTCGAATATTACCTCGTGTCGGTTCTTCGTTGTCTGCACATATAACAGCGAAGGACATTTTATTATTATTAAGAGGTGGCGGATGTACAATCAAAAGAGTGCAAAGCACCTGCAGATCCGTGCATCAAGTAAAAATAAATACGCCAATCGCGATCTAACAGAAAGCGAAAAAAAGCATATGCTCAAGCCATGGAATATTAGTTTTTGCCATTGGCTTCAAACTCACCTAGACCTGGCGTTCGGTGTTTTTTGTAATAAAAATAAGCTGTCACCAGTAATGACAACAATTATTTTTATTCTCATAGACAGCCCCATTCTTATCTATACGCTTATTTATTTATTTATAATATTATTTTGGTATTATTTGTATCTTTTCTTTTTGCATTTGTTACTTACTTATTTGTTCTACTATTTTGTGTCAAAAGGTTCTAGTACTTTCCTGAATTTATTATTATTATTTTGTGCCAGCCTGTTTGGCTGGAGACCTTCAATTGCGAGAATCCCACAGCAATGCGCAAAGAACTTTTCAATGCTACAAATCTGCCGTCAGTATTCCTGAGCCCATCGATTGAACGCATTTTTCAGTGATGTAAACTTTCCCTTTGCCGACATGTTACCAGAGTGATTTTATAAGCGCAACGTTAGCCGACAGGGCATGGTGCCTTTTTGGTGTTTTTACTGACCTCCTCTTTCTTTACACCAGAAGACACCAGGTGCTTTACAGCGGAACGAGCAGCTGGTCAGGGCTGTTTCCGCTGCAGTACGTTCACATACATTGGGACTGGACATTGAGCGCGATTGCGCCTGCTTAGTGGTACCTTCACTTGAATACTAACGATGACGTGCACACTCTCCGTTGTTCTTTCTATACAACCATTTTCTCTCCACACTGTCTTGTGCCAGCCAACCTGCGCGGTGACTTGCACATGCCGCTTTGCAGTTGCGTGTATTTTGCTGTCTTGCCAATGCACACCGCCTGTGAAAACGGAAGCGGTTGTGAGAATTCAATTAGTGTTGGACAGCGAAAGAGGCCATCCGAAAGGAAGGTCGCGAGGCCAGTTTTGTCATCTCGACACGTTTCCACTTACATAGTTACACGTTGAACTCTTCGAATAATCTACGTCACGAATGACCAAGCACGATCGGCGTGTCTTTGTCCGGCTCACAGTCCGGTCTTGTTTCCCCTTCCTCGGGAAGTGTGTCACTAGTAAGTGACTACATGGTGCTTCGAGACGTTACGTTTTTCGCAGCTAAAACGCGCAAGCTTGTCGGCAACACCTCGCTCCTAGCGTAAAGCATCGCGTGTCTTGTAAAATTGTTGCTTTCGACTTATGGGTGCCCATTTCGAAGGTGGAGATCGTATCGACGTTTATGATGCTTGTGTCTCGGCCACGTGGGAGCACTGTCTTGAACGAGGATTCGGTGCGTAGCCGAGTGCGCTGTGAACGTCACACCATATTTGCGTGGTGGCACGTGTGCCCTGACCACAAGTGAAAGCGTTTCTATTGTATGGCTCTGCTGCTGAGAGCACAGCGGATTGTGCATTTGACTTCACATGTCCCTGCACCCCTGCGCGACATTGAATACTCATTGCTTTCGTACTCCCACATGCTGTTGGTTGAGCGACGCAGTCAAGCAGTAAGCACTGCCGGCAAATTATCAATCGTTTATTGCTCGTCCAGTTGGTTGCTGCGGCTACATGCTTACGCATCCGAGTGCGCGCCAGCCTGGAGTGGTACCTCGGAGTCAGTTTTTCCCATGTCTAGAGGCATCGTGTCTCGCAGAGTTCAGGTGGAGTTGAGGCTTTGCAGTGTTCAGCACCTGGTGCAGGAGGCGCGCTGACCATTATGAACAAGGTACTCGTAATTTATTTGTGTTATGGCGAGCAGTGGCACCCTGCGCCTTGGTTGCTGGCTGCCCTACTGGCTGATAGACGCGTGGTGGCGGCGATACCATTGCTGCGCGATGTTTTTCGAAACCACAGCTTCCTTGCTCGAGTTCATAACGAATGCTGCCATGTGTTGCCGCGATGGCAGACTGGCACAGCATCAAGAACGACTAAAGTGGACACACTCCTCTGCAACGGATGTGCGTCCCAAACACCAAAACAACAAACACGGCACGTTTCCAAACGTTTTCCATTGTTTCTTCGCTGACCGCTCCTGCAGGCAAGTCGCAATGCCACTATCTCCGTCGCTCAATGACTACGCTCCTACGTTGCTGTTGTATTCCGATTCAACGTGGTGGAAGCATCATCCTTCTACAGAGTTGCTCGTGACTTTGTGTTTGAGCAGGGTGTCTTTTTGTGGAGGCCCACAACAGCCCTAGCGGTGCAAGAGCGGCATGGCCATCCCATTCGGTGATTGTGCGCCAACGTCCAGCATCACGGTTGCAATGCGTGCCCTTTCTATTCTGAGTGAACCATGTATTGTGGCTTGACTCGACCGCTGTGCCGAGTGACTGTTTGTGTGGATGACGCTCCTTGGCTGAGGCAACTCGAGGCTCCACCGTTGCTCGTTCGCTGGTGAAACGTTCGTGACTGTCACTGATGCATGTGTGGTTAGCCACTGAAAAGAAACAACTAGCGGTTGCGTGAGGTTATTTTTGCATCGTTAGATCCATCAGCCATTTACTTTGCGAACGCCATGGTGTTCCAGACGGGCCGCGATCGAAACGTGTCTGATGCGAATGCCGATGTCGCTGTTTGCCTGCACATTTAGTTTATTAGTCCACTCCCTTATGCCTGTGTGTGGCATCTCTTGACAATGTGCGTGCTGGTTGTTTGTAGTATCCGCGTACCTGGGTGGCTGATGAAACGCAGATACTGACTCTTCGCTACCACCAACTTACGTTTCGCAGTTGTGTCTGGTACGCTTGTGCGACACCGAGTGTATGTAGCGCACGGCGATTATTGTTGTGCCGTCCCAAAGCTGAAATGCTCCTGACGGGCGCTTGTTTGTTCAGGACGAACGTGACCATACCACGGAAGATCTGTTCCAACGCAGTTTATAACGGTGCACTTCTACGCACAGCAGATTGCCTCCCTGTGGTCCGCTTGGTGCTTTTTGTCTCTTCCACGACCCAGCCATGTCTGCGATTCTGCAAAGCCCGGCGTCGAACTACTGTGCAGCTGTTCATCACGTAAGCGATGCGCCATTCGTTTTGCGTATGTGCTTGCGTGTTGCTTCGCCCACTAGCCTATGCGCGGTTCTTATTCCCACTTGAACGGCAATCACCGCATGTTTGCCCTGCTATCCTTGCAGAGCTGCTGAGTAGTGCCTTTCTATGCTCATACACATATTTCTCTGCCGTGCATGTTCGTTGTCCCCGAAGTGTTGAGTGGGGTGCTTCGTGTACTGCAGCGGCAACATCGGTGGACCTGTTTGTTCTGACAGCGTGGCGCACATGCAGGCTGCATGACACGTAGAAGAGGCAGTTGAGGATACAGGTGCCCGATGCTTTGGTGCCGATGCGCATCAGCGACGCAAAACCACGTGACGCGTGAGATAGCTGCCCATTTTTTGCAGTAACGACGATTGATGTGCCGAATAAAGCCGCATAGTAAAATACAGTTGTTTTTGTGACACAGAAAAACAGACCCACACACAGCGGATTTCTTTTCCAAGCGGCACAACAAAGCCTTCCCCTTGCTCTGCGCTGCCTTTTCGGGCACGCCAGCATGTGAGTTTCGAAACTGCAGATCTGAAGGTGAGGAGTGTGGTCCGGCACCTCGTGCCGGAGCCACGGTACATGAAATTAAGACAAGTTTGTGACCGGTGAAAGCAAAATGCGTATGGCACCGTTAAGGGTCACAGGACAACATGGTCTGTGCACTCAGGCAAACGCTATGCTGCATTGATATCCTCCTCTGCCATGAGGTTGTTTAAACATATCAACAGGCACCATGCTACTACTGTGTAGAGACGCCGATCGCTGTGCATAGAGTTGCTGTCGCGAAACAGCAACGCGCGCTGATGAACTTCACGCTTTTTGTTACTGACGCGCGGGCACAGAACCAGTTCCTGTTCTGCGTGGTGCCATGGTGCTGTCAAACTGGATGGCTTGCTTTGCTGCCTGGATACGGCGTGGGCACGCACGGCAGTGAGAAAGCGATGCGCAAGTTTTTAGCCGCAATGTGTTTGGTTTTCTGTGGCGTTATTTCATGTCAGTTTTAGCTACCGAACGCGCGTGCGCCTGAGTGCGCTGCTTAGCTGTGGTGCTTTTAGGCCAAATTGCTACTTTGTCTTGATGCTGTAGCCCGTTTCTGCGTCTTTTCCTAACAAAGCATGCCGCAATTCGTTATGACGGTTATGTTTTCAGTGTCCCTCTCCCCTGTTCCAGAGTATTGGTGTGGCCAAGGCACACCGTGAGAAGCAAAACGATGGAGGTGCTTCCATCGTTCATCAAACACTGTGGCATCGTGTTTATTCGGCACACTTATCGCCAAGCATTGTGCCGTACGATGCAGCTGTGCCGTTGTTCATGGAAGTGCTCCGATGGACTTTACGTTAGCCTGGCCATCGTGCCAGTTCAACGTGTGCAGCGAGCTGGTTCGGTTGCTGTTCGTCACTGCGATGGCACCTGCGTCCTCTACCAGCTGTGATGTTTACTCATCTAGCGTACTCCGCCGCTGGCCTGCTGTTCCCACAGAAGGCGCCGTGCAATACTGGCGTTGGCCGGTGGTTTTGAATCGAATGTGCTACTACGAATGTGCGACCTTCCTCCTCACCTGCCAGCGACCACAAGCGTGTCGTATTTGAAGTGAGCACTGCTTCGCTGCTCTGCTGAATCACATGCTGTGTACCGTGAGGAGCGCTGCCGTGAGAGATTGCTGCCAGAATTCGCCTTAGATGGGCGTTGCTTATGAGCGTGGTAGCATTAGGGACTATCTTCTGCCAGCATTGCTGTGAGCAGCATTGTTTCGTGCTCCTGACGTTCGCGTTATGGCATTGCGTCGCACAGGCGAATTCACAGGCGTGGGGGCTCACTTCTGGTTGCAGGAACCTTTGCATTTTAAAGGCACCCTTTTTGTGGCATGACAGCGTCCGGATTTGGATGTTGTTGTGGCAACTCACGAAAGGCGGTCACTGAGTCGTTGCAATACCACATGGAAGGCGCTGACCGCCGAGGAGAGCAGCTACTGTTTGTTTGGTGTGGTGTTCGTGTCGCACTCATCGGCCTTCTTCGCTTTCGTCTTGCTGTCGATATTTGCTGTCGTGCAGCCACACGTTGTCGCTGTGATGTTGCACCGATGTGCCAGTTACGCCGCGTGTGGCAATACGTGTGCTGGAAAACTCATGTAGTGGCTTCATGTGCACAATGAATGCCGATGTAGACCTGTGTCATGCAATCGCTATAAAACTTTGATACATTCGCGTAGAGCAACGCCCCACTGGGCGCACGGGCACCATCCATGCAGACCTCAGAATCTCTTCGCTTTGACTTGCGATTGGTGACGTGTCATGGAAGAAGCACTGACCCGCAAATGGTGGCACGGAACACTGGTCACCGCTATTGACGTAGCAACGAGTGCGTGGCGCTTGTCTTGCCACGTGCGCGCGACAGATAATATATGGCCATCTTTGGTCGTTGTTCTATCCATGTTGACGGAAGACAACCGAGCAATAGACTTGCTACTGCCCCTCGCGAGTGTGCCGGGGCACTCCCTTGATGCTTACTCCCATCGCGCCCAGCGTGTCTCATGGCGAGCGGTTCTGTTGTAAATGTGCGTGTGCTGTTTTGATCGTGTTGTCTGCTTCGTGGTCTGTGGCAGAAGGCAGCCAGATGCGCCGCCAAACGCGCTAGTGAAGTGTCTTCACATCCCTAATCCAGCTGTCCGTGTGTTGTTATGCGTCTTTATCTCGCCTACCAACATGCTCCACGTTCAGTTTAAGACGTGCCCCCCACCGGACTGGTTTGTTGTCAGCGTGAACTGTCAACCGTCGGCGCAGCGATATGCTGCGACAAATCAGTTGCTTGGATGTGGGCCAGAGAGGGGTGAGCATTTTGCCGCCTAGGTGCGGTGGGCTGCTGAGTGCTGAGGGCTTGCTGTGCGACTTTTAGTTTTTTGCAGCTGACCAGTGACGTGAAGAACATTTGCTCCATACACGTGCATCTGCGACACGGTGTGCCAGGTGTCTGTGTGTTTATATGGTTGCTGTTGTGCTCACTGCACACGGGAAGTGTTTCAGGGCCCATACTCACATGACTCCATTTATGAGGTCGCATTTTACCACAGTTATCACCTTTCTTTGCTGAACAACTTCCTCACCCATTTCTGTCCTTTCGTAATGTTGCTTTCGGTAGCGTGCCTGCATTTGTCCTGCTGCACCTCAAGCTGGCAGTAAAAAGAGAAGAATTGTCTCCATTTTTCTAAAGCGAAATGGCGGAGCAGCTTTCAGTGCCGGGTACGTCTGAGAGATGCGGTTGTGTGAGCGGCTTAAGTGGCAGTGGCAGTGGAAGTGTCGAATCTGCGAAGAGATCACCAGGGAGTGAAGGGAGCACAGGCCAGCCAACGGTGCGTCGACGGATTGAAGATGAGGTTCCGTGTTCGAGTACGAGTAGCATTGTGGTGAGCATGCAGTCATATGAGTACCGTTACTTGGGAAAGGAGAAACTACACGACTTTCTGAACAAACACTTCGGCGAAACGTTTAATGCAAAGAATGTGTCGATGGAGGGGTTCATAAATTTTCCAGCGGATACCATCAGTGATGAAGCAATTCTTGGAGGAGTGATTGGACTGCCGTTGTTTGCTAAGTATAGGGACAGCGAGGACATAAAGAGAGCAGTGCGCGATTTGAATGGACGAGGGGTAGTAACTATCGGTCTCTGGAAGGGTCACGAAGCTGAAAAGAAGAATAACGTGTGCGCTATAGCGAAAGGCGTTCTAAACGCTGCATTACCGGTTGCTGAACAATGGTGGGGGTGGAACGCAAAAGACGACAGGGGCGGTTGTGTCCGGCGCCTTCGAGTCTGTGCTGAATGCGAGGTGGAGCCACGTGCTGTCTGGCCAAGCAGGCAACTCACTTGGCATGTGCGTGGTTAATGGCCGTCCAAGGAGCGTGTGGCCAATGAAATCAGTGAATTACAATACATCGCCGTTTGAGGTTGACAAGCAGGCACCGCGCAACGGCAAGTCGTTTGGCTGTGGGTTGTACCTGCTGTAAGACGCGGCGAAGGTGCTTGCTGTCGCGTATTTTGTGCGTGGCTCCGCGTACCTCTTCCACAAGACCGGTGCCATGACCAGGCAAGTTGTGTTTTACAAGAAGGCGGATAACGCGGTGAGCGCATGTGGCACATGGCGAATGGGAGGCAAGAGGCGTTGGTCAAATGAAAGGCGGCTGAGGGTGTGGAGGACGCGGCACAGAACTGCCGCGCGAAGTGTGGCTTCATCATTTTTTGATGTTGGCGGGAAGTATCGCCATGGGCTCGGGCTACCGACGCCTGAATTGGGCTGCGTTGTGCTGTCATCGCCGAGTGAACGAAACTACAAGGGGTGGAAGAAGCACAATGAGGCATATTACATTTTCATCAACTGCTACACTGCGCTCGAGATAAAGGCGTTTTTCGCGTGGCAGCAGCGGGCGCTGTTGGATGCCGCTGCGAACGATGCAGGTGCGCGGGCAGATATCGATGCGCTGTGGCGTGAGGTTGAGCTACGCGTTGATGAGGTGTGTCCACTGCCGCTCTACGTGTTTGACAATAAATCATACAAAGGAAGATGCAACCCGATTGCAGACAAGTTGAAAAATATTATCGAGCAAAATGCAGAGCATTACATGAAGATCCTTATGGGTAATGAGGAATGGATCGAGAAGGGAACAACGCATGCCGTCATAAAGATCGCGTGAACGATAGTGCGTGGTGTGGAACATTGCAGAAACCACCCAGTCTCCTCTGCGATTGAAACGAAACTCAGGGGCACAGTGCTTTTAAATCACTGTGGGAAGTCGTGCCTGACGAGGGTGCTTGTGACGATGGATGGGGATGGTGCGAACACGCTAGAACAAATTGGTGCATGCGCCTTCCTGTATCCGAGTATCGTGGAAATGATTGTCGCAAAGATGAAGCACCTTGCCGGGCCAGTAGATGGTAATAACGCGCAGACTGGTGCTGCAGAGCGCGCGTGCTGTGTGGAGCTGTCCGCGTTCGTACAATGTGCTTAGTGTCGGATCAAGGGTTAAGTGTGGCACGGAGCCACCAGTGATAGGCAATGTGGAGCATGATGTCTTGTACATACCTGTTGCGAGGGAATTTCCTGTTGTTGATGCGTTTTACTTTGTTAAATCTCTGACTGGCAACGCTGTTGGTGTGGACGCGGTGGCAGATGCGGGAGCTGGTGAGCACTGGACCCTTGTGTGCGTGCAGGTGACGAGGCAGAGCAAGCACGGCACCACTTATGCGGCCAATGACTTCATGAGCAGGATGGCACAACTGTTCAATGGCTGGGCGCAGCTGAGGGACAGCCTCGCGTTGGAGATAATCTATGCGCAGCACGTTGACAGCAAGCCAATTACCCGATGGCAAAGATGCAAAACGAGCAAGCAGTGTACCGCGATCGAGCTCCAAGCTGCTCTCGCCCTCCGGGGCAGGTGTGAGCAATATCGCGTGCTTCTGGACAAGGACATATGCACTGCTCTCCCAAGTTATGGCAAAAGAAAGTAGTGTTACTGCTCTGAGGGTGACTGGCGCTACCAGCAGTGACGTGACTGGGGTTGAGAGTGACCTTGTGTTGGGCTCGCGGTAGTACCCATGGATGGTTCACGCGCGCTGAACGTTGAAAACAACCCTGCCAACACCGTTTGCGTCTGCAACGCACGCGCATAAACCAACGTTATTCCGACAAATTAGTGAAACCTTTCTCTGTTTTTATTCGATCTCGCCTTCGGTATTATCATGCCCCCTTTTGGAGTGGCGTTGTTGCGGGACCTTTGTTGCACCGCGGTGTCACACGACGTGCTTTAGCTGTTAACTACTGTAAACAGCTGCACGCACTACTGCACTGCATCTTTATTTGCTTTATTTTTGAGACTGTCGAACGTCACCCTGCTCCATGCCACGTGCTCGATAGCGGGAGCAGCTTGCGAACGGTTTTCTTCCTTCTCCCCCTACCAATCATTTCTTTTTCACTAGTGACTGCTCAAGCTGTTGTGTCCTTCGAGATCGCCCCACTGGGGTCCTCGCGGTTATTCCCACTTTTGTTCAAATGGTGCCACACATTCCGATCACCCTGTTTGGCACCGTGCGCGCCATGTTCCCCGCATGATCGCTCACTTATCTTAGTGCTAGTTGGTGCCTTGTTGGAATTGGGCGAGGTGGTTATCGAGGGGACTAGTGCATGAGGCACATGGTTGTGTTTCGGTCTTTTGTGCTCCATGTCGGTTGACGCACCTGACAGAATCCGAAGTTTTTTGCTGCACCACACTCCCATCGCGGCCAGTTCAGAAGACGATGCCGAACCGAGACCGCAGTGAATAGCCAGCATTGGTATCGCTCTCGTCCTGGTTACAAGAAAATTGTTGTGTGTGGGTGCAAGAGCTTCCGTGGCATGGCGCGTGTCGCGGAGAGAGGTGCGTGCATCCAGCAGACAAGTGCAGCCTACGCTTGGCAATGCGCTGCGCTAGAACGTGGGGACAAGCGGATAAAACACAGCGCTTATGGACACCGGGATGTGCGAGCACGGCGGTGTGGTTCCATGCCCGGCGATGGCCGTTGCACGCTGAAGGCGATATTCGTGCCTAAGTCATCAGCTGCGCTGTCGCTGGTGTGACCAGCTTTGGACTTTACTGTGTGCTCTTCAGACATTTTTTGCATGCGGCGATTCCCACCGCAATGCCTGCAGCCCACACAAAAAATGTGCCAGCGCAAGTACTACGTCTTGTCACTGATAATACACGTCCTTCTAGTATTACGGTGTGTGAAGTGACTTGCCCCGCGTCAAAGCTTAGTAACCCCAATTGCTCAGTGGCAGTTCGACACCGCTTGCCTCTGAGCCGTCTTGTATGCGTCGCGCGAGAAAAGTGCTGCAAGTCATGCGTAGCTATGCATGGGCACCGCGACCCCATCGGCAGCATGTTGTGCATCCTTTGAAGTTGGCACCCTCTTGCTGCTGAGGTTCTGCGCTACTACGGCGCGTTTGTCGCTCGTTTGAAACGATGGCCATGCTGCACGCGGGCGGCTGCGATTAGTAAGGGCAGCTACTCCTCTGAAACCACGCTTTTGGCGCAGCTGGCGCGGTTGCTTCTCGTCCGTTCGTGTGCGTAGTTTGTGGCAAGAGTGGTTAGCGCGTTGCATGTTTTTTGCGTTGCGCCGGCGAATGCCCCACTTTGACACGAGGCATGTGCATTACTGGCTTAGTACTGCACACAGCTGCTGCACCATGTGGCGAGTGGTTCCGCCTGCCGCTGAGCCTCCGAGACGTTCTACAAGGGAAGTGCCTTGTTCGCATGTGTGTGTTTGATGGAAGCCATGCACGTGAATCAGTACATTCGTCGATGCGAGAACAAGGTCGTCTGACCTCTAGTGCCTAGCGGACTCTGTTCGAGTATGTGCCACCAGAGCGACTAGCTGGTGCCATTCGAGAATGGGCATTTAAACAAATGCTGTCCTGTTGTCATGTGCAACTGAGAACGTACTACTGGTCCATGCTGGTGCCGCAGCGCCACTGCGGTTGTAGGGCTGAGTGTTTTATTGGGAAGAGGAATGCGTGCCCGTATGTGTTTCTCTAAATCGGTGCGACTGGGGAGACTGACTCAGTGTGACCAGCTCTACCTTTCTTGGCGTTATCATACCTCTAGACGAAGCGAGTGGCGGGCGCGCTCTCTTGCTTTTGTATATCCGACCTCGCGGTCGGTGTTTTTGGTGCTGAGGCCGTGGAGGTCCTGACGGGAAGATGGGCAGTTTGGGGAGGGCGAACTGTTTTGTCAAGGCTCGATATCTGGTGTGCTGGCAGCTGAGTGTTTCCTCGTCTCTTTGTTGGCTGCGGCAGTCGTCGTGTTGATCAGAAAGGGTGCCCCTTGTTGATATTTCAGAGACGCAGTGCCGGAGATCATTTGCTGTCACTCTGGGGCGCATTGCCGTTGAATCTTGGTCAGATAGACAGGCACCCATTGTGCGGCAGATGAGCGGGCGCAAGGTGCGCAGTGCAGCCGAGAAGTGCAGCACATACCGTGCCGTTTGAGCTCCTCCCGTTTGTTGCTGTTCAGGTGTCTTGAAGGACTGGCTCGCTGACGGTGTCGCGTTAAGGACGCGCTTTAGGTTTCAACGCCTAAGCTGTCGCGGCCCATGTTTCCAAGTGCGGAATCAAGCAGCGTGGTTAGTCAAGTTGCGCGGTGGCTTCGTGGCTGTGTGAAGCGTGAATGGCACGATGGCGCCTAGCTGTTGTGGCACGAGGCGTGTGACGCTTGCTGCGTAAGTGTTGTGCGGTAATCTGTAGGTACTAGTGCCGCTAGTGCATGCTCTAGTTCTCTGCGTTTGTGTGTCACTCTGACGCTGCGCATGCACGTGAGGGAGTTGTGCTGTCGGAGCTGTGTGTGGAAAGTGCAACGGGGCAGTGATGCGAGAGCGTGACGTACGTGTAAGCGACGCCTTTATTGACGCGGCGAGCCGGCTACTGTCGCCATAGATTCGCTGCGTAGCAGGGTGTTTGAAGAGGCATCACTGGAATAAGCCAGGATGCGTAGTGCAGTGGCAACTGTGCGTCCCGCACCAGAGCGAGATCGCAGCAGTATGCACGCAGCAACAACAAAATTCCACGGCATGGTTCTCTGCAAGCCCGAAGCGCATTACTGATCGTAATTCAGAGTGCGTCGTGAATTTGTCTCATTTGCTCCATGCTGTTGCTGTTCGCTTTTCACAATGAATACCGGCATATTGTTTATTTTTGTGGCGCAGCTCTTTTTCGGGAGCGGAGCCAGCTACCTTCTTGATGCCGGGCACCAACCCTTGTAGGCCGCACCAGGCGAGTGACAAGAGGACAGTGAATGACCAGGTGATATGCGCAAGGCGGTTTGAAGCGCAACAGTTGCAGCTGAGGCACTATGAGGCAAACGGGCACGGCAGCACTGTCGTCACCGGACATCACGTTGTGCAGAGACTGCGAGATCTTTAACCGGAAGTCCACACTGGGCCTGCACAGTGGTTATTGTTGGATAACGTCCGATGCGTTCGTGGGCACCAGCCTGGACGCGATTGCTCCCTCCAAACACGCCCGTGCACCGTACACGTGGAATAGGGCGAGGTGGAACGAATGAGGCGGTGGCGAGAGGCATCCGGATGGCCACAAACACGACAATTCCTAAGAGCAAGGGCGCAGCGCCGCCCTTGTGGACGCCGGAGTTGACGAAGTTGGACAAGATGGTTCAGGAGTGCGGGAATGAACGGAAGCGGTGTGTGCTGATTCGCTGGCGGAGGAAGGTGTTGCTGACACGGCACTGGGTCGGTGGAAGGATGATGCATCCTTGTTAACAGCTGATGGCACGAAAACATGGTCACTGGCGAAGTCGATATGCGCGCCGCGGCCGCTGACGTCGCCGGTGCTAGTAGTGTATGGCCATCCACTGACCAAGCTCCAGCGGGCACAAGCATTGGCCAACGTGTGCACGGTCAGGTCAACGAAGGCACTACATGCACCAGAAATGAAGATACCGAGCACCAGGCACAGCACATTCCGGGCTATCACCGAGGCACAGCTGGACGTTGCGCTGCGTGAGCTGTCCTCTGGCGCGGCACCGGGCAACGACGAGATACACTGCGTGGAGCTGAAGCAGCTAGGCAGAGTGGCAAAAAAGTGCGTGCTGCGACCGCTCAACTGCAGCTTGCGCACGGGGCAGGTGCCAGCCAAGCGGAGGCACGGCATCATAGTCCCGCTGCTGAAGCCAAACAAGCTAGCGAGCAGCATGGCGTCCTTTCGGCCGGTGACGCTCACGAGCACGTTGTGCAGGCTGATGGAACGCACCGTGGCGCGCCGCGTTAGGGATTGCATCGAGGACAAACTACAGCCACAGCGGCCCGTGTTCAGACTGGCGCGTTCGACGCTAGACACGCTCATGCAGGTGACGGGCGCAATGCGGCGAAGGAGGGATGGCGATAAGACGGCGGCTGTGTTCATTGACTATGCGCGTGGCTTCGATTCAGTTGATCACGGCTGCATTGTGAAGGAGCTTCTATCCTTTGGCGTTGAGAGGCATCTGGTGGCGTGGATCGCGTGTTTTCTGCAGGAGCGCACGGCGCAGGTGAGGGTGAACAACGTGTTGTCGGAGGATATCAGCCTCACCGGTGGTGTTCCCCAGTGCTCGGTGTTGGGACCGTTGCTGTTCATTGTCCTGGTGGGCTCGCTGAGCAGGCGGCTCAGCTGCAACCCTGGGCTGCAGCATGGGTTCATCGCGGACGATCTCACAATTGTGTGCACGAGCTGATCTGAGCGGAGTCCAACAGCCCATCCGCCAAGGAGAGGACTGCATCACGGACTGGTCGGCGGAGTAGCACGTGGTGGTCTATGAGGGGAATACTGAGCACACGCTATTCGTTGCGAGGGAAACGGACCTTTTGAGTCTGACAGTAGGAGAGGCTGCGCTAAAGGAGGAACGCACGCCGAAGTTGCTGGTCTTACCATGCAGCCGCACAAGGGGCCGAGCGTGTATGTGATGTGCATGAAGGCAGCGGCCAATACGCGGCTCATGCAGCTCAGAGCAGTGGCGTCGCCTGAGTGGGGTCCGGAAGGGGAGAAGCTGCGCGCCTTTTACCTTGCACTGGCACAGGCCAAGATGTGCTACGGAGTTGCGTCATGGTGGTTCGATGCATTGCTGTCAGATCGCGAGCGGCTGGAGAGGGTTCAGGCACAGGCGCCACACATAGTGGCGGGTATTCCTAAGGCTGCCAATCGGGAGGGTGCCCTTTGCACGACGCGGGCGAAGCCGACCGACGAGGTGGCGCATCGGAGAGCGCTGGAATATTACCTGCGATTGAAGGCCAAAGGTCCAGTGCATGCGAAAGTGGCGGACAGCAGCTTCCCAACAGAGCGCCAGATCCGCATCAGGCTTGCGAAGGCACAGCACTTGTACAGCATCATTGATAGCCCCGAAAAACCACACGACGCGACGGCGTCGCAGCTGACCAGGCGGGTTCACTTCAACATCACCACGCCGGGCGACCCCAAGGCGGACGCACCAAGGAAGGACAAGGTGCACGCCATTCGGCGCGTGCAGCGGTTCAGGGATTTTGACTATCAGGTGTGGACAGACGGGCCTGTGGTGCTGGATGTCTCGTCAGGCGCTGGAGCGCTGGTATACACGAAGGAAGGTCGGCGTGGGAAGGTGGTGTTGGGAGCTGGATCGCTTGCCTGCAGCTACCGTGCGGAATGTGTGGGGATGGAAGCAGGCTTGAAGAGATATTTGGAGGCCATTGAGCCGAGCGAGACACACAGGACGCAGGTGGTGGCGTTCGCAGACTCGCTATCGCTGCTGATGCCGCTTGGCCCAGGTGGGTAAGAATCAACAGAAAGAAACAGCGGATCTAAGGCACGAGAACCAGCGAGGGCCCGATTGCAAGCAAAAGGCGTTGAGAAAAAAGGGGGAGAGTGAACGAGCATGGAGAGTTCGTATGGGAAGACACAGCAGCAATAAATTGGGGACACAGGAGGGGTGACGAACAGCAGTTGCGGACACGGAGGAGAGGGCGTGTTGGATGGGAATGGGGAACCGCTTTGCTCTCGAAGTGTTGTAGCGCCAATGGCGTCGGTGGTCATGTCTTCGCAATTTTTAGTGCAGGTTTAAAAGGCATTTCGAAAAAAAAACGACGTCGATAAAATTTAGCGCGTAGCTCTCTCGTAAAGCAATTTTAATAACAATTTAACGGAACCTGGAGACGACAGGCAAACAGAAGCGGTAACAGAAACTGAAACGCTTTCTGCGAGGAAGGCTATGGCGCGAACCGCGCCCGGGCCACCAGAGTAGGGCCCAGAGCAACGATGACAACCAACGGAAAGGTAATATGCAACTTCGCCACCGATAATATGCACTACGTGCTTTTGTTCGACATTTTAGATGCCCCTTGGGCGGCTGGAAGTGGTGTGCTGCGTTGCAATTGTAGGAGCTCCTGCTGCTCACCCGCGGGAACGTTAAGGGCGATCCTGGTGCTCTCATGCGTGGAGCGCGTTGGAACTCTGAAGCTCTCTCCGCGGCGAGGCGCGTTGCTATGGAGAAGGCGCTTCATGAGGCCATGGTTTTGTTTTGTCTCTTGCAGGAGGCACGCCTGGTGTTGGCGGAGTGTAGCGCACTTAAAAGGTGTAGAGGAGAGCGCGCGGATTGGGGCACAATTTTGGCTAGAGAGGAAACGGGAGGAGGGGTGGGTGTGCTAGAAAAGAAGATTCCGGAGAGAGCGACAGTAACACTGAGGTTGTCAGCCAAGGTGAGTCTCACGATCGCATCGGCGTACTTCCCCAGGAAGGCAGAGGTTTCCAGCGACTCGCTGGGAAGCTTTTTGGAGAAGCAAACCATTGGTGGCAGGAGCTGACGTGAACTCACACCACGTGTCGTGGGATCCGTTACGGCCGAGTGATGGCAAAGGAGAGTGCATAGTCGACTGGTGCGTGCAAAACAACCTGTCGATTGCCAACACCGGATCGGCCACCAGGCGGCAACCGGGCAGGGCAGCACCGTCGTCACCGGACATCGCGTTGCGTAGAGATTGCGAGGTATCTAACTGGAAGTCCACGCTGAGCCTGGACAGTGACCATTACTGGATCACGTTCGATGTGCTCGCGGGCACCAGCCTGGACGTGATTACTCCCTCCAAACCCGCCCGTGCACCGTACGCGTGGAACAAGGCGAGGTGGAATGATTTTAGAAAACTGAGTGACGAGTTCATATTCCGAAGAATGAAGAGGTCGGCCAAGGGCGAGGATGCCATGAATGAGGGGGTGACGAGGGGTATCCGAATGGCCGCAAAGAGGACATTTCCCAAGAACAAGGCCGTGGCGCCGCCGTTCTGGACGCCGGAGCTGACAAAGCTGGACAAGATGGTACAGGAGTGCGAGAACGAACGGAAGCGGGATGCGCTGATTCGCTGGCGGAGGAAGGTGCTTGCTGACACGGCGCTGGGGCGGTGGCAAGAGAATGTAGCAAAGCTGTCGGCAACGGACTGGGCGAGCTGGAACCTGGTGAAGTCGATATGCGCGCCGCGACCGCTGACGTCGCCGGTGCTCGTGGTTGACGGCCATCCACTGACCAAGCGCCAGCAGGCGCAAGCATTGGCCCAAATGTACATGGCCAGGTCAACGAAGGCACCACATGCACCGAACATGAAGATACCGAGCACCAGGCGAAGCACATTCCAACCCATCACCGAGGCGGAGCTGGATGTCGCGTTGCTTGAGTTGTCTTCTGGCACGGCGCCGGGCGATGATAACATCCACTGTGAGGAGTTGAAGCAGCATGCAGGGTATCGAGAAGGTGCATTTTGCGACTGTTAAACTACAGCTTGCGTACAGGACAGGTGCCAGCAAAGTGGAAGCAATGGATCATAACCCCGCTGCTGAAGCCAAACAAGCCGGAAAGTGGCATGGCGTCCTTTCGGCCGGTGACGCTTACGAGCACGCTGTGCAAGCTAATGGAACGCACCGTGGCGCGCCGCGTTAGGGATTGCATCGAGGAAAAGCTACGACCACAGCAGGCAGGATTCAGGCCGGCGCGTTCGACGCTAGACACGCTCATGCACGTGACAAGTGCTGTGCGGCGAAGGAAGGGTGGCGATAAGACGGCGGCTGTGTTCATTGACTGTGCGCGTGGCTTTGATTCCGTGGATCACGGCTGCATTGTGAAGGAGCTGCTGCCCTTTGGCGTTGCAAGGCCTCTGGTGGCGTGGATCGCGGACCTTCTGCAGGAGCGCGCGGGGCAGGAGCGGGTGGACAGCGTGCTGTCGGAGGATGTCAGCCCCACATGCGGTACCCCTCAAGGGTCGGTGCTGTGACCGCTGCTGCCTATTGTCACGATGGATTCGCTGAGCAAGCGGCTCAACTGCATCCCTGGGCTGCAGCATGGTTTCTTTGCGGACGACCTCACCATCGTGTGCACGAGCGCTGATCTGAGCGAAATCCAACGAACCATCCAGCAAGGCATGGACTGCATCACGAGCTGGTCGGCGGAGTGCTGCATGGAGGTGTCTGCGGAGAAGACTGAGCACACGCTATTCGGAGCGCGGGAAACGAACCTTTTGAGCCTGAAAGTAGGAGAGACGGCACTAAAGGAGGCGCGCAAGCCGAAGCTGCTTGGTCTTACCATGCAGCCGCACAAGGGGCCGAGCGTGTATGTGATGTGCATGAAGGCAGCGGCCAATACGCGTCTCATGCAGCTCAGAGCAGTGGCGTCACTAGAGTGTGGTCCGGAAAGGGAGAAGCTGCGCGCGTTCTACCTTGCACTGGTACAGGTCAAGATGTGCTATGGTGCCGCGTCATGGTGGTTCGATGCATTGCTGTCGGATCGCGAGCGGCTGGACAGGGTTCAGGCACAGGCGGCACACATAGTGGCGGGTATTCCTAAGTTTGCCAGTCGGGAGGATGCCCTGCGCGAGGCGCGGCTGAAGCCGATCAACGACGCGGGACATCGGAGAGCGTTGGGCCACTACCTGCGATTAAAGGCCAGAGGTCCAGTGCACGCGAAAGTGGCGGGCAGCATCTTTCTACCGAATCGCCCAATCCACGTCAGGCTTGGGAAGCTGCAGCACTTGTACAGCACCATAGATAGCCCCGAAAAAACACACGACGCGACGGTGTTGCAGTGGGCCAGGCGCGTTCACTTCAACATCACCACGCCGTGGGGTCTCAAGGCGGACGCACCAGAGAAGGACAAGAAGGTGAACACCATGTGGGTCGTACAGCGGTTCAGGGATTTTGACTATCAGGTGTGGACGGACGGGTCGGTGGTGCTGGATGTCTCGGCAGGGGCTGAAGCGCTGGTGTACCCGAAGGAGGTTCGCGTGAGAAGGTTGTGCTGGGAGCTGGATCGCTTGCCTGCAGCTACCGTGCGGAATGTGTGGCGATGGAGGCAGGCCTGAACAGGCTCGCGGATGCCATGGAGCTGAGCAAGACGCACAGGACCCGGGCGGCGGTATTCACAGACTCGCTGTCGCTGCTGATGGCGTTGAACACCGGTCCGGCAGGAGTGGAGGACGCGATACTGAGGCGCATTTGGGATCTCATCCTACACATTGTGCGGCTCCGCGCGTCCGTCATCTTCCAGTTCGTGTTCTCGCACTGTGGTGTGCCACGAAACGAGGCGCCACAAAAGGCAGCTGAGTAGGGAAACGCAAAGCCACAGTCGCATCCGACGTGGATCACTGGCATGGTCGCTGGTGTGGAGAGGCAGGTGCGGAACGAGATGTACAGGGCCTTTGAGGAGGGTGGGATGCCACGCACGCATCGCAGTGTGCTACTCGATCACGTTTGGCCAGCACTAAAGCACACCAAGGTAGACCGTCTGGGTGAATCGTTGTTGGCGCAGTTCAGAACGGGCACCTCGAAGCATTTCGGGTGGCTGCACAGGGTGCTCGCACACAAGACGGACCAGCTTGAGTGCAGATGGTGCAGCGCCCAGGACGCAACGAGGGACGCAGCAGAGGAACGCCCCTTGATGGAGACAGTGGCAGACAGTGCGAGCGCACCCGACCTTGGGATAGCGACCAGGCAGAGTGACTTGATTATTTCCCCATTGTGCAACATGGCACGCGCGCGTCGGCAGGCAGGTGTAGTGCACCTAGTGAAGATTCATGGTCTGGAGAGGGATTGTGCATTGGCACTGACCAAGAAAGCTAGGCGCGAAGCACTGACGTACAAGAATGGATACACCTTCCACGTGTGCGGGGAGTACTTTGAGCGGCGGGAACTACTCGAGGAGCGCATGGCAACGCACCCACCGGATGTGGTGCCAACTGTCGAGGAACGCCCAAAAAGACCCAGGGAAGAAGACACGGCCGACGATGGCAACGCGCTCAAGTGCCCCTGGTGCGCGAAGAAGTATACAGCGCACGCGTGGCTGCGGAAGCACATGTTACAGAAGCACCCGGAGAAGCAGTTATCGAGAGGAGGCGAAGAGGCTCAAGATGGTCTCGTGAGTGATGGTGAGGCAGAGCAGGAGGAGCAGCAGCAGACGGAATTTGTATGCCAGCAGTGCCATCGCGTCCTCATGAGCAAGACGTGGCTCACCAGACACAGGTGCGAAGCAACCGTTATCATAAACTCGGAAGACTCGAACGTGGCGGGGCAGCCTGTCACAGTAGAGTGTCCCATTTCTAGAAAGGAGTACCACTATAAGTTGCTTGTGCGGCATGCGCTGACGAAGCATCCGCGTCACGACGAGTTATCACGTCCTCAGCATATGCCGCAGCCCAAGCGAAAGGAGATGAGATCAGAGGCTCAGTCACAGGGCGAGGGAAGTGGACCACCGGAGCCGGCAGGAGACGGGGACGGGGACGCGGAGAGGGCGCAGCAACGTCGCTCGGTGGGTCGCCAAACTAAAGAGGAAGAAGGGAGAGACTATGTGTGTGGCAGATGCAGTAGCGCGTACAAGCAGTGGTATTCGCTTGTTTGGCATACGCGCACGCATCACGAACACGCTACGACAGTGAAGCAGAAGATGAAGGACGGCACACTAGCGGTGTGACCCCTCCTGCAGCGATCACTCCAGTGCCCGTACTGCCCAGTGAAGTGTGGGCTCAAGCAATTGCTCATCATGGACCAGCAGGCAAAACACCGCAAACCGAGGCGGGAGGCCAGGCACAGCTCGCTGAAGGTAGAGTGCAAGGAGTCTGCGGCGCACCTCCTGGAGTGCCCAAGCTTGCGAGAACTAAGGAAGAAGCACGGTCTGGAAACCCTGAAAGACAGAGAGTTGTTTTTCAGTGTTCAACTGGCCAGCATCTTGAAGGAACTCTTCAAGCAAGAGAGCCTATCCGTAGCCACACCTGATGAACCACAATTGAGACCTGCTCGTGCAGTGAAGAGGCATCGCTCGCCCATTGATGTGGATACCACCTTTTTCTTTTGCCTTCGGCAGCGAAGCGGATTGAGGTGTGCACTGCAGGTGTTTTGAGGAAATATGTCCGGGAAGCCGACTCATTAACCAAGGCACACTGCTTCAAAGTTCCGCTGGATGAAGCGAGGATGGGATATGGGTTGCGCGCAACGTTCCATTTTGGCTTGCAGAGAAAAGGGAGCAGCTGCAACCGTAGGGCAGCACAGGCGGAATAAAGGCACAATGAAAAAAAATAAATAAATTTTTTGCCCGGTTTAATTCGTCGTTTCGAAAACACAAAAGAGACACCGCTTAAATAAATAAATCAAAGAAAAGTTTTAAAGAATAAAAAAAGGATGGGAGGGAAATACGGTTCATCGCCGCTTGCGTTATTCTAATTGCTAGTTTTTTCCCTCCTTAGTTCCTCTAAGGCAAAGAAAAAGTTTAAAAAAAGGATAGTCTTTAACGCAACCCATTTTTAAATTTTCCATTCGGCGTATTGTGTCCTTGTCTTTCCTTGCAAACAACATGCATTTTGTTTACATTATCTTGCGTGGAAAGCAACATGCCTCTCTTTTCTTCTCTTCTCTTCCTCTTTTTCTTACCTTCCTCCTGCTGTTTCTAGCTAAAATGGGCACAGCCTTGCAAGTTCTGCGCGTCTTTGCTATGCGGTCACGGTTGCCAGGAGAACCTGTCTTACTTTTTGTCTACTTTTTGTTGCCACCTTGCCGCCAAAAGTTGTGAGCAAGTAGTTTTTCTGCTTACTCCTTTCTCTTAAAAGCGTTGTTGCACGCAGCACTTTTTCGTCGACTGGCAAAAAAATATTTGTTTCCCTTCGAGCACGTTGGTTCATGTTCAGCGTTCCGCTAGTGCCACCTCGCTTTCCCTGTCTTATTGTGTGTCGACCTCTTTTCGTTTTTTTTCCCTTTCCCATTACTTCAGCGTGAGTTCTCGTTCAGCGACGTCTGAGTATGCTTTTCTTGCTCTTTGCCTGCTTTTATTTTTCCGAGGCTCACGTGCGCCCGCAACCCGGTCACAGCCCTGCGCGTGCTTCAAAGTCCTTTCGCATCGGGCCCATCTTCAGTGCTGTTGCCGACACCCCCGCTGCTTCCCAACGCTCTTTTCCCTCTCGACAACGCAAAATCGACCTCCAAAAAACGACCCAACTCCCTCCCACAAAACAAACCATATTATGTATCACATGCTGTCGTTTTCCGCTCCCTTCCGTCGCGCCATACTGCCTCTTCGTCTCTTTTGCAAAGCTGCCGATCGCTGTCTTCCTTTCTTACCCCTGTCCTTATATCGCCTTCACGGCCCGACACGCAAAGCAAAAAAGACGCAAGCCACCCAGGTTCCATCCTGGCCGATCCCCTCGTCGCTTCACCGCGCGCTGAACACCCTCACTATCGTTCCAGTTTCTTCCCTGTAGCCCTTCACCGCGTGTCGCCGCCTCCTCTCTCGTGCAAGTCACACCGTTGCGCGGTCCATCTTTGCCTGCCGCGCGTTCACCTGCTTTCCCGAAATTCCTTCCCTTCACCTATGGACCCAATATCCCATCCTCCGCTGCCCAACTGCGGCTGCCATTTCCCCACCGCCTCGCCTCTCAGCCTCTTCTCCCTCCCACGTTTCTCGCCGCCTTTTTCCAATCGCCTTCCTGCCGGCCCTTGTCTCCTCCCGTCTCCTGTGTTCAATCCCCTCCCTCCTCGGCCTCTCTCGTCCCCGCACAATGGCAGCATTCCCTTTCCCCCTTACTCTTGTTCTAGTTGCACTCGCTCTTCCCTTCGTGACCCGCACAAAAACGCCTTGTCCCTCTCCCCTTCCCCCTCCCCCTGCGCTCATCGGCATCTCTGCAACAAAAACTGCTCAACACTCCACACGCCAACAACACGATCTTCCCTCGGTCCATTTTTGCTGGCACGTGCCTCAAACGCCAACACCGAATCACTGCCCGACGCACTGCATTCACACTGTGATACCGTCTGTCCTTCTCGCCTGCCCTGTTCTGTTGGTCGCGCTTCGCCAACGCGCTGCCTTAACGCACCCTTCTTCCTTTCTCAATTCCAGTTATGTCCCTCGCAGTCCGCCGTGCTAATGGCAAACTTCTGGTCGGTTCCCTTTTTTTGTCCCCTTGCGTGTGCTTTCCTTGCCGTCCCTCCCTACTCTCGTTATGTTCCCGTTTTGCCGTGACGTTTTTCGCTCCAAACGGCCTCGTCTTCCTGCAAAGGTTCCCCCGCAGCCGCGTGTCCCTCTGCCTCGCCTTAAACCCACCGTCGCCGCCGCTCTAGGTTCACGCTGATTCTGTGCAATTCTTTCCCCACGCCTTCACGCCTTCGGCCCTCTCTCACCGAAACTGTCAGAATAACAAGTCATGCAGCCTCCTCCTCCTTTCGCCCCTGTCGCATTGCTGGCCCACACCGCGCTTTGTTCACCAACCAGTGCCCTCAGCCGTTCTAGCGTCTGCGCGCTCCGCAAGCCCATCACCAAAGCAATGTGCTGTCGCGCCACCCCACCACCATGCGGCTTGTCCTGATCAAGGACAAAGCGGCACGCCTCTGTGCCAATTTCCTCCATGCTACTCCCTTGTCCCTGCACGCCCTTTCCTCCTCAGCCCTGCCGCCGTGCTGTCCCTATGCGCGTTCTGCTCCTCTCATCCGCACCTTTCTTCCGCTGTTATTCTTCACGGCTACGCTTTCGAGTTGCCGCCATTCGGCCTATTTCCTTTGTCACCACCGACCATTTCCCGGTCATCCTTTCTTCTGCCTCATTAACCCTTCTTCCTGCCGCGTCTTTCTCCCCCGCTCTCCCGTCCAAGGCTCCTCTCCCTTCATCTATCTTTTCCTTTTCCTCGCGATTATCTTCGCGATCACGCCTCCTTTTCACTCCTCCAGGACCGCGTCTTTCGGCCTTCTTCCTTCTTCTTCGTTAGAAGCGCGTTCTGCGAAGCCTTTTCGTCCGCGCCCCGTCGCCCTTCTTTGACCCGCCGCGTTACTCGAGCCCCTTCCCTCTCTTCACACTCACCGCAAAGCACACCCAGCGTCATCTGCTTCCTTTGTCAGACCCGTCCGTTGGCTTCGTCGACCCCTCTCTGCCTTCTGCGTAGTCTTCACCCCCGCTATGCCGCTTTATGTTGATCAGTTGCTCTCTTCCTCCACCGCCCAGCCGTCTACCGCATCTCACGCCGGCACAACAGAAAACAGTTGCTGTTTTTTTCCGGCGCCTGAGCGTTGTCGGCTGGCAGGGCGCGCCGACATTTAAGCGCTCAGGCGGACCCTCCTCGCGGCGGCACGGAGGACGAGAGGCGCGTCTTCCCCCCTCCTCGCGGTGATGTGTTCTCCCCTTGCCTTCGGCCGTTTGCGTGAAAGCCGCGCTGCGCGACTTCTCAGCGGCGTTGCGCTGCCTGCCCCCCGCTTCGACGCACGCGCCGCCGATGGCGATGCTTGCAACCTTGCCCTGGGCCCGGTCAGCCGCTAGCGCGACAGTGTGGTAGACGATTTCCCACGCGCGACGAGCGTCTTTGCTCCGTTTCCGTTGTCCTGGCGGCGTCTGCCGCGCCCGCGCGGAAAACGTGCACGTCCCGTCCCGCGACGCGACGGCGTGAAGTAACAGTGCCTGCTTGGTGCCGACGGCGCCACCAACGAAGACCGCGGAGCCGGTCGCTCGCTGAGCCTTCCCTCCCTGGTCTTGCGTGCTATCCCCGTCGCTCGGTCTAAGGCGCAGCTTCCGGTCGGCGGCGGGCCAGGCTCGCTCGCAGTGCTTCATAGCGAAAGGGCGGCGGAGTATCCGTAAGCGTGCCTCGCGCACGCCGCGCGAACACACGCGAGACGCAGAAGGAGTGCCCGACGCAGCCGCGCAGGCATGGAGGGCGTCGAACAACGCGCGAACGCTCAAGGCGGGGCAACCAGACGCCGTGCGGCAGCACTGAGCACTCGTCCGCTCGCTTCCGCGCCGTCAAGGAGGCTGTGCCATTCGTAGCCGCCGCAGCTCCTATGCCGGCCTCACGCGTCCGTGCACTCCCTGCCACTGCGGCAGCCCCGGCACCGAAAAAAGCGCGAGGCCGGCGTGAGTCAAAAGTGGCTCGCTGACCGTCGCCCCAAACCAACACGTGCGTAATGCCTCCGCCGGTGCCTTCTGCCGCCCCGATGCGTTCCACGGCCTGGCGGCCAAACACGCGTGTGGGCGCTGAGCGTTCACAGCCCCCTTGCGGCCTCAAGCCGCGCCACGCCTCCACCTACCAACTGCCGCGCGTCACCCAAAATCGCCGCTCCGCAGAAACCAACCTGAGGTCGGCCGCTTAAAAATAGCACCACCAGCGTCGTAGCGAACCCCATTCGCCCGCGACGGTGCGCCGAGCGACAGCAACAACTGCACAACATCCTCAATCTATGCAAAAACATACGTTGCTGCAAACGGCCAGGAGGCAAAATACAGACTGAAAAACGACAAAAAGAGAATCACACACACAACGGACTTGTGAGGCGCGCCGCTCGGCACCCTCACCAGACGCAGCCAGAAAGCTCGCAGAGCGCTAGTCTGCACGAACAGGTCGCTGCACAGTAAGAGACAAGTGCCAGCCAACGACCACACAACGAAGCGAGACCTTCAAAATCCCTCTGCTAACCAAGGCGGTGCCACAGCAAAGCTGAGGCAAAAAAAACCAAGTCGTTACCTCTCAGTTCCCAGCGCTTTCCAGTCCCGCGCGTCGGATTTGGCTTCTTGGCAAGCCCTTCGACAGGTGCGAAAAAAGCTGCCCGCGCTCGGCAAATACTTACCCGCTTTTACTTGTCTCCACTTCAGCGGTTTGGCGATGAGGCCCAGCAACATTCAACATTTAGGCGCGTTCAGCTCAACAACTCCCTAGCATTCCCGGTTTGT
The DNA here is from genome assembly GCA_021307395.1 of Trypanosoma vivax. Lineage (NCBI taxonomy): Eukaryota > Euglenozoa > Kinetoplastea > Trypanosomatida > Trypanosomatidae > Trypanosoma > Trypanosoma vivax. The sequence goes on along the minus strand of SOPI01000107.1, from coordinate 227,365 downwards.
CTTTGCTCCGTGATCGTCATGCTCCGATTTTGTCCTGCCCTTATATTCGCCGTTTTTAGTCTTCCGGCCTCCCGGCGTCACGCGCAACATAAGCCAGTCGGCACCAAACCTTCGCACGCCTGGTCCTTCTCCTTGCCGCATTTAACCTCCTCTCCATGCTTTGCCAGCGGATATCCATTTCCCAAGTCCCTTGTGCATCGCTCACAGTGTTCGCGCACATGTTGTGTCTGTTTCCGCTGTCCGTGCCTTGCCGCTTGATAAATGAATTCCGACCTGCATTTGTCTTGTTCGCCTTCGCTGCTCCCCGCGCAGTTGCTTCTTGGTGGGTGCTGTCGCCCAGCGTCTGCACGCCCTCAAATGCTGCTTCCCCGCATATTCCTTTCTCGGCTGGCCTGCTGCTTCACATTTGCCTTTGCCAATCGCGCTCGCTTCTTCCTCTCCTTATTTCCTGACTGGACCGTCGCTCCGCCGCCGCTTTCCACCGCGCTACACCCTGCTGAATTCCTCCACTTCCTCTTTCCATCTGCGTTCCTGTTCTGTTGTGTTCTCTTCTTCGGTTCCTTTCTTGCGGCCTTTCCAATTTCCTAAGTGCCGCTGGCTTTCGACCTGTTTTCACTCTGCTCTCTGCACTCTCTTTTCCTAACTTTCTTGTAGCCCTGGTTGTCCACCGCAGACGGCCACCGACCACCTTCACGCTGCTCGCGCTGGCCGCCGTCCTTTCACCCACTTCTGCCATGCTTCGCCGCGCTGGCCCCTCGCGTACATTCCCTCGAGCGTTGCTTCTTCTAGTGTCTTTCCCATTCGCTGCGCGTCCGTATCGTTTGTCTCTGTTTTTCCACGCTGCGAGTGCGCTTCCAAGCGCCCATCTTTTTGTTCGCGAAGCACGCGTGCGCCTTTCTCTCTCGACCTCTCGCGGCCAACCTCGCGTAAGCGGTCACGCGCGCCAATCTCCTTCGCTTGGCCGTGTTTCGTTGTCTCCTGCACAAACGCACCTGTGCCCGCGCACCGGTCGCCCCGCCACGAAAGAGGTCGCGTTGCGGAAGCCCAGCCTGCGGACCCCATCAGCGGCACGTTGCCCCGCTTACGCGTCGCCTTCGGCTGAATCCGCGGCCACCCTGCTGCTGCACACTTGGCGCTGCGCGTCGGTTTTGCGCGCATTGTTGTGCCCCGCGCTCCTCGCGACCACTGCGTTGCTGTTGTGCGCCGTTCCACCCGCGCCGAACCAACGCCAGTCTAGCTTGCACACCACGCTGTCGGTTGTCGCGTTTTTCGGTCATCCCCCACACAAGATCCCGCTGTCCTTCGGGCGTCCCCCGTTATTTCGTTCCTGTAATCCGCGTCCCGCGATGCGTCTGCCCTGTCGCTTTCGTCGTCGGTCGGCTGAATTACGAGTGGCGAACGCACCCGCACGTCGGCATGCTGACTCGGCTGCGCCGCCACAGCACACAGTGCCGCGCGTCCTTTGCAAGCCTCCTTTCGCGTTCGGCATCATTCGGTTTCACGTGCACAACCCACATCGCCCGTCACGGCTCACGCCGCATGTACGTCGGCGCTCCCGTTGCTGCGCACGTCGCGCCTCGCGCGTGCAAGCGTCTGCTCTCGTTTCGTGCCCTCAACGTGTGCGCAGATGGTGCTTGCACCGCGCGAGTTTTCTGACATATGGCCGCCCCTCCCGCGCGGTCATCCTTCGCTAAGCGGCCCCAGCTTTGTACCTGCAGCCGGTTCGTTTGCAGCGCACGCGGCGGCGCGCGTTCCCATCCGTTTCAGTCCTCTTCTAGCCAATGTCTGCGGGTGTCCCCCAAGGCAGTCGTCCGCGCTCACGAACCTCCCCCCGCTCTCCTAGCGCTCTCCTTCCCTTTCGTGCTGCCCAGGCGAGCCCGTCACGTTGGTGTTTTGTCTTGCTGTCCCCGCCAGTGGCGCGCGCTTCGTCGTGTTGTTCGCTCTAGTTCTTGTCTGCTACCGAGTCGGCGCCGACAGGTCGCAATCCCCCGGCCATGGCGACTGCACGGGCGTGGCGCACGGGCTTGCTTCTCGCGGCCCACCCGCCCGCGGCCGACCCCAGGCGGTTACGCGTTATGCGACGGACCTTCGCTCGTCCGCCGCCAATTCCAGCGCATGTAACGCCACTCGCTTTGCGGACCGGCTGCGTCCGGCGCGGCGTGCGCGCTTGCTGGTTCGGTGGCGCCACCGCCGCGCGCTAATCCCCAGGGAGTGCGCCTGGGTCCCTTGGCAAAACTTGTGGCCTTTGGGCGCCGGCACACACTGACCGCAGAATGCCGAGCGTCGCTGGCCGCTGGACGTCTCCGCCCGACTGCGCCTTCTCGCCGTGTGTGGGCAGGCACGGCCCCGACCGCCGCCAGCGCACCACACAGCGGCGCGTAACCGCGCGACGCCCGGCCCGGCGCTGTCACCGTCCTGACGGTAGCAGACGAAGACGTGCAGACAGGGGAGGTGAGCGCTGCTGCCCAGCGTGGTCGCGTGGCGTCTTTGCGAGAAGGTCCGCGGCGCGCCGTCTCCCGCGCACAGACGACGCAGGAGAAGGGACCGGCAAGCGCGGAGCAGCGGAGAGAAACGGCACTGCAGCGGAACGTAACCGCCGGTCCGCGCCACTCAGACCCCACGCCTTGGGCTGGAAGGGTGCACCGCCGACAACCTCCGGCCACAGACGAGTGCGGCGGCACAAGACGCAGCGACGCTCGTCGGCGTCGGAAAGCGCGAAGGGCGAACTTCGCGGGGACACAACGAGAGCAAGGAGCAGAGCGGCAGCAGGAGAGACGGACGCGGGTGAGGGGACAGAGCCAGACACACCCCAACGCGTGGGTCGGGACACGGCCACCCGCCACGTGCAACGAGCGCAATCGCTTGCACCTCGTGTGGCGGCGAGACAGCGCAGGAGACACGCGAACTACTCGGCCGAAACTTGTGGCACACAGCCTCGAAGGAAGCAGGGCACGCCTCATGCGGCATTGGCCAACATGCGCACCGCGCACCAGGGACGAAGGGCAGAAGCATGCGCCGGAGCCGCAGCTGAACGCGCACAGCGCAGCGGGGTCGGACGGACGCGACTCGCACCGACACCCCGGGGGACGGGAAGACGCACGGGGGAAAGCGTCATTGGTTGGAGGCACAGGCGCGCGAGTGGGCGCCGCTCAAGCGATTTTTGCCGCCCTCAGCACGTGGCGCAGGAGAGTAAAGGCGAGGGCGCGTTGTCTTTTGCATTTTAGATTTCGCACGGAATGGGGGACGTGCACACAAAGGTTTTCGCCGTGCTGCTCGCCTTTGCTTTGGCTTCGCTCGGCGACGCTGCGAACGAGATTACCACGGCTGGGATCACAGCAACGTGGGCCAACGCTTTGTGCACTTTGGCGGCAGGACTCGAGGGGACCGCAGCGAAAGCAGGGGCAGAGGCACGCAAGGCACTGGTGCGCGCAAGGACCATCGCACAGGCAGCTTGGCGCAGCCAGCAAGCGGCATCAGCAGCGGCAGCGGAGGTGAACGCCAGTGCGCGCTCGGCGGCGAGCGTTTTGGAGGGGATGCAACTGGGGCAGCGCGCAGAAAGAGCGATGCAAAAGGCGGAGGAATTGGCAGCGCTGGCAAGCGAAACGACGGCGCGGTGCGGCTTCTTGGCGGGGCAAATAAAACAGTGGATCGAGACAATGGCAGCAATGGCCACGCAGAAAGACAACAGCGGAAAGTTCTGCCTCGGCGGACAGGCAAGCGGCAACGGCCAGCCAGTTCTTGCCAGCAGCAACAATGGACGCGCAAGGACGTACGCGACCAACAACGCCGTTGAGCCGCCAACAGCCTGCGAGAAGCTGTTCGACACGGCCGAAGATGCAAAGTGGGGAGACAAGGAAATTGCCGACTGGCCCAAACTTGATAATAGCGTCACGGTGGCAAGCGGCGGGACCTTGAGCAGCGCAACTGCAAGCAGAACTGTCTGCCCAATCACAGGCGTCGTGGCAGGGAGTGGCGTCGGAGGCAACTACAGGCACGGCGTCACATGGGCAGGACTCTGGTCAATCACCGCCATCTCGACAGCCAACTCCATCGCGACAAAGCAGGAAACAGAGCAACTGGATAAGATAAAGGCACTCGTCGGGAAGCTCAAGGACCTCGCAGCAGAATCATCCGACCGCGAAACAAACAATACAGGAGAAAGATCGTGGAAAAGCACATGCAACTGGGCCGGGCACGGATTATGCAGTGCGGGTCGCGAACACGACAAGCTCGCGGCAACCGTGCGCAACAGGGTTCGCGAAGCACACCGCCGGCAAGAGGAGGAAGCGCGCGCAGAAAGCCCAGAGACAGAACGCAGCGAGCAGGTTGCAACAGGCAACGAAGCACACGAGACCGCACCGCGCAAGAGGGGACACGACGCAACCAGCCAGCAAGTGAGAGCAGAAAGAAAAGAAAATGGCGCACCATCGGACCCAGCAACGCGCACTGCGCTCGGCCTCTTTTGCGCAGCGGCTCTTTCAACAAAATGAGTGAAAACATCACCGCGTGACACACGGCGCCGCACGAGGCAACGCTCCAAACACTTCGCGGCACGAACCGCACAATGCGCCGATCGAGATGCCGCAAGGAGACACACGCGCACAAAGCCACGGACACGGAAAAGCAGAGTGGCAACACGCCCGGAACAAAAACACCGCCAACATCAAGCACACAAGGAAGGAACGAAAGAGATGGAAAAAACAGAGAAATGCCGCGACACTCAGCAGCACACCGCGGAAACGCACGCAGCCGGGCAAGCAAAGAAGCACTTGAGGCACACGCTTGGACACGCACTTTCTTGAGCACAGTGAACCCGACAAGGGGGACGCGGAGCAACCAAAGCAACGAAAGTCACAAAGGAACACGCAGAGAAGGGCAGTGGAGACACAGGAAAGCCAGGACCACACAGCAAAGGGCGCGGACCACGAAGGTGGCAGGAACCCGCACAAAGGCACAGCAGAAACAACGAGATACAACAACGGACATACAAAGACACGGACACAGACACAGAAACAGGCACAGAAACAGGCACAGAAACAGGCACAAAAGCACGCGAGAGGCGCTCACACACAAAAGGACAACAACAAGGCAACACACCGCAAACAGACACAAAGAGGAAAGCACGCCCAAAGGCGGGCAGCGCGGAAGAAAAAGGAAAAGCACAAGCCAGCAAACGCACAGAAGAAAGAACACAACAAAGCTTGCAGGCACAAGAACGCGGGCAAGAAGCGCGTGAGCACAGCGCCACGCGGCACAGGACACGAGACGATAGAGGCTGAAAAAAAGAGGGTCGGGACACAAAACAAAGAAGTCACAAGGCACCAGGCACCGACGGCGCGACAAGGCAAAAGGGAAAAAGACAAGAGACAACAGACAACAGAAAAGGGAAGGACGCACCACGAGAAGGACATTAAAGACGCCGAAAAGGGAGCAATGATGAAGGACACAAAGGGACAACGGAGAATAGGCAAGACAAAGGAACTTTAGGGAAAAGGCAGCGAAGCAACAAATACAAAGCGAAACAAAGACCAATGCGTGGCATGAGGAAAAGGGAGGGATGGAGCAACAAAGGCGTTAAGAAGCTCAGAACTAAAAAACAAACGAAACGCAAGCCGCGAAGAAAAACAACATTTCAAGAAACAAAAACAAAAACAAAAACAAAAACAAAAACAAAAACAATGAAAGGGAAAGACACTGCGTTTCAAAAAAGAAAGCGCGACAAAGCACGGCAGGGGAACGAAATCAACAAATTGCCAGTCAAAAACACAACGAAAAAAAAAGCCAGCAGACGGGCAATAAAAAAGAAAAAAGAAACATAAAAAATTAAAAAAACAAACAGACGGGCAACAGTAAAATAAAAACACATAACGCGAAAGAGCTTGAGCACGCAACGCAAAACGAGAAAAGCCAAAGATAAAGTGGTAAAACGGCAAACGAAAAAAGAGAATAACAACAAGAAAAAGTGGTTCACTAAATAAAGCATTCAAGACACAGTAAAATGTACAAGAAAAAATTGAATTTACAGCTGTTTAAAGGAACAACATTGACACAAAAAAAAATAGAGCGACACACAAAGAAAGCGGATAAAAAAAAATATAAAAAAAGTCAGTTAAAAAAATTAAAAAAAATCAGAGGAAAGTCAAAATTAAAAAAGATTAAGAAAATTTAAAGAAACTTGAAAAGCGATTTTAAAATATAAAAAGCCGAGAAAACCTAGCGCACTTTTTGTGCTTTCTTGAAAGACGCAAAAGATAAAAAGACGCAAACGGCAAAAGGTTAAATAAGTTAATCAAAGAAAAGTTTTAAAGAATGAAAAAAGGATGAGAAAAAAATGTGCTTTTATTGGTCCGTGAGTTGCTAACTGCTAGTTAGTCTCTTTTCTTCTCTTGCTTTCATTTCTTCACACGCAGAGAAAAGTTTTAGCTAAAAATAGAAACAACCTTCATCGAGATGCATTTTCAAGTATCACCTCTAGTCGCTTCAGCGCTTGCTTTGTTCACTCGTGCTTGCAAAAAACGTGCATTCTGTTTTTCTTCTCTTCTCTTTTCTTTCTCCACTTTTTCCCTTCCTCCTGCTGTTTCTCGCTAAAATGGGCACAGCCTTGCAAGTTCTGCGCGTCTTTGCTATGCGGTCACGGTTGCCAGGAGAACCTGTCTTACTTTTTGTCTACTTTTTGTTGCCACCTTGCCGCCAAAAGTTGTGAGCATGTAGTTTTTCTGCTTACTCCTTTCTCTTAAAAGCGTTGTTGCACGCAGCACTTTTTCGTCGACTGGCAAAAAAATATTTGTTTCCCTTCGAGCACGTTGGCTCATGTTCAGCGTTCCTTTAGTGCCACCTCGCTTTCCCTGTCTTATTGTGTGTCGATACTTTCGTTTTCTTCCCCTTTCCCATTACTTCAGCGTGAGTTCTCGTTCAGCGACGTCTGAGTATGCTTTTCTTGCTCTTTGCCTGCTTTTATTTTTCCGAGGCTCACGTGCGCCCGCAACCCGGTCACAGCCCTGCGCGTGCTTCAAAGTCCTTTCGCATCGGGCCCATCTTCAGTGCTGTTGCCGACACCCCCGCTGCTTCCCAACGCTCTTTTCCCTCTCGACAACGCAAAATCGACCTCCAAAAAACGACCCAACTCCCTCCCACAAAACAAACCATATTATGTATCACATGCTGTCGTTTTCCGCTCCCTTCCGTCGCGCCATACTGCCTCTTCGTCTCTTTTGCAAAGCTGCCGATCGCTGTCTTCCTTTCTTACCCCTGTCCTTATATCGCCTTCACGGCCCGACACGCAAAGCAAAAAAGACGCAAGCCACCCAGGTTCCATCCTGGCCGATCCCCTCGCCTGTTCACCGTGCGCTGAACACCCTCACTATCGTTCCAGTTTCTTCCCTGTAGCCCTTCACCGCGTGTCGCCGCCTCCTCTCTCGTGCAAGTCCCACCGTTGCGCGGTCCATCTTTGCCTGCCGCGCTTTCACCTGCTTTCCCGAAATTCCTCCCTTCACCTATGGACCCAATCCCCCATCCTCCGCTGCCCAACTGCGGCTGCCATTTCCCCACCGCCTCGCCTCTCAGCCTCTTCTCCCTCCCACGTTTCTCGCCGCCTTTTTCCAATCGCCTTCCTGCCGGCCCTTGTCTCCTCCCGTCTCCTGTGTTCAATCCCCTCCCTCCTCGGCCTCTCTCGTCCCCGCACAATGGCAGCATTCCCTTTCCCCCTTTCTCTTGTTCTAGTTGCACTCGCTCTTCCCTTCGTGACCCGCACAAAAGTCCCTGTCCCTCTCCCCTTCCCCCTCCCCCTGCGTTCATCGGCATCTCTGCAACAAATACTGCTCAACACTCCACACGCAAACAACACGATCCTCCTCCGGTCCATTTTTGCTGGCGCGTGCCTCAAACGCCAACACCGAATCACTGCCCGACAAATTGCATTCACACTGTGATACCGTCTGTCCTTCTCGCCTGCCCTGTTCTGTTGGTCGCGCTTCGCCAACGCGCTGCCTTAACGCACCCTTCTTCCTTTCTCAATTCCAGTTATGTCCCTCGCGGTCCGCCGTGCTAATGGCAAACTTCTGGTTGGTTCCCTTTTTTTGTCCCCTTGCGTGTGCTTTCGTTGCGTCCCTCCCTACTCTCGTTATGTTCCCGTTTTGCCGTGACGTTTTTCTCCAAACGGCCTCGTCTTCCTGCAAAGGTTCCCCCGCAGCCGCGTGTCCCTCTGCCTCGCCTTCACCCACCGTCGCCGCCGCTCTAGGTTCACGCTGATTCTGTGCAATTCTTTCCCCACCCCTTCACGCCTTCGGCCCTCTCTCACCGAAACTGTCAGAATAACAAGTCATGCAGCCTCCTCCTCCTTTCGCCCCTGTCGCATTGCTGGTCCACACCGCGCTCTGTTCACCAACCAGTGCCCTCAGCCGTTCTAGCGTCTGCGCGCTCCGCAAGCCCATCACCAAAGCAATGTGCTGTCGCGCCACCCCACCACCATGCGGCTTGTCCTGATCAAGGACAAAGCGGCACGCCTCTGTGCCAATTTCCTCCATGCTACTCCCTCGTCCCTGCACCCCCTTTCCTCCTCAGCCCTGCCGCCTTGCTGTCCCTATTTGCGGTCTCGCTCCGCTCATCCGCACCTTTCGTCCGGCGTCAGTCCTCACAGCGCTCCTTCCAAACCTTCCCACCTCTCCCACTGCCTTGCTGTCCCCACCGACCATTGCTCGGTCATCCTTTCTTCTGCCTCATTCACCCTTCTTCCTGCCGCGTCTTTCTCCCCCGCTCTCCCCTCCAAGGCTCTTTTCCCTTCATCTATCTTTTCCTTTTCCTCGCGATTATCTTCGCGACCACGCCTCCTTTTCATTCCTCCAGGACCTCGTCTTTCGGCCTTCCTCCTTCTTCGCCGTTAGAAGCGTTTTCGGCGAAGCCTTTTCGTCCGCGCCCCGTCGCCCTTCTTTGACCCGCCGCGTTACTCGAGCCCCTTCCCTCTCTTCACACTCACCGCAAAGCACACCCAGCGTCATCTGCTTCCTTTGTCAGACCCTTCCGTTGGCTTCGTCGACCCCTCTCTGCCTTCTGCGTAGTCTTCCCCCCCGCTATGCCGCTTTATGTTGATCAGTTGCTCTCTTCCTCCACCGCCCAGCCGTCTACCGCATCTCACACCGGCACAACAGAAAACAGTTGCTGTTTTTTTCCGGCGCCTGAGCGTTGTTGGCTGGCAGGGCGCGCCGACATTTAAGCGCTCAGGCGGACCCTCCTCGCGGCGGCACGGAGGACGAGAGGCGCGTCTTCCCCCCTCCTCGCGGTGATGTGTTCTCCCCTTGCCTTCGGCCGTTTGCGTGAAAGCCGCGCTGCGCGACTTCTCAGCGGCGTTCGCGCTGCCTGCCCCCCGCTTCGACGCACGCGCCGCCGATGGCGATGCTTGCAACCTTGCCCTGGGCCCGGTCAGCCGCTAGCGCGACAGTGCGGTAGACGATTTCCCACGCGCGACGAGCGTCTTTGCTCCGTTTCCGTTGTCCTGGCGGCGTCTGCCGCGCCCGCGCGGAAAACGTGCACGTCCCGTCCTTTCGACGCGACGGCGTGAAGTAACAGTTCCTGCTTGGTGCCAACGGCGCCACCAACGAAGACCGCGGAGCCGGTCACTCGCTGAGCCTTCCCTCCCTGGTCTTGCGTGCTATCCCCGTCGCTCGGTTTAAGGCGCAGCTTCCGGGTGGCGGCGGGCCAGGCTCGCTCGCAGTGCTTCATAGCGAAAGGGCCGCGGAGCATCTGTAAGCGTGCCTCGCGCACGCCGCGCGAACACACGCGAGACGCAGAAGGAGTGCCCGACGCAGCCGCGCAGGCATGGAGGGCGTCGAACAACGCGCGAACGCTCAAGGCGGGGCAACCAGACGCCGTGCGGCAGCACTGAGCACTCGTCCGCCCGCTTCCGCGCTGTCAAGGAGGCTTCGCCATTCGCAGCCGCCGCAGCTCCTATGCCGGCCTCACGCGTCCGTGCACTCCCTGCCACTGCGGCAGCCCCGGCACCGAAAAAAGCGCGAGGCCGGCGTGAGTCAAAAGTGGCTCGCTGACCGTCGCCCCAAACCAACACGTGCGTAATGCCTCCGCCGGTGCCTTCTGCCGCCCCGATGCGTTCCACGGCTTGGCGGCCAAACACGCGTGTGGGCGCTGAGCGTTCACAGCCCCCTTGCGGCCTCAAGCCGCGCCACGCCTCCACCTACCAACTGCCGCGCGTCACCCAAAATCGCCGCTCCGCAGAAACCAACCTGAGGTCGGCCGCTTCAAAATAGCACCACCAGCGTCGTAGCGAACCCCATTCGCCCGCGACGGTGCGCCGAGCGACAGCAACAACTGCACAACATCCTCAATCTATGCAAAAACATACGTTGCTGCAAACGGCCAGGAGGCAAAATACAGACTGAAAAACGACAAAAAGAGAATCACACACACAACGGACTTGTGAGGCGCGCCGCTCGGCACCCTCACCAGACGCAGCCAGAAAGCTCGCAGAGCGCTAGTCTGCACGAACAGGTCGCTGCACAGTAAGAGACAAGTGCCAGCCAACGACCACACACCGAAGCGAGACCTTCAAAATCCCTCTGCTAACCAAGGCGGTGCCACAGCAAAGCTGAGGCAAAAAAAACCAAGTCGTTACCTCTCAGTTCCCAGCGCTTTCCAGTCCCGCGCGTCGGATTTGGCTTCTTGGCGAGCCCTTCGACAGGTGCGAAAAAAGCTGCCCGCGCTCGGCAAATACTTACCCGCTTTTACTTGTCTCCACTTCAGCGGTTTGGCGATGAGGCCCAGCAACATTCAACATTTAGGCGCGTTCAGCTCAACAACTCCATAGCAGCTCCGGTTTGTCTTTGCTCCGTGATCGTCATGCTCCGATTTTGTACTGCCCTTATATTCGCCGGCTTTAGTCTTCCGGCCTCCCGGCGTCACGCGCAACATAAGCCAGTCGGCACCAAACCTTCGCACGCCTGGTCCTTCTCCTTGCCGCATTTAACCTCCTCTCCATGCTTTGCCAGCGGATGTCCCTTTCCCAAGTCCCTTGTGCATCGCTCACAGTGTTCGCGCACATGTTGTGTCTGTTTCCGCAGTCCGTGCCTTGCCGCTTGATAAATGAATTCCGACCTGCATTTGTCTTGTTCGCATCCGCTGCTGCCCGTGCAGTTGCTTCTTGGTGGGTGCTGTCGCCCAGCGTCTGCACGCCCTCAAATGCTGCTTCCCCGCATATTCCTTTCTCGGCTGGCCTGCTGCTTCACATTTGCCTTTGCCAATCGCGCTCGCTTCTTCCTCTCCTTATTTCCTGACTGGACCGTCGCTCCGCCGCCGCTTTCCACCGCGCTCCACCCTGCTGAATTCCTCCACTTCCTCTTTCCATCTGCGTTCCTGTTCTGCTGTGTTCTCTTCTTCGGTTCCTTTCCTGCGGCCTTTCCAATTTCCTAAGTGCCGCTGGCTTTCGACCTGTTTTCACTCTGCTCTCTGCACTCTCTTTTCCTAACTTTCTTGTAGCCCTGGTTGTCCACCGCAGACGGCCACCGACCACCTTCACGCTGCTCGCGCTGGCCGCCTTCTTCTCACCCACTTCTGCCATGCTTCGCCGCGCTGGCCCCTCGCGTACATTCCATCGAGCGTTGCTTCTTCTAGTGTCTTTCCCATTTGCTGCGCGTCCGTATCGTTTGTCTCTGTTCTTCCACGCTGCGAGTGCGCTTCCAAGCGCCCATCTTTTTGTTCGCGAAGCACGCGTGCGCCTTTCTCTCTCGACCTCTCGCGTCCAACCTCGCGTAAGCGGTCACGCGCGCCAATCTCCTTCGCTTGGTCGTGTTTCGTTGTCTCCTGCACAAACGCACCTGTGCCCGCGCACCGGTCGCCCCGCCACGAAAGAGGTCGCGTTGCGGAAGCCCAGCCTGTAGACCCCACCAGCGGCACGTTGCCCCGCTTACGCGTCGCCTTCGGCTGAATCCGCGGCCACCCTGCTGCTGCACACTTGGCGCTGCGCGTCGGTGCCCGCGCATTGTTGTGCCCCGCGCTCCTCGCGACCACTGCGCTGGTGTTGTGCGCCGTTCCACCCGCGCCGAACCAACGCCAGTCTAGCTTGCACACCACGCTGTTGGTTGTCGCGTTTTTCGGTCATCCCCCACACAAGATGTCGCTGTCCTTCGGGTGTTCCCCGTTGTTTCGTTCCTGTAATCCGCGTCCCGCGATGCGTCTGCCCTGTCGCTTTCGTCGTCGGTCGGCTGAAATACGAGTGGCGAACGCACCCGCACGTCGGCATGCTGACTCGGCTGCGCCGCCACAGCACACCGTGCCGCGCGTCCTTTGCAAGCCTCCTTTCGCGTCCGGCATCATTCGGTTTCACGTGCACAACCCACATCGCCCGTCACGGTTCACGCCGCATGTACGTCGGCGCCCCCGTTGCTGCGCACGTCGCGCCTCGTGCGTGCAAGCGTCTGCTCTCGTTTCTGTACCCTCAACGTGTGCGCAGATGGTGCTTGCACCGCGCGAGTTTTCTGACATATGGCCGCCCCTCCCGTGCGGTCATCCTTCGCTAAGCGGCCCCAGCTTTGTACCTGCAGCCAGTCCGTTTGCAGCGCACGCGGCGCGTGTTCCCATCCGTCTCAGTTCCTCTTCTAGCCAATGTCTGCGGGTGTCCCCCCAAGGCAGTCGTCCGCGCTCACGAACCTCCCCCCGCTCTCCTAGCGCTCTCCTTCCCTTTCGTGCTGCCCAGGCGAGCCCGTCACGTTGGTGTTTTGTCTTGCTGTCCCCGCCAGTGGCGCGCGCTTCGTCGTGTTGTTCGCTCTAGTTCTTGTCTGCTACCGAGTCGGCGCCGACAGGTCGCAATCCCCCGGCCATGGCGACTGCACGGGCGTGGCGCACGGGCTTGCTTCTCGCGGCCCACCCGCCCGCGGCCGACCCCAGGCGGTTACGCGTTATGCGACGGACCTTCGCTCGTCCGCCGCCAATTCCAGCGCATGTAACGCCACTCGCTTTGCGGACCGGCTGCGTCCGGCACGGCGTGCGCGCTTGCTGGTTCGGTGGCGGCACCGCCGCGCGCCAATCCCCAGGGAGTGCGCCTGGGTCCTTGGCAAAACTTGTGCCTTTGGGCGCCGGCACACACGGCCGCAGAATGCCGAGCGTCGCTGGCCGCTGGACGTCTCCGCCCGACTGCGCCTTCTCGCCGTGTGTGGGCAGGCACGGCCCGACCGCCGCCAGCGCACCACACAGCGGCGCGTAACCGCGCGACGCCCGGCCCGGCGCTGTCACCGTCCTGACGGTAGCAGACGAAGACGTGCAGACAGGGGAGGTGAGCGCTGCTTGCCAGCGTGGTCGCGTGGCGTCTTTGCGAGACGGTCCGCGGCGCGCCGTTTCCCGCGCACAGACGACGCAGGAGAAGGGACCGGCAAGCGCGGAGCAAAGGAGAGAAACGGCACTGCAGCGGACAGTGACCGCCGGTCCGCGCCACTCAGACCCCACGCCTTGGGCTGGAAGGGTGCACCGCCGACAACCTCCGGCCACAGACGAGTGCGGCGGCACAAGACGCAGCGACGCTCGTCGGCGTCGGAAAGCGCGAAGGGCGAACTTCGCGGGGACACAACGAGACCAAGAAGCAGAGCGGCAGCAGGAGAGACGGACGCGGGTGAGGGGACAGAGCCAGACACGCCCCAACGCGTGGGTCGGGACACGGCCACCCGCCACGTGCAACGAGCGCAATCGCTTGCACCTCGTGTGGCGGCGCGCCAGCGCAGGAGACACGCGAACTACTCGGCCGAAACTTGTGGCACACAGCCTCGAAGGAAGCAGGGCACGCCTCATGCGGCATTGGCCAACATGCGCACCGCGCACCAGGGACGAAGGCCAGGGCATGCGCCGGAGCCGCAGCTGAACGCGCACAGCGCAGCGGGGTCGGAGGACGCGACTCGCACCGACACCCCGGGGGACGGGAAGACGCACGGGGGAAGCGTCATTGGTTGGAGGCACAGGCGCGCGAGTGGGCGCCGCTCAAGCGATTTTTGCTGCCCTCAGCACGTGGCGCAGGAGAGTAAAGGCGAGGGGCGTTGTCTTTTGCATTTTAGATTTCGCACGGAATGGGGGACGTGCACACAAAGGTTTTCGCCGTGCTGCTCGCCTTTGCTTTGGCTTCGCTCGGCGACGCTGCGAACGAGATTACCACGGCTGGGATCACAGCAACGGGGGCCGGCGCTTTGTGCACTTTGGCGGCAGGACTCGAGGGGACCGCAGCGAAAGCAGGGGCAGAGGCACGCAAGGCACTGGTGCGCGCAAGGAACATCGCACAGGCAGCTTGGCGCAGCCAGCAGGCGGCATCAGCAGCGGCAGCGGAGGTGAACGCCAGTGCGCGCTCGGCGGCGAGCGTTTTGGAGGGGATGCAACTGGGGCAGCGCGCAGAGAGAGCGATGCAAAAGGCGGAGGAATTGGCAGCGCTGGCAAGCGAAACGACGGCGCGGTGCGGCTTCTTGGCGGGGCAAACAAAACAGTGGATCGAGACAATGGCAGCAATGGCCACGCAGAAAGACAGCAGCGGACAGTTCTGCCTCGGCGGACAGGCAAGCGGCAACGGCCAGGCAGTACTTGCCAGCAGCAACAATGGACGCGCAAGGACGTACGCGACCAACAACGCCGTTGCGCCGCCAACAGCCTGCGAGAAGCTGTTCGACACACAGGGAGATGCAAAGTGGGGAGACAAGGAAATTGCCGACTGGCCCAAACTTGATAATGGCGTCACGGTGGCAAGCAGCGGGACCTTGAGCAGCGCAACTGCAAGCAGAACTGTCTGCCCAATCACAGGCGTCGTGGCAGGGAGTGGGATCGGAGGCAACTACAGGCACGGCGTCACATGGGCAGGACTCTGGTCAATCACCGCCATCTCGACAGCCAACTCCATCGCGACAAAGCAGGAAACAGAGCAACTGGATAAGATAAAGGCACTCGTCGGGAAGCTCAAGGACCTCGCAGCAGAATCATCCGACCGCGAAACAAACAATACAGGAGAAAGATCGTGGAAAAGCACATGCAACTGGGCCGGGCACGGATTATGCAGTGCGGGTCGCGAACACGACAAGCTCGCGGCAACCGTGCGCAACAGGGTTCGCGAAGCACACCGCCGGCAAGAGGAGGAAGCGCGCGCAGAAAGCCCAGAGACAGAACGCAGCGAGCAGGTTGCAACAGGCAACGAAGCACACGAGACCGCACCGCGCAAGAGGGGACACGACGCAACCAGCCAGCAAGTGAGAGCAGAAAGAAAAGAAAATGGCGCACCATCGGACCCAGCAACGCGCACTGCGCTCGGCCTCTTTTGCGCAGCGGCTCTTTCAACAAATGAGTGAAAACATCACCGCGTGACACACGGCGCCGCACGAGGCAACGCTCCACAACACTTCGCGGCACGAACCGCACAATGCGCCGATCGAGATGCCGCAAGGAGACACACGCGCACAAAGCCACGGACACGGAAAAGCAGAGTGGCAACACGCCCGGAACAAAAACACCGCCAACATCAAGCACACAAGGAAGGAACGAAAGAGATGGAAAAAACAGAGAAATGCCGCGACACTCAGCAGCACACCGCGGAAACGCACGCAGCCGGGCAAGCAAAGAAGCACTTGAGGCACACGCTTGGACACGCACTTTCTTGAGCACAGTGAACCCGACAAGGGGGACGCGGAGCAACCAAAGCAACGAAAGTCACAAAGGAACACGCAGAGAAGGGCAGTGGAGACACAGGAAAGCCAGGACCACACAGCAAAGGGCGCGGACCACGAAGGTGGCAGGAACCCGCACAAAGGCACGGCAGAAACAACGAGATACAACAACGGACATACAAAGACAAGGACACAGCAACAGACACAAGCACAGAAACAGGCACAGAAACAGGCACAGAAACAGACACAAAAGCACGCGAGAGGCGCTCACACACAAAAGGACAACAGAAGGCAACACACCGCAAACAGACACAAAGAGGAAAGCACGCCCAAAGGCGGGCAGCGCGGAAGAAAAAGGAAAAGCACAAGCCAGCAAACGCGCAACAGAAAGACAACAAAGCTTGCAGGCACAGGAACGCGGGCAAGAAGCGCGTGAGCACAGCGCCACGCGGCACAGGCAACGAGACGATAGAGGCTGAAAAAAAGAGGGTCGGGACACAAAACAAAGAAGTCACAAGGCACCAGGCACCGACGGCGCGACAAGGCAAAAGGGAAGAGATAAGGGAAAAAGACAAGAGACAACCGACAACAGACAGGGGAAGAGAAAAGGGCAACAAACAAGAGACAGCAGAAGGGAACAAAAGGAAAGGAAAGGACACACAACAGCACGAGAAGGACATTAAAGAAGCCGAAAAGGGAGCAATGATGAAGGACACAAAGGGACAACGGAGAATAGGCAAGACAAAGGAACTTTAGGGAAAAGGCTGCGAAGCAACAAATACAGCGCGAAACACAGACCAATGCGTGGCATGAGGAAAAGGGAGGGATGGAGCAACAAAGGCGTTAAGAAGCTCAGAACTAAAAAACAAACGAAACGCAAGCCGCGAAGAAAAACAACATTTCAAGAAACAAAAACAAAAACAAAAACAATGAAAGGGAAAGACACTTCGTTTCAAAAAAGAAAGCGCGACAAAGCACGGCAGGGGAACGAAATCAACAAATTGCCAGTCAAAAACACAACGAAAAAAAAAGCCAGCAGAAGGGCAATAACAAAGAAAAAAAAACATAAAAAATTAAAAAAAACAAACATACGGGCAACAGTAAAATAAAAACACATAACGCGAAAGAGCTTGAGCACGCAACGCAAAACGAGAAAAGCCAAAGATAAAGTGGTAAAACGGCAAACGAAAAAAGAGAATAACAACAAGAAAAAGTGGTTCACTAAATAAAGCATTCAAGACACAGTAAAATGTACAAGAAAAAATTGAATTTACAGCTGTTTAAAGGAACAACATTGACACACAAAAAAATAGAGCGACACACAAAGAAAGCGGATAAAAAAAATATAAAAAAGTCAGTTAAAAAAATAAATAAAAAAAATCAGAGGAAAGTCAAAATTAAAAAAGATTAAGAAGTTTTAAAGAAACTTGAAAAGCGATTTTAAAATATAAAAAGCCGAGAAAACCTAGCGCACTTTTTGTGCATTCTTGAAAGACGCAAAAGATAAAAAGCAGCAAACGGCAAAAGGTTAAATAAGTTAATCAAAGAAAAGTTTTAAAGAATGAAAAAAGGATGAGAAAAAAATGTGCTTTTATTGGTCCGTGAGTTGCTAACTGCTAGTTAGTCTCTTTTCTTCTCTTGCTTTCATTTCTTCACACGCAGAGAAAAGTTTTAGCTAAAAATAGAAACAACCTTCATCGAGATGCATTTTCAAGTATCACCTCCAGTCGCTTCAGCGCTTGCTTTATTCACTCGTGCTTGCAAAAAACGTGCATTCTGTTTTTCTTCTCTTTTCTTTCTCCACTTTTCCCTTCCTCCTGCTGTTTCTCGCTAAAATGGGCACAGCCTTGCAA
Source organism: Trypanosoma vivax (assembly GCA_021307395.1). NCBI lineage: Eukaryota > Euglenozoa > Kinetoplastea > Trypanosomatida > Trypanosomatidae > Trypanosoma > Trypanosoma vivax. The sequence goes on along the minus strand of SOPI01000107.1, from coordinate 209,886 downwards.
GTTCTGCGCGTCTTTGCTATGCGGTCACGGTTGCCAGGAGAACCTGTCTTACTTTTTGTCTACTTTTTGTTGCCACCTTGCCGCCAAAAGTTGTGAGCATGTAGTTTTTCTGCTTACTCCTTTCTCTTAAAAGCGTTGTTGCACGCAGCACTTTTTCGTCGACTGGCAAAAAAATATTTGTTTCCCTTCGAGCACGTTGGCTCATGTTCAGCGTTCCTTTAGTGCCACCTCGCTTTCCCTGTCTTATTGTGTGTCGATACTTTCGTTTTCTTCCCCTTTCCCATTACTTCAGCGTGAGTTCTCGTTCAGCGACGTCTGAGTATGCTTTTCTTGCTCTTTGCCTGCTTTTATTTTTCCGAGCCTCACGTGCGCCCGCAACCCGGTCACAGCCCGGCGCGTGCTTCAAAGACCTTTCGCATCGGGCCCATCTTCAGTGCTGTTGCCGACACCCCCGCTGCTTCCCAACGCTCTTTTCCCTCTCGACAACGCAAAATCGCCCTCCAAAAAACGACCCAACTCCCGACCACAAAACAGACCATATTATGTATCACATGCTGTCGTTTTCCGCTCCCTTCCGTCGCGCCATACTGCCTCTTCGTCTCTTTTGCAAAGCTGCCGATCGCTGTCTTCCTTTCTTACCCCTGTCCTTATATCGCCTTCACGGCCCGACACGCAAAGCAAAAAAAACGCAAGCCACCCAGGTTCCATCCTGGCCGATCCCCTCGCCGCTTCACCGCGCGCTGAACACCCTCACTATCTCTCTGGTCCCTTTCCTGTAGCCCTTCACCGCGTGTCGCCGCCTCCTCTCTCGTGCAAGTCCCACCGTTGCGCGGGCCATCTTTGCCTGCCGCGCGTTCACCTGCTTTCCCGAAATTCCTCCCTTCACCTATGGACCCATTATCCCATCCTCCGCTGCCCAACTGCGGCTGCCATTTCCCCACCGCCTCGCCTCTCAGCCTCTTCTCCCTCCCACGTTTCTCGCACCCCTTTTTCCAATTCCCTTCCTGCCGGCCCTTGTCTCCTCCCGTCTCCTGTGTTCAATCCCCTCCCTCCTCGGCCTCTCTCGTCCCCGCACAATGGCAGCATTCCCTTTCCCCCTTACTCTTGTTCTAGTTGCACTCGCTCTTCCCTTCGTGACTCGCACAAAAGTCCCTGTCCCTCTCCCCTTCCCCCTCACCCTGCGTTCATCGGCATCTCTGCAACAAAAACTGCCCAACACTCCACACGCAAACAACACGATCCTCCTCCGGCCCATTTTTGCTGGCGCGTGCCTCAAACGCCAACACCGAATCACTGCCCGACGCACTGCATTCACACTGTGATACCGTCTGTCCTTCTCGCCTGCCCTGTTCTGTTGGTCGCGCTTCGCCAACGCGCTGCCTTAACGCACCCTTCTTCCTTTCTCAATTCCAGTTATGTCCCTCGCAGTCCGCCGTGCTAATGGCAAACTTCTGGTCGGTTCCCTTTTTTTGTCCCCTTGCGTGTGCTTTCGTTGCGTCCCTCCCTACTCTCGTTATGTTCCCGTTTCGCCGTGAAGTTTTTCTTTCCAAACGGCCTCGCCTTCCGCCAAAGGTTCCCCCGCAGCCGCGTGTCCCTCTGCCTCGCCTTCACCCACCGTCGCCGCCGCTCTAGGTTCACGCTAATTCTGTGCAATTCCTTCCCCACGCCTTCACGCCTTCGGCCCTCTCTCACCGAAACTGTCAGAATAACAAGTTGTGCAGCCTCCTACTCCTTTCGCCCCTGTCGCATTGCTGGCCCACACCGCGCCCTGTTCACCAACCAGTGCCCTCAGCCTTTCTATCGTCTGCGCGCTCCGCAAGCCCATCACCAAAGCAATGTGCTGTCGCGCCACCCCACCACCATGCGGCTTGTCCTGATCAAGGAGAAAGCGGCACGCCTCTGCGCCATTTTCCTCCATGCCACTCCCTTGTCCCTGCACGCCCTTTCCTCCTCAGCCCTGCCGCCTTGCTGTCCCTATTTGCGGTCTCGCTCCGCTCATCCGCACCTTTCGCCCGGCGTCAGTCCTCACGTTGCTCCTTCCAAACCTTCCCACCTCTCCCACTGCCTTGCTGTCCCCACCGACCATTGCTCGGTCATCCTTTCTTCTGCCTCATTCACTGCCCGTCCTGCCGCGTCTTTTTCCCCCGCTCTCCCCTCCAAGGCTCCTCTCCCTTCATCTATCTTTTCCTTTTCCTCGCGATTTTCTTCGCGACCACGCCTCCTTTTCACTCCTCCAGGACCGCGTCTTTCGGCCCTCCTCCTTCTTCTTCGTTAGAAGCGTTTTCGGCGAAGCCTTTTCGTCCGCGCTCTTTCGTCCTTCTTTGACCCGCCGCGTTACTCGAGCCCCTTCCCTCTCTTCACACTCACCGCAAAGCACACCCAGCGTCAACTGTTTCCTTTGTCAGACCCTTCCGTTGGCTTCGTTGACCCCTCTCTGCCTTCTGCGTAGTCTTCCCCCCCGCTATGCCGCTTTATGTTGATCAGTTGCTCTCTTCCTCCACCGCCCAGCCGTCTACCGCATCTCACGCCGGCACAACAGAAAACAGTTGCTGTTTTTTTCCGGCGCCTGAGCGTTGTTGGCTGGCAGGGCGCGCCGCAATGCAAACGCTCAGGCGGACCCTCCTCGCGGCGGCACGGAGGACGAGAGGCGCGTCTTCCCCCCTCCTCGCGGTGATGTGTTCTCCCCTTGCCTTCGGCCGTTTGCGTGAAAGCCGCGCTGCGCGACTTCTCAGCGGCGTCCGCGCTGCCTGCCCCCCGCTTCGACGCACGCGCCGCCGATGGCGATGCTTGCAACCTTGCCCTGGGCCCGGTCAGCCGCTAGCGCGACAGTGCGGTAGACGATTTCCCACGCGCGACGAGCGTCTTTGCGCCGCTTCCGCTGTCCTGGCGGCGTCTGCCGCGCCCGCGCGGAAAACGTGCACGTCCCGTCCTTTCGACGCGACGGCGTGAAGTAACAGTTCCTGCTTGGTGCCAACGGCGCCACCAACGAAGACCGCGGAGCCGGTCACTCGCTGAGCCTTCCCTCCCTGGTCTTGCGTGCTATCCCCGTCGCTCGGTTTAAGGCGCAGCTTCCGGGTGGCGGCGGGCCAGGCTCGCTCGCAGTGCTTCATAGCGAAAGGGCGGCGGAGCATCTGTAAGCGTGCCTCGCGCACGCCGCGCGAACACACGCGAGACGCAGAAGGAGTGCCCGACGCAGCCGCGCAGGCATGGAGGGCGTCGAACAACGCGCGAACGCTCAAGGCGGGGCAACCAGACGCCGTGCGGCAGCACTGAGCACTCGTCCGCCCGCTTCCGCGCTGTCAAGGAGGCTTCGCCATTCGTAGCCGCCGCAGCCCCTCTGCCGGCCTCACGCGTCCGTGCACTCCCTGCCACTGCGGCAGCCCCGGCACCGAAAAAAGCGCGAGGCCGGCGTGAGTCAAAAGTGGCTCGCTGACCGTCGCCCCAAACCAACACGTGCGTAATGCCTCCGCCGGTGCCTTCTGCCGCCCCGATGCGTTCCACGGCCTGGCGGCCAAACACGCGTGTGGGCGCTGAGCGTTCACAGCCCCCTTGCGGCCTCAAGCCGCGCCACGCCTCCACCTACCGGCTGCCGCGCGTCACTCAAAATCGCCGCTCCGCAGAAACCAACCTGAGGTCGGCCGCTTCAAAATAGCACCACCAGCGTCGTAGCGAACCCCATTCGCCCGCGACGGTGCGCCGAGCGACAGCAACAACTGCACAACATCCTCAATCTATGCAAAAACATACGTTGGTGCAAACGGACAGGAGGCAAAATACAGACTGAAAAACGACAAAAAGAGAATCACACACACAACGGACTTGTGAGGCGTGCCGCTCGGCACCCTCACCAGACGCAGCCAGAAAGCTCGCAGAGCGCTAGTCTGCACGAACAGGTCGCTGCACAGTAAGAGACAAGTGCCACATTCCGATCACACACCGAAGCGAGACCTTCAAAATCCCTCTGCTAACCAAGGCGGTGCCACAGCAAAGCTGAGGCAAAAAAAACCAACTCGTTACCTCTCAGTTCCCAGCGCTTTCCAGTCCCGCGCGTCGGATTTGTCTTCTTGGCGAGCCCTTCGACAGGTGCGAAAAAAGCTGCCCGCGCTCGGCAAATACTTACCCGCTTTTACTTGTCTCCACTTCAGCGGTTTGGCGATGAGGCCCAGCAACATTCAACATTTAGGCGCGTTCAGCTCAACAACTCCATAGCATTCCCGGTTTGTCTTTGCTCCGTTATCGTCATGCTCCGATTTTGTCCTGCCCTTATATTCGCCGTTTTTAGTCTTCCGGCCTCCCGGCGTCACGCGCAACATAAGCCAGTCGGCACCAAACCTTCGCACGCCTGGTCCTTCTCCTTGCCGCATTTAACCTCCTCTCCATGCTTTGCCAGCGGATGTCCCTTTCCCAAGTCCATTGTGCATCGCTCACAGTGTTCGCGCACATGTTGTGTCTGTTTCCGCAGTCCGTGCCTTGCCGCTTGATAAATGAATTCCGACCTGCATTTGTCTTGTTCGCATCCGCTGCTGCCCGTGCAGTTGCTTCTTGGTGGGTGCTGTCGCCCAGCGTCTGCACGCCCTCAAATGCTGCTTCCCCGCATATTCCTTTCTCGGCTGGCCTGCTGCTTCACATCTGTCTTTGCCAATCGCGCTCGCTTCTTCCTCTCCTTATTTCCTGACTGGACCGTCGCTCCGCCGCCGCTTTCCCCCGCGCTCCACCCTGCTGAATTCCTCCACTTCCTCTTTCCATCTGCGTTCCTGTTCTGTTGTGTTCTCTTCTTCGGTTCTTTCCTGCGGCCTTTCCAATTTCCTAAGTGCCGCTGGCTTTCGACCTGTTTTTTCTCTGCTCTCTGCACTCTCTTTTCCTAACTTTCTTGTAGCCCTGGTTGTCCACCGCAGACGGCCACCGACCACCTTCACTTCGCTCGCGCTGGCCGCCTTCTTCTCACCCACTTCTGCCATGCTTCGCCGCGCTGGCCCCTTGCGTACATTCCCTCGAGCGTTGCTTCTTCTAGTGTCTTTCCCATTCGCTGCGCGTCCGTATCGTTTGTCTCTGTTCTTCCACGCTGCGAGTGCGCTTCCAAGCGCCCATCTTTTTGTTCGCGAAGCACGCGTGCGCCTTTCTCTCTCGATCTCTCGCGTCCAACCTCGCGTAAGCGGTCACGCGCGCCAATCTCCTTCGCTTGGTTGTGTTTCGTTGTCTCCTGCACAAACGCACCTGTGCCCGCGCACCGGTCGCCCCGCCACGAAAGAGGTCGCGTTGCGGAAGCCCAGCCTGTAGACCCCACCAGCGGCACGTTGCCCCGCTTACGCGTCGCCTTCGGGTGAATCCGCGGCCACCCTGCTGCTGCACACTTGGCGCTGCGCGTCGGTTTTGCGCGCATTGTTGTGCCCCGCGCTCCTCGCGACCACTGCGTTGCTGTTGTGCGCCGTTCCACCCGCGCCGAACCAACGCCAGTCTAGCTTGCACACCACGCTGTTGGTTGTCGCGTTTTTCGGTCATCCCCCACACAAGATGTCGCTGTCCTTCGGGCGTCCCCCGTTATTTCGTTCCTGTAATCCGCGTCCCGCGATGCGTCTGCCCTGTCGCTTTCGTCGTCGGTCGGCTGAAATACGAGTGGCGAACGCACCCGCACGTCGGCATTGTGACTCGGCTGCGCCGCCACAGCACACCGTGCCGCGCGTCCTTTGCAAGCCTCCTTTCGCGTTCGGCATCATTCGGTTTCACGTGCACAACCCACAGTCTCAGTCACGGTTCACGCCGCATGTACGTCGGCGCTCCCGTTGCTGCGCACGCCCTGCCTCGCGCGTGCAAGCGTCTGCTCGCGTTTCGTGCCCTCAACGTGTGCGCAGATGGCGCTGGCACCGCGCGATCCTGCTGACATATGGCCGCCCCTCCCGTGCGGTCATCCTTCGTTAAGCGGCCCCAGCTTTGTACCTGCAGCCAGTCCGTTTGCAGCGCACGCGGCGCGTGTTCCCATCCGTCTCAGTTCCTCTTCTAGCCAATGTCTGCGGGTGTCCCACCAAGGCAGTCGTCCGCGCTCACAAACCTCCCCCCGCTCTCCTAGCGCTCTCCTTCCCTTTCGTGCTGCCCAGGCGAGCCCGTCACGTTGGTGTTTTGTCTTGCTGTCCCCGCCAGTGGCGCGCGCTTCGTCGTGTTGTTCGCTCTAGTTCTTGTCTGCTACCGAGTCGGCGCCGACAGGTCGCAATCCCCCGGCCATGCCGACTGCACGGGCGTGGCGCACGGGCTTGCTTCTCGCGGCCCACCCGCCCGCGGCCGACCCCAGGCGGTTACGCGTTATGCGACGGGCCTTCGCTCGCCCGCCGCCAATTCCAGCGCATGTAACGCCACTCGCTTTGCGGAACGGCTGCGTCCGGCGCGGCGTGCGCGCTTGCTGGTTCGGTGGCGGCACCGCCGCGCGCCAATCCCCAGGGAGTGCGCCTGGGTTCCTTGGCAAAACTTGTGGCCTTTGGGCGCCGGCACACACGGAGCACAGAATGCCGAGCGTCGCTGGCCGCTGGACGTCTCCGCCCGACTGCGCCTTCTCGCCATGTGTGGGCAGGCACGGCCCCGACCGCCGCCAGCGCACCACACAGCGGCGCGTAACCGCGCGACGCCCGGCCCGGCGCTGTCACCGTCCTGACGGTAGCAGACGAAGACGTGCAGACAGGGGAGGTGAGCGCTGCTGCGCCAGCGTGGTCGCGTGGCGTCTTTGCGAGACGGTCCGCGGCGCGCCGTTTCCCGCGCACAGACGACGCAGGAGAAGGAACCGGCAAGCGCGGAGCAAAGGAGAGAAACGGCACTGCAGCGGACAGTGACCGCCGGCCCGCGCCAGTCAGACCCCACGCCTTGGGCTGGAAGGGTGCACCGCCGACAACCTCCGGCCACAGACGAGTGCGGTGGCACAAGACGAAGCGGCGCTCGTCGGCGTCGGAAAGCGCACAGGGCGAACTTCGCGGGGACGCAACGAGACCAAGAAGCAGAGTGAAAGCAGGAGAGACGGACGCGGGTGAGGGGACAGAGCCAGACACGCCCCGGCGCGTGGGTCGGGACACGGCCACCCGCCACGTGCAACGAGCACAATCGCTTGCACCTCGGTTGGCGGCGCGCCAGCGCAGGAGACACGCGAACTACTCGGCCGAAACTTGTGGCACACAGCCTCGAAGGAAGCAGGGCACGCCTCATGCGGCATTGGCCAACATGCGCACCGCGCACCAGGGACGAAGGCCAGACGCATGCGCCGGAAACGACGCTGAACGCGCACAGCGCAGCGGGGTCGGGAGAACGCGACTCGCACCGACACCCCGGGAGACGGGAAGACGCACGGGGGGAAGCGTCATTGGTTGGAGGCACAGGCGCGCGAGTGGGCGCCGCTCAAGCGATTTTTGCTGCCCTCAGCACGTGGCGCAGGAGAGTAAAGGCGAGGGCGCGTTGTCTTTTGCATTTTAGATTTCGCACGGAATGGGGGACGTGCACACAAAGGTTTTCGCCGTGCTGCTCGCCTTTGCTTTGGCTTCGCTCGGCGACGCTGCGAACGAGATTAGCAAGGCTGGGATCACAGAGGCGGGGGCCAACGCTTTGTGCACTTTGGCGGCAGGACTCGAGGGGACCGCAGCGAAAGCAGGGGCAGAGGCACGCAAGGCACTGGTGCGCGCAAGGAACATCGCACAGGCAGCTTGGCGCAGCCGGCAAGCGGCATCAGCAGCGGCAGCGGAGGTGAACGCCAGTGCGCGCTCGGCGGCGCAAGTTTTGGAGGGGATGCAACTGGGGCAGCGCGCAGAGAGGGCGATGCAAAAGGCGGAGGAATTGGCAGCACTGGCAAGCGAAACGACGGCGCGGTGCGGCTTCTTGGCGGGGCAAATAAAACAGTGGATCGAGACAATGGCAGCAATGGCCACGCAGAAAGACACAGCGGACAGTTCTGCCTCGGCGGACAGGCAAGCGGCAACGGCCAGCCAGTTCTTGCCACAAGCAACAATGGACAAACAAGGACGTACGCGGCCAACAACGCCGTTGCGCCGCCAACAGCCTGCGAGAAGCTGTTCGACACGGCCGAAGATGCAAAATGGGGAGACAAGGAAATCGCGGACTGGCCCGCACTTGATAATAGCGTCACGGTGGCAAGCGGCGGGACCTTGAGCAGCGCGGCTGCAAGCGCAACTGTCTGCCCAATCACAGGCGTCGTGGCAGCAAGTGGCATCGGAGGCAACTACAGGCTCAGCGTCACATGGGCAGGACTCTGGTCAATCACCGCCATCTCGACAGCAAACTCCATCGCGACAAAGCAGGAAACAGAACAACTGGATAAGATAAAGGCACTCGTCGAGAAGCTCAAGGACCTCGCAGCAGAATCATCCAACCGCGAAACAAACAATAAAGGAGAAAGATCATGGAAAAGCACATGCAGCTGGGCCGGGCACGGATTATGCAGTGCGGGTCGCGAACGCGACAAGCTCGCGGCAACCGTGCGCAACAGGGTTCGCGAAGCACACCGCCGACAAGAGGAGGAAGAGCGCGCAGAAAGCCCAGAGACAGAACGCAGCGAGCAGGTTGCAAGCGGCAACGAAGCACACGAGACCGCACCGCGCAAGAGGGGACACGACGCGACCAGCCAGCAAGTGAGAGCAGAAAGAAAAGAAAATGGCGCACCATCGGACCCAGCAACGCGCACTGCGCTCGGCCTCTTTTGCGCAGCGGCTCTTTCAACAAAGTGAGTGAAAACATCACCGCGTGACACACGGCGCCGCACGAGGCAACGCTCCAAACACTTCGCGGCACGAACCGCACAATGCGCCGATCGAGATGCCGCAAGGAGACACACGCGCACAAAGCCTCGGACACGGAAAAGCAGAGTGGCAACACGCCCGGAACAAAAACACCGCCAACATCAAGCACACAAGGAAGGAACGAAAGAGATGAAAAAACAGAGAAATGCCGCGACACTCAGCAGCACACCGCGGAAACGCACGCAGCCGGGCAAGCAAAGAAGCACTTGAGGCACACGCTTGGACACGCACTTTCTTGAGCACAGTGAACCCGACAAGGCGGACGCGGAGCAACCAAAGCAACGAAAGTCACACAGACCAACGCAGAGAAGGGCAGTGGAGACACAGGAAAGCCAGGACCACACAGCAAAGGGCGCGGACCACGAAGGTGGCAGGAACCCGCACAAAGGCACAGCAGAAACAACGAGATACAACAACGAACATACAAAGACAAGGACACAGCAACAGACACAAGCACAGAAACAGGCACAGACACAGGCACAGAAACAGACACAGAAACAGCAGCACGCGAGAGGCGCTCACACACAAAAGGACAACAACAAGGCAAGACACCGCAAACAGACACAAAGAGGAAAGCACGCCCAAAGGCGGGCAGCGCGGAAGAAAAAGGAAAAGCACAAGCCAGCAAACGCACAGAAGAAAGAACACAACAAAGCTTGCAGGCACAGGAACGCGGGCAAGAAGCGCGTGAGCACAGCGCCACGCGGCACAGGCAACGAGACGATAGAGGCTGAAAAAAAGAGGGTCGGGACACAAAACAAAGAAGTCACAAGGCACCAGGCACCGACGGCAAGACAAGGCAAAAGGGAAAAAGACAAGAGACAAAAGACAACAGAAGCGGGAAGGACGCACCACGAGAGAAGGACATTAAAGAAGCCGAAAAGGGAGCAATGATGAAGGACACAAAGGGACAACGGAGAATAGGCAAGACAAAGGAACTTTAGGGAAAAGGCTGCGAAGCAACAAATACAAAGCGAAACAAAGACCAATGCGTGGCATGAGGAAAAAGGAGGGATGGAGCAACAAAGGCGTTAAGAAGCTCAAAACTAAAAAACAAACGAAACGCAAGCCGCGAAGAGAAACAACATTTCAAGAAACAAAAACAAAAACAAAAACAATGAAAGGGAAAGACACTTCGTTTCAAAAAAGAAAGCGCGACAAAGCACGGCAGGGGAACACAATAAACAAATTGCCAGTCAAAAACACAACGAAAAAAAAAGCCAGCAGAAGGGCAATAACAAAGAAAAAAGAAACATAAAAAATTAAAAAAAACAAACATACGGGCAACAGTAAAATAAAAACACATAACGCGAAAGAGCTTGAGCACGCAACGCAAAACGAGAAAAGCCAAAGATAAAGTGGTAAAACGGCAAACGAAAAAAGAGAATAACAACAAGAAAAAGTGGTTCACTAAATAAAGCATTCAAGACACAGTAAAATGTACAAGAAAAAATTGAATTTACAGCTGTTTAAAGGAACAACATTGACACACAAAAAAATAGAGCGACACACAAAGAAAGCGGATAAAAAAAAATATAAAAAAAGTCAGTTAAAAATAAATAAAAAAAATCAGAGGAAAGTCAAAATTAAAAAAGATTAAGGAAATTTAAAGAAACTTGAAAAGCGATTTTAAAATATAAAAAGCCGAGAAAACCTAGCGCACTTTTTGTGCTTTCTTGAAAGACGCAAAAGATAAAAAGCAGCAAACGGCAAAAGGTTAAATAAGTTAATCAAAGAAAAGTTTTAAAGAATGAAAAAAGGATGAGAAAAAAATGTGCTTTTATTGGTCCGTGAGTTGCTAACTGCTAGTTAGTCTCTTTTTAGTCTTGCTTTCATTTCTTCACACGCAGAGAAAAGTTTTAGCTAAAAATAGAAACAACCTTCATCGAGATGCATTTTCAAGTATCACCTCCAGTCGCTTCAGCGCTTGCTTTTTCACTCGTGCTTGCAAAAAACGTGCATTCTGTTTTTCTTCTCTTTTCTTTCTCCACTGTTTCCCTTCCTCCTGCTGTTTCTCGCTAAAATGGGCACAGCCTTGCAAGTTCTGCGCGTCTTTGCTATGCGGTCACGGTTGCCAGGAGAACGTGTCTTACTTTTTGTCTACTTTTTGTTGCCACCTTGCCGCCAAAAGTTGTGAGCATGTTGTTTTTCTGCTTACTCCTTTCTCTTAAAAGCGTTGTTGCACGCAGCACCTTTTCGTCGACTGGCAAAAAAATATTTGTTTCCCTTCGAGCACGTTGGTTCATGTTCAGCCTTCCGCTAGTGCCACCTCGCTTTCCCTGTCTTATTGTGTGTCAATACTTTCGTTTTCTTCCCCTTTCCCATTACTTCAGCGTGAGTTCTCGTTCAGCGACGTCTGAGTATGCTTTTCTTGCTCTTTGCCTGCTTTTATTTTTCCGAGCCTCACGTGCGCCCGCAACCCGGTCACAGCCCGGCGCGTGCTTCAAAGACCTTTCGCATCGGGCCCATCTTCAGTGCTGTTGCCGACACCCCCGCTGCTTCCCAACGCTCTTTTCCCTTTCGACAACGCAAAATCGCCCTCCAAAAAACGACCCAATTCCCGACCACAAAACAGACCATATTATGTATCACATGCTGTCGTTTTCCGCTCCCTTCCGTCGCGCCATACTGCTTCTTCGTCTCTTTTGCAAAGCTGCCGATCGCTGTCTTCCTTTCTTACCCCTGTTCTTATATCGCCTTCACGGCCCGACACGCAAAGCAAAAAAAACGCAAGCCACCCAGGTTCCATCCTGGCCGATCCCCTCGTCGCTTCACCGCGCGCTGAACACCCTCACTATCTCTCTGGTTTCTTTCCTGTAGCCCTTCACCGCGTGTCGCCGCCTCCTCTCTCGTGCAAGTCCCACCGTTGCGCGGTCCATCTTTGCCTGCCGCGCTTTCACCTGCTTTCCCGAAATTCCTCCCTTCACCTATGGACCCAATCCCCCATCCTCCGCTGCCCAACTGCGGCTGCCATTTCCTCACCGCCGTGCCTCTCAGCCTCTTCTCCCTCCCACGTTTCTCGCACCCCTTTTTCCAATCGCCTTCCTGCCGGCCCTTGTCTCCTCCCGTCTCCTGTGTTCAATCCCCTCCCTCCTCGTTCTTTTTCGGCCCCGCACAATGGCAGCATTCCCTTTCCCCCTTACTCTTGTTCTAGTTGCACTCGCTCTTCCCTTCGTGACCCGCACAAAAACGCCTTGTCCCTCTCCCCTTCCCCCTCCCCCTGCGTTCATTGGCATCTCTGCAACAAAAACTGCCCAACACTCCACACGCAAACAACACGATCCTCCTCCGGCCCATTTTTGCTGGCGCGTGCCTCAAACGCCAACACCGAATCACTGCCCGACGCACTGCATTCGCACTGCGATACCGTCTGTCCTTCTCGCCTGCCCTGTTCTGTTGGCCGCGGTTCGCCAACGCGCTGCCTTAACGCACCCTTCTTCCTTTCTCAATTCCAGTTATGTCCCTTTGTGTCCGCCGTGCTAATGGCAAACTTCTGGTTGGTTCCCTTTTTTTGTCCCCTTGCGCGTGTTTTCGTTGCCGTCCCTCCCTATTCTCGTTACGTTCCCGTTTTGCCGTGACGTTTTTCGCTCCAAACGGCCTCGTCTTCCGCCAAAGGTTCGCCTGCAGCCGCGTGTCCCTCTGCCTCGCCTTCACTCACCGTCGCCGCCGCTCTAGGTTCACGCTAATTGCGTGCAATTCTTTCCCCACGTCTTCACTTCTCTGGCCCTCTATCAACGAAACTGTCAGAATAACAAGTCATGCAGCCTCCTCCTCCTTTCGCCCCTGTCGCATTGCTGTCCCCACCGACCATTGCTCGGTCATCCTTTCTTCTGCCTTATTCACTCTTCTTCATGACGCGTCTGTTTTCCCCCGCTCTCCCCTCCAAGGCTCCTCTCCCTTCATCTATCTTTTCCTTTTCCTCGCGATTATCTTCGCGACCACGCTTCCTTTTCATTCCTCCAGGACCTCTTCTTTCGGCCTTCCTCCTTCTTCTTCGTTAGAAGCGTTTTCTGCGAAGCCTTTTCGTCCGCGCCCTTTCGTCCTTCTTTGACCCGCCGCGTTTCTCGAGCCCCTTCCCTCTCTTCACACTCACCGCAAAGCACACCCAGCGTCATCTGTTTCCTTTGTCAGACCCTTCCGTTGGCTTCGTCGACCCCTCTCTGCCTTCTGCGTAGTGCTCCCCCCCGCTATGCCGCTTTATGTTGATCAGTTGCTCTCTTCCTCCACCGCCCAGCCGCCCACCGCATCTCACACCGGCACAACACAAAACCGTTGCTGTTTTTTTCCGGCGCCTGAGCGTTGTTGGCTGGCAGGGCGCGCCGCAATGCAAACGCTCAGGCGGACCCTCCTCGCGGCGGCACGGAGGACGAGAGGCGCGTCTTCCCCCCTCCTCGCGGTGATGTGTTCTCCCCTTTCCTTCGGCCGTTTGCGTGAAAGCCGCGCTGCGCGACTTCTCAGCGGCGTCCGTGCTGCCTGCCCCCCCGCTTCGACGCACGCGCCGCCGATGGCGATGCTTGCAACCTTGCCCTGGGCCCGGTCAGCCGCTAGCGCGACAGTGCGGTAGACGATTTCCCACGCGCGACGAGCGTCTTTGCTCCGCTTCCGCTGTCCTGGCGGCGTCTGCCGCGCCCGCGCGGAAAACGTGCACGTCCCGTCCTTTCGACGCGACGGCGTGAAGTAACAGTGCCTGCTTGGTGCCGACGGCGCCACCAACGAACGCCGCGGAGCCGGTCGCTCGCTGAGCCTTCCCTCCCTGGTCTTGCGTGCTATCCCCGTCGCTCGGTCTAAGGCGCAGCTTCCGGGTGGCGGCGGGCCAGGCTCGCTCGCAGTGCTTCATAGCGAAAGGGCCGCGGAGCATCTGTAAGCGTGCCTCGCGCACGCCGCGCGAACACACGCGAGACGCAGAAGGAGTGCCCGACGCAGCCGCGCAGGCATGGAGGGCGTCGAACAACGCGCGAACGCTCAAGGCGGGGCAACCAGACGCCGTGCGGCAGCACTGAGCACTCGTCCGCCCGCTTCCGCGCTGTCAAGGAGGCTTCGCCATTCGCAGCCGCCGCAGCCCCTCTGCCGGCCTCACGCGTCCGTGCACTCCCTGCCACTGCGGCAGCCCCGGCACCGAAAAAAGCGCGAGGCGGGCGTGAGTCAAAAGTGGCTCTCTGACCGTCGCCCCAAACCAACACGTGCGTAATGCCTCCGCCGGTGCCTTCTGCCGCCCCGATGCGTTCCACGGCCTGGCGGCCAAACACGCGTGTGGGCGCTGAGCGTTCACAGCCCCCTTGCGGCCTCAAGCCGCGCCACGCCTCCACCTACCAACTGCCGCGCGTCACCCAAAATCGCCGCTCCGCAGAAACCAACCTGAGGTCTGCCGCTTCAAAATAGCACCACCAGCGTCGTAGCGAACCCCATTCGCCCGCGACGGTGTGCCGAGCGACAGCAACAACTGCACAACATCCTCAATCTATGCAAAAACATACGTTGGTGCAAACGCCCAGGAGGCAAAATACAGACTGAAAAACGACAAAAAGAGAATCACACACACAACGGTCTTGTGAGGCGTGCCGCTCGGCACCCTCACCAGACGCAGCCAGAAAGCTCGCAGAGCGCTAGTCTGCACGAACAGGTCGCTGCACAGTAAGAGACAAGTGCCAGCCAACGACCACACACCGAAGCGAAACCTTCAAAATCCCTCTGCTAACCAAGGCGGTGCCACAGCAAAGCTGAGGCAAAAAAAACCAAGTCGTTACCTCTCAGTTCCCAGCGCTTTCCAGTCCCGCGCGTCGGATTTGTCTTCTTGGCGAGCCCTTCGACAGGTGCGAAAAAAGCTGCCCGCGCTCGGCAAATACTTACCCGCTTTTACTTGTCTCCACTTCAGCGGTTTGGCGATGAGGCCCAGCAACATTCAACATTTAGGCGCGTTCAGCTCAACAACTCCCTAGCAGCTCCGGTTTGTCTTTGCTCCGTGATCGTCATGCTCCGATTTTGTACTGCCCTTATATTCGCCGGCTTTAGTCTTCCGGCCTCCCGGCGTCACGCGCAACATAAGCCAGTCGGCACCAAACCTTCGCACGCCTGGTCCTTCTCCTTGCCGCATTTAACCTCCTCTCCATGCTTTGCCAGCGGATGTCCCTTTCCCAAGTCCCTTGTGCATCGCTCACAGTGTTCGCGCACATGTTGTGTCTGTTTCCGCTGTCCGTGCCTTGCCGCTTGATAAATGAATTCCGACCTGCATTTGTCTTGTTCGCATCCGCTGCTGCCCGTGCAGTTGCTTCTTGGTGGGTGCTGTCGCCCAGCGTCTGCACGCCCTCAAATGCTGCTTCCCCGCATATTCCTTTCTCGGCTGGCCTGCTGCTTCACATTTGCCTTTGCCAATCGCGCTCGCTTCTTCCTCTCCTTATTTCCTGACTGGACCGTCGCTCCGCCGCCGCTTTCCACCGCGCTCCACCCTGCTGAATTCCTCCACTTCCTCTTTCCATCTGCGTTCCTGTTCTGCTGTGTTCTCTTCTTCGGTTCCTTTCCTGCGGCCTTTCCAATTTCCTAAGTGCCGCTGGCTTTCGACCTGTTTTCACTCTGCTCTCTGCACTCTCTTTTCCTAACTTTCTTGTAGCCCTGGTTGTCCACCGCAGACGGCCACCGACCACCTTCACGCTGCTCGCGCTGGCCGCCTTCTTCTCACCCACTTCTGCCATGCTTCGCCGCGCTGGCCCCTCGCGTACATTCCCTCGAGCGTTGCTTCTTCTAGTGTCTTTCCCATTCGCTGCGCGTCCGTTTCGTTTCTCTCTGTTCTTCCACGCTGCGAGTGCGCTTCCAAGCGCCCATCTTTTTGTTCGCGAAGCACGCGTGCGCCTTTCTCTCTCGACCTCTCGCGCACAACCTCGCGTAAGCGGTCACGCGCGCCAATCTCCTTCGCTTGGTTGTGTTTCGTTGTCTCCTGCACAAACGCACCTGTGCCCGCGCACCGGTCGCCCCGCCACGAAAGAGGTCGCGTTGCGGAAGTCCAGCCTGTAGACCCCACCAGCGGCACGTTGCCCCGCTTACGCGTCGCCTTCGGGTGAATCCGCGGCCACCCTGCTGCTGCACACTTGGCGCTGCGCGTCGGTGCCCGCGCATTGTTGTGCCCCGCGCTCCTCGCGACCACTGCGTTGCTGTTGTGCGCCGTTCCACCCGCGCCGAACCAACGCCAGTCTAGCGTGCACACCACGCTGTCGGTTGTCGCGTTTTTCGGTCATCCCCCACACAAGATGTCGTTTTCCTTCGGCTGTTCCCCGTTGTTTCGTTCCTGTAATCCGCGTCCCGCGATGCGTCTGCCCTGTCGCTTTCGTCGTCGGTCGGCTGAATTACGAGTGGCGAACGCACCCGCACGTCGGCATTGTGACTCGGCTGCGCCGCCACAGCACACCGCGCCGCGCGTCCTTTGCAAGCCTCCTTTCGCGTCCGGCATCATTCGGTTTCACGTGCACAACCCACAGTCTCCGTCACGGCTCACGCCGCATGTACGTCGGCGCTCCCGTTGCTGCGCACGCCCTGCCTCGCGCGTGCAAGCGTCTGCTCGCGTTTCGTGCCCTCAACGTGTGCGCAGATGGCGCTGGCACCGCGCGATCCTGCTGACATATGGCCGCCCTCCCGTGCGGTCATCCTTCGTTAAGCGGCCCCAGCTTTGTACCTGCAGCCAGTCCGTTTGCAGCGCACGCGGCGCGCGTTCCCATCCGTCTCAGTTCCTCTTCTAGCCAATGTCTGCGGGTGTCCCCCCAAGGCAGTCTTCCGCGCTCACAAACCTCCCCCCGCTCTCCTAGCGCTCTCCTTCCCTTTCGCGCTGCCCAGGCGAGCCCGTCACGTTGGTGTTTTGTCTTGCTGTCCCCGCCAGTGGCGCGCGCTTCGTCGTGTTGTTCGCTCTAGTTCTTGTCTGCTACCGAGTCGGCGCCGACAGGTCGCAATCCCCCGGCCATGCCGACTGCACGGGCGTGGCGCACGGGCTTGCTTCTCGCGGCCCACCCGCCCGCGGCCGACCCCAGGCGGTTACGCGTTATGCGACGGGCCTTCGCTCGCCCGCCGCCAATTCCAGCGCATGTAACGCCACTCGCTTTGCGGACCGGCTGCGTCCGGCACGGCGTGCGCGCTTGCTGGTTCGGTGGCGGCACCGCCGCGCGCCAATCCCCAGGGAGTGCGCCTGGGTTCCTTGGCAAAACTTGTGCCCTTTGGGCGCCGGCACACACGGGCCGCAGAATGCCGAGCGTCGCTGGCCGCTGGACGTCTCCGCCCGACTGCGCCTTCTCGCCGTGTGTGGGCAGGCACGGCCGCGACCGCCGCCAGCGCACCACACAGCGGCGCGTAACCGCGCGACGCCCGGCCCGGCGCTGTCACCGTCCTGACGGTAGCAGACGAAGACGTGCAGACAGGGGAGGTGAGCGCTGCTGCGCCAGCGTGGTCGCGTGGCGTCTTTGCGCGACGGTCCGCGGCGCGCCGTTTCCCGCGCACAGACGACGCAGGAGAAGGGACCGGCAAGCGCGGAGCAAAGGAGAGAAACGGCACTGCAGCGGACAGTGACCGCCGGTCCGCGCCAGTCAGACCCCACGCCTTGGGCTGGAAGGGTGCACCGCCGACAACCTCCGGCCACAGACGAGTGCGGCGGCACAAGACGCAGCGACGCTCGTCGGCGTCAGAAAGCGCACAGGGCGGCCTTCGCGGGGACACAACGAGAGCAAGGAGCAGAGCGGCAGCAGGAGAGACGGACGCGGGTGAGGGGACAGAGCCAGACACGCCCCGGCGCGTGGGTCGGGACACGGCCACCCACCACGTGCAACGAGCACAATCGCTTGCACCTCGTGTGGCGGCGAAGCAGCGCAGGAGCCACGCGAACTACTCGGCCGAAACTTGTGGCACACAGCCTCGAAGGAAGCAGGGCACGCCTCATGCGGCATTGGCCAACATGCGCACCGCGCACCAGGGACGAAGGCCAGACGCATGCGCCGGAGACGACGCTGAACGCGCACAGCGCAGCGGGGTCGGGAGGACGCGACTCGCACCGACACCCCGGGAGACGGGAAGACGCACGGGGGGAAGCGTCATTGGTTGGAGGAACAGGCACGCGAGTGGGCGCCGCTCAAGCGATTTTTGCTGCCCTCAGCACGTGGCGCAGGAGAGTAAAGGCGAGGGCGCGTTGTCTTTTGCATTTTAGATTTCGCACGGAATGGGGGACGTGCACACAAAGGTTTTCGCCGTGCTGCTCGCCTTTGCTTTGGCTTCGCTCGGCGACGCTGCGAACGAGATTACCAAGGCTGGGATCACAGAGGCGGGGGCCAACGCTTTGTGCACTTTGGCGGCAGGACTCGAGGGGACCGCAGCGAAAGCAGGGGCAGAGGCACGCAAGGCACTGGTGCGCGCAAGGACCATCGCACAGGCAGCTTGGCGCAGCCAGCAAGCGGCATCAGCAGCGGCAGCGGAGGTGAACGCCAGTGCGCGCTCGGCGGCGAGCGTTTTGGAGGGGATGCAACTGGGGCAGCGCGCAGAGAGGCGATGCAAAAGGCGGAGGAATTGGCAGCACTGGCAAGCGAAACGACGGCGCGGTGCGGCTTCTTGGCGGGGCAAATAAAACAGTGGATCGAGACAATGGCAGCAATGGCCACGCAGAAAGACAGCAGCGGACAGTTCTGCCTCGGCGGACAGGCAACAGGCAGCGGCCAGCCAGTACTTGCCAGCAGCAACAATGGACAAGCAAGGACGTACGCGGACGACGACGCCGTTGCACCGCCAACAGCCTGCGAGAAGCTGTTCGACACGGCCGAAGATGCAAAGTGGGGAGACAAGGAAATCGCGGACTGGCCCAAGCTTGATAATAGCGTCACGGTGGCAAGCAGCGGGACCTTGAGCAGCGCGGACGCGAAAGCAACTGTCTGCCCAATCACAGGCGTCGTGGCAGCAAGTGGCATCGGAGGCAACTACAGGCACGGCGTCACATGGGCAGGACTCTGGTCAATCACCACCATCTCGACAGCAAACTCCATCAGGACGAAGCAGGAAACAGAACAACTGGATAAGATAAAGGCACTCATCGGGAAGCTCAAGGACCTCGCAGCAGACTCATCCGACCGCGAAACAAACAATACAGGAGAAAGATCGTGGAAAAGCACATGCAACTGGGCCGGGCACGG
The DNA here is from genome assembly GCA_021307395.1 of Trypanosoma vivax. Lineage (NCBI taxonomy): Eukaryota > Euglenozoa > Kinetoplastea > Trypanosomatida > Trypanosomatidae > Trypanosoma > Trypanosoma vivax. The sequence continues at coordinate 190,958 of SOPI01000107.1, read as the reverse complement.
ATTATGCAGTGCGGGTCGCGAACACGACAAGCTCGCGGCAACCGTGCGCAACAGGGTTCGCGAAGCACACCGCCGACAAGAGGAGGAAGCGCGCGCAGAAAGCCCAGAGACAGAACGCAGCGAGCAGGTGGCAAGCGGCAACGAAGCACACGAGAACGCACCGCGCAAGAGGGGACACGACGCAGCCAGCCAGCAAGTGAGAGCAGAAAGAAAAGAAAATGGCGCACCATCGGACCCAGCAACGCGCACTGCGCTCGGCCTCTTTTGCGCAGCGGCTCTTTCAACAAAGTGAGTGAAAACATCACCGCGTGACACACGGCGCCGCACGAGGCAACGCTCCAAACACTTCGCGGCACGAACCGCACAATGCGCCGATCGAGATGCCGCAAGGAGACACACGCGCACAAAGCCTCGGACACGGAAAAGAAGAGTGGCAACACGCCCGGAACAAAAACACCGCCAACATCAAGCACACAAGGAAGGAACGAAAGAGATGAAAAAACAGAGAAATGCCGCGACACTCAGCAGCACACCGCGGAAACGCACGCAGCCGGGCAAGCAAAGAAGCACTTGAGGCACACGCTTGGACACGCACTTTCTTGAGCACAGTGAACCCGACAAGGCGGACGCGGAGCAACCAAAGCAACGAAAGTCACACAGACCAACGCAGAGAAGGGCAGTGGAGACACAGGAAAGCCAGGACCACACAGCAAAGGGCGCGGACCACGAAGGTGGCAGGAACCCGCACAAAGGACCGACAGAAACAACGAGATACAACAACGAACATACAAAGACAAGGACACAGCAACAGACACAAGCACAGAAACAGACACAGAAGCACGCGAGAGGCGCTCACACACAAAAGGACAACAACAAGGCAACACACCGCAAACAGACACAAAGAGGAAAGCACGCTCAAAGGCGGGCAGCGCGGAAGAAAAAGGAAAAGCACAAGCCAGCAAACGCGCAACAGAAAGAACACAACAAAGCTTGCAGGCACAGGAACGCGGGCAAGAAGCGCGTGAGCACAGCGCCACGCGGCACAGGCAACGAAGCGATAGAGGCTGAAAAAAAGAGGGTCGGGGCACAAAAGAAAGAAGGCACAAGGCATCAGGCACAAACGGCGCGACAAGGCAAAAGGGAAAAGTGAAAGCAGACAAAAGACAACCGACAACAGACAGGGGAAGAGAAAAGGACAACAAACAAGAGACAACAGAAGGGAACAAAAGGAAAGGAAAGGAGACACAACAGCACGAGAAGGACATTAAAGAAGCCGAAAAGGGAGCAATGATGAAGGACACAAAGGGACAACGGAGAATAGGCAAGACAAAGGAACTTTAGGGAAAAGGCTGCGAAGCAACAAATACAAAGCGAAACACAGACCAATGCGTGGCATGAGGAAAAAGGAGGGATGGAGCAACAAAGGCGTTAAGAAGCTCAAAACTAAAAAACAAACGAAACGCAAGCCGCGAAGAAAAACAACATTTCAAGAACAAAAACAAAAACAAAAACAAAAACAATGAAAGGGAAAGACACTGCGTTTCAAAAAAGAAAGCGCGACAAAGCACGGCAGGGGAACGAAATCAACAAATTGCCAGTCAAAAACACAACGAAAAAAAAAGCCAGCAGAAGGGCAATAACAAAGAAAAAAAAACATAAAAAATTAAAAAAAACAAACATACGGGCAACAGTAAAATAAAAACACATAACGCGAAAGAGCTTGAGCACGCAACGCAAAACGAGAAAAGCCAAAGATAAAGTGGTAAAACGGCAAACGAAAAAAGAGAATAACAACAAGAAAAAGTGGTTCACTAAATAAAGCATTCAAGACACAGTAAAATGTACAAGAAAAAATTGAATTTACAGCTGTTTAAAGGAACAACATTGACACAAAAAAAAATAGAGCGACACACAAAGAAAGCGGATAAAAAAAATATAAAAAAAGTCAGTTAAAAAAATTAAAAAAAATCAGAGGAATCTCAAAATTAAAAAAGATTAAGAAGTTTTAAAGAAACTTGAAAAGCGATTTTAAAATATAAAAAGCCGAGAAAACCTAGCGCACTTTTTGTGCATTCTTGAAAGACGCAAAAGATAAAAAGACGCAAACGATAAAAAGCAGCAAACGGCAAAAGGTTAAATAAGTTAATCAAAGAAAAGTTTTAAAGAATGAAAAAAGGATGAGAAAAAAATGTGCTTTTATTGGTCCGTGAGTTGCTAACTGCTAGTTAGTCTCTTTTCTTCTCTTGCTTTCATTTCTTCACACGCAGAGAAAAGTTTTAGCTAAAAAAAGAAACAACCTTCATCGAGATGCATTTTCAAGTATCACCTCCATCGTCGCTTCAGCGCTTGCTTTGTTCACTCGTTCTTGCAAAAAACGTGCATTCTGTTTTTCTTCTCTTTTCTTTTCTTTCTCCACTTTTTCCCTTCGTCCTGCTGTTTCTCGCTAAAATGGGCACAGCCTTGCAAGTTCTGCGCGTCTTTGCTATGCGGTCACGGTTGCCAGGAGAACCTGTCTTACTTTTTGTCTACTTTTTGTTGCCACCTTGCCGCCAAAAGTTGTGAGCATGTAGTTTTTCTGCTTACTCCTTTCTCTTAAAAGCGTTGTTGCACGCAGCACTTTTTCGTCGACTGGCAAAAAAATGTTTTGTTCCCTTCGAGCACGTTGGTTCATGTTCAGCCTTCCTTTAGTGCCACCTCACTTTCCCTGTTTTATTGTGTGTCGATACTTTCGTTTTCTTCCCCTTTCCCATTACTTCAGCGTGAGGTCTCGTTCAGCGACGTCTGAGTATGCTTTTCTTGCTCTTTGCCTGCTTTTATTTTTCCGAGCCTCACGTGCGCCCTCAACCCGGTCACAGCCCGGCGCGTGCCGTTTGCGTCAAAGTCCTTTCGCATCGGGCCCATTTTCAGTGCTGTTGCCGACACCCCCGCTGCTTCCCAACGCTCTTTTCCCTTTCGACAGCGCAAAATCGACCTCCAAAAAGCGACCCAACTCCCGACCACAAAACAGACCATATTATGTATCACATGCTGTCGTTTTCCGCTCCCTTCCGTCGCGCCATACTGCCTCTTCGTCTCTTTTGCAAAGCTGCCGATCGCTGTCTTCCTTTCTTACCCCTGTTCTTATATCGCCTTCACGGCCCGACACGCAAAGCAAAAAAAACGCAAGCCACCCAGGTTCCATCCTGGCCGAGCCCCTCGTCGCTTCACCGCGCGCTGAACACCCTCACTATCGTTCCAGTTTCTTCCCTGTAGCCCTTCACCGCGTGTCGCCGCCTCCTCTCTCGTGCAAGTCCCACCGTTGCTTGGGTCATCTTTGCCTGCCGCGCGTTCACCTGCTTTCCCAAAATTGCTCCCTTCACCTATGGACCCAATCCCCCATCCTCCGCTGCCCAACCGCGGCTGCCATTTCCTCACCGCCGTGCCTCTCAGCCTCTTTTCCATCCCACGTTTCTCGACGCCTTTTTCCAATCGCCTTCCTGCCGGCCCTTGTCTCCTTTCTTCCCATGTGTTCAATCCCCTACCTCCTCGTTCTTTTTCGGCCCCGCACAATGGCAGCATTCCCTTTCCCCCTTTCTCTTGTTCTAGTTGCACTCGCTCTTCCCTTCGTGACCCGCACAAAAGTCCCTCTCCCTCTCCCCTTCCCCCTCCCCCTGCGTTCATCGGCATCTCTGCAACAAAAACTGCCCAACACTCCACACGCAAACAACACGATCCTCCTCCGGCCCATTTTTGCTGGCGCGTGCCTCAAACGCCAACACCGAATCACTGCCCGACGCACTGCATTCGCACTGCGATACCGTCTGTCCTTCTCGCCTGCCCTGTTCTGTTGGCCGCGGTTCGCCAACGCGCTGCCTTAACGCACCCTTCTTCCTTTCTCAATTCCAGTTATGTCCCTTTGTGTCCGCCGTGCTAATGGCAAACTTCTGGTTGGTGCCCTTTTTTTTCCCCTTGCGTGTGTTTTCGTTGCCGTCCCTCCCTACTCTCGTTATGTTCCCGTTTTGCCGTGACGTTTTTCTTTCCAAACGGCCTCGCCTTCCGCCAAAGGTTCGCCCGCAGCCGCGTGTCCCTCTGCCTCGCCTTCACTCACCGTCGCCGCCGCTCTAGGTTCACGCTAATTGCGTGCAATTCTTTCCCCACCCCTTCACGCCTTCGGCCCTCTCTCACCGAAACTGTCAGAATAACAAGTCATGCAGCCTGCTCCTCCTTTCGGCCCTGTCGCATTGCTGTCCCACACCGCGCTCTGTTCACCAACCAGTGCCCTCAGCCTTTCTAGCGTCTGCGCGCTCCGCAAGCCCATCACCAAAGCAATGTGCTGTCGCGCCACCCCACCACCATGCGGCTTGTCCTGATCAAGGACAAAGCGGCACGCCTCTGCGCCGCTTTCCTCCATGCTACTCCCTTGTCCCTGCACGCCATTTCCTCCTCAGCCCTGCCGCCTTGCTGTCCCTATTTGCGGTCTCGCTCCGCTCATCCGCACCTTTCGCCCGTTGTCAGTCCTCACGGCGTTCCTTCCAAACCTTCCCACCTCTCCCACTGCCTTGCTGTCCCCACCGACCATTGCTCGGTCATCCTTTCTTCTGCCTCATTCACCCTTCTTCATGACGCGTATGCTGTCCCCGCTCTCCCGTCCAAGGCTCCTCTCCCTTCATCTATCTTTTCCTTTTCCTCGCGATTATCTTCGCGACCACGCCTCCTTTTCATTCCTCCAGGACCGCGTCTTTCGGCCTTCTTCCTTCTCCGCCGTTAGAAGCGTTTTCGGCGAAGCCTTTTCGTCCGCGCCCTTTCGTCCTTCTTTGACCCGCCGCGTTACGCGCTCCCCTTCCCTCTCTTCACACTCACCGCAAAGCACACCCAGCGTCAACTGTTTCCTTTGTCAGACCCGTCCGCTGGCTTCGTCGACCCCTCTCTGCCTTCTGCGTAGTGCTCCCTCCCCCGCTATGCCGCTTTGTGTTGATCAGTTGCTCTCTTCCTCCACCGCCCAGCCGCCCACCGCATCTCACGCCGGCACAACACAAAACCGTTGCTGTTTTTTTCCGGCGCCTGAGCGTTGTTGGCTGGCAGGGCGCGCCGACATTTAAGCGCTCAGGCGGACCCTCCTCGCGGCGGCACGGAGGACGAGAGGCGCGTCTTCCCCCCTCCTCGCGGTGATGTGTTCTCCCCTTGCCTTCGGCCGTTTGCGTGAAAGCCGCGCTGCGCGACTTCTCAGCGGCGTCCGTGCTGCCTGCCCCCCCGCTTCGACGCACGCGCCGCCGATGGCGATGCTTGCAACCTTGCCCTGGGCCCGGTCAGCCGCTAGCGCGACAGTGCGGTAGACGATTTCCCACGCGCGACGAGCGTCTTTGCTCCGCTTCCGCTGTCCTGGCGGCGTCTTCCGCGCCCGCGCGGAAAACGTGCACGTCCCGTCCTTTCGACGCGACGGCGTGAAGTAACAGTGCCTGCTTGGTGCCAACGGCGCCACCAACGAAGACGCGGGCCGGTCGCTCGCTGAGCCTTCCCTCCCTGGTCTTGCGTGCTATCCCCGTCGCTCGGTCTAAGGCGCAGCTTCCGGGTGGCGGCGGGCCAGGCTCGCTCGCAGTGCTTCATAGCGAAAGGGCGGCGGAGCATCTGTAAGCGTGCCTCGCGCACGCCGCGCGAACACACGCGAGACGCAGAAGGAGTGCCCGACGCAGCCGCGCAGGCATGGAGGGCGTCGAACAACGCGCGAACGCTCAAGGCGGGGCAACCAGACGCCGTGCGGCAGCACTGAGCACTCGTTCGCCCGCTTCCGCGCTGTCAAGGAGGCTTCGCCATTCGCAGCCGCCGCAGCTCCTATGCCGGCCTCACGCGTCCGTGCACTCCCTGCCACTGCGGCAACCCCGGCACCGAAAAAAGCGCGAGGCCGGCGTGAGTCAAAAGTGGCTCTCTGACCGTCGCCCCAAACCAACACGTGCGTAATGCCTCCGCCGGTGCCTTCTGCCGCCCCGATGCGTTCCACGGCCTGGCGGCCAAACACGCGTGTGGGCGCTGAGCGTTCACAGCCCCCTTGCGGCCTCAAGCCGCGCCACGCCTACACCTACCAACTGCCGCGCGTCACCCAAAATCGCCGCTCCGCAGAAACCAACCTGAGGTCGGGCGCTTCAAAATAGCACCACCAGCGTCGTAGCGAACCCCATTCGCCCGCGACGGTGCGCCGAGCGACAGCAACAACTGCACAACATCCTCAATCTATGCAAAAACATACGTTGCTGCAAACGCCCAGGAGGCAAAATACAGACTGAAAAACGACAAAAAGAGAATCACACACACAACGGACTTGTGAGGCGCGCCGCTCGGCACCCTCACCAGACGCAGCCAGAAAGCTCGCAGAGCGCTAGTCTGCACGAACAGGTCGCTGCACAGTAAGAGACAAGTGCCAGCCAACGACCACACACCGAAGCGAAACCTTCAAAATCCCTCTGCTAACCAAGGCGGTGCCACAGCAAAGCTGAGGCAAAAAAAACCAAGTCGTTACCTCTCAGTTCCCAGCGCTTTCCAGTCCCGCGCGTCGGATTTGTCTTCTTGGCGAGCCCTTCGACAGGTGCGAAAAAAGCTGCCCGCGCTCGGCAAATACTTACCCGCTTTTACTTGTCTCCACTTCAGCGGTTTGGCGATGAGGCCCAGCAACATTCAACATTTAGGCGCGTTCAGCTCAACAACTCCATAGCAGCTCCGGTTTGTCTTTGCTCCGTGATCGTCATGCTCCGATTTTGTCCTGCCCTTATATTCGCCGTTTTTAGTCTTCCGGCCTCCCGGCGTCACGCGCAACATAAGCCAGTCGGCACCAAACCTTCGCACGCCTGGTCCTTCTCCTTGCCGCATTTAACCTCCTCTCCATGCTTTGCCAGCGGATGTCCCTTTCCCAAGTCCCTTGTGCATCGCTCACAGTGTTCGCGCACATGTTGTGTCTGTTTCCGCTGTCCGTGCCTTGCCGCTTGATAAATGAATTCCGACCTGCATTTGTCTTGTTCGCCTTCGCTGCTCCCCTTGCAGTTGCTTCTTGGTGGGTGCTGTCGCCCAGCTTCTGCACCCCTCAAATGCTGCTTCCCCGCATATTCCTTTCTCGGCTGGCCTGCTGCTTCACATTTGTCTTTGCCAATCGCGCTCGCTTCTTCCTCTCCTTATTTCCTGACTGGACCGTCGCTCCGCCGCCGCTTTCCCCCGTGCTACACCCTGCTGAATTCCTCCACTTCCTCTTTCCATCTGCGTTCCTGTTCTGCTGTGTTCTCTTCTTCGGCTTCTTTCCTGCGGCCTTTCCAATTTCCTAAGTGCCGCTGGCTTTCGACCTGCTTTCACTCTGCTCTCTGCACTCTCTTTTCCTAACTTTCTTGTAGCCCTGGTTGTCCACCGCAGACGGCCACCGACCACCTTCACGCTGCTCGCGCTGGCCGCCTTCTTCTCACCCACTTCTGCCATGCTTCGCCGCGCTGGCCCCTCGCGTACATTCCCTCGAGCGTTGCTTCTTCTAGTGTCTTTCCCATTCGCTGCGGCCGTTTCGTTTCTCTCTGTTCTTCCACGCTGCGAGTGCGCTTCCAAGCGCCCATCTTTTTGTTCGCGAAGCACGCCTGCGCCTTTCTCTCTCGATCTCTCGCGCACAACCTCGCGTAAGCGGTCACGCGCGCCAATCTCCTTCGCTTGGTTGTGTTTCGTTGTCTCCTGCACAAACGCACCTGTGCCCGCGCACCGGTCGCCCCGCCACGAAAGAGGTCGCGTTGCGGAAGCCCAGCCTGTAGACCCCACCAGCGGCACGTTGCCCCGCTTACGCGTCGCCTTCGGGTGAATCCGCGGTCACCCTGCTGCTGCACACTTGGCGCTGCGCGTCGGTTTTGCGCGCATTGTTGTGCCCCGCGCTCCTCGCGACCACTGCGTTGCTGTTGTGCGCCGCTCCACCCGCGCCGAACCAACGCCAGTCTAGCTTGCACACCACGCTGTTGGTTGTCGCGTTTTTCGGTCATCCCCCACACAAGATGTCGTTTTCCTTCGGCTGTTCCCCGTTGTTGTGTTCCTGTAATCCGCGTCCCGCGATGCGTCTGCCCTGTCGCTTTCGTCGTCGGTCGGCTGAATTACGAGTGGCGAACGCACCCGCACGTCGGCATTGTGACTCGGCTGCGCCGCCACAGCACACCGCGCCGCGCGTCCTTTGCAAGCCTCCTTTCGCGTCCGGCATCATTCGGTTTCACGTGCACAACCCACAGTCTCCGTCACGGCTCACGCCACATGTACGTCGGCGCTCCCGTTGCTGCGCACGCCCTGCCTCGCGCGTGCAAGCGTCTGCTCGCGTTTCGTGCCCTCAACGTGTGCGCAGATGGCGCTGGCACCGCGCGATCCTGCTGACATATGGCCGCCCACCCGTGCGGTCATCCTTCGTTAAGCGGCCCCAGCTTTGTACCTGCAGCCAGTCCGTTTGCAGCGCACGCGGCGCGCGTTCCCATCCGTCTCAGTTCCTCTTCTAGCCAATGTCTGCGGGTGTCCCCCCAAGGCAGTCTTCCGCGCTCACGAACCTCCCCCCGCTCTCCTAGCGCTCTCCTTCCCTTTCGCGCTGCCCAGGCGAGCCCGTCACGTTGGTGTTTTGTCTTGCTGTCCCCGCCAGTGGCGCGCGCTTCGTCGTGTTGTTCGCTCTAGTTCTTGTCTGCCACCGAGTCGGGGCCGACAGGTCGCAATCCCCCGGCCATGCCGACTGCACGGGCGTGGCGCACGGGCTTGCTTCTCGCGGCCCACCCGCCCGCGGCCGACCCCAGGCGGTTACGCGTTATGCGACGGGCCTTCGCTCGCCCGCCGCCAATTCCAGCGCATGTAACGCCACTCGCTTTGCGGACCGGCTGCGTCCGGCGCGGCGTGGGCGCTTGCCGGTTCGGTGGCGGCACCGCCGCGCGCCAATCCCCAGGGAGTGCGCCTGGGTTCCTTGGCAAAACTTGTGGCCTTTGGGCGCCGGCACACACGGAGCGCAGAATGCCGAGCGTCGCTGGCCGCTGGACGTCTCCGCCCGACTGCGCCTTCTCGCCGTGTGTGGGCAGGCACGGCCCCGACCGCCGCCAGCGCACCACACAGCGGCGCGTAACCGCGCGACGCCCGGCCCGGCGCTGTCACCGTCCTGACGGTAGCAGACGAAGACGTGCAGACAGGGGAGGTGAGCGCTGCTTTGCCAGCGTGGTCGCGTGGCGTCTTTGCGCGACGGTCCGCGGCGCGCCGTTTCCCGCGCACAGACGACGCAGGAGAAGGGACCGGCAAGCGCGGAGCAAAGGAGAGAAACGGCACTGCAGCGGACAGTGACCGCCGGTCCGCGCCAGTCAGACCCCACGCCTTGGGCTGGAAGGGTGCACCGCCGACAACCTCCGGCCACAGACGAGTGCGGCGGCACAAGACGAAGCGACGCTCGTCGGCGTCGGAAAGCGCAAGGGCGAACTTCGCGGGGACACAACGCGAGCAAGAAGCAGAGTGCAGCAGGAGAGACGGACGCGGGTGAGGGGACAGAGCCAGACACGCCCCAGCGCGTGGGTCGGGACACGGCCACCCGCCACGTGCAACGAGCGCAATCGCTTGCACCTCGTGTGGCGGCGCGCCAGCGCAGGAGACACGCGAACTACTCGGCCGAAACTTGTGGCACACAGCCTCGAAGGAAGCAGGGCACGCCTCATGCGGCATTGGCCAACATGCGCACCGCGCACCAGGGACGAAGGCCAGGCGCATGCGCCGGAGACGACGCTGAACGCGCACAGCGCAGCGGGGTCGGGAGGACGCGACTCGCACCGACACCCCGGGAGACGGGAAGACGCACGGGGGGAAGCGTCATTGGTTGGAGGCACAGGCGCGCGAGTGGGCGCCGCTCAAGCGATTTTTGCTGCCCTCAGCACGTGGCGCAGGAGAGTAAAGGAAAGGAGGCGTTGTCTTTTGCATTTTAGATTTCGCACGGAATGGGGGACGTGCACGCAAAGGTTTTCGCCGTGCTGCTCGCCTTTGCTTTGGCTTCGCTCGGCGACGCTGCGAACGAGATTAGCAAGGCTGGGATCACAGCAACGGGGGCCGGCGCTTTGTGCACTTTGGCGGCAGGACTCGAGGGGACCGCAGCGAAAGCAGGGGCAGAGGCACGCAAGGCACTGGTGCGCGCAAGGAACATCGCACAGGCAGCTTGGCGCAGCCAGCAGGCGGCATCAGCAGCGGCAGCGGAGGTGAACGCCAGTGCGCGCTCGGCGGCGAGCGTTTTGGAGGGGATGCAACTGGGGCAGCGCGCAGAGAGGGCGATGCAAAAGGCGGAGGGATTGGCAGCACTGGCAAGCGAAACGACGGCGCGGTGCGGCTTCTTGGCGGGGCAAATAAAACAGTGGATCGAGACAATGGCAGCAATGGCCACGCAGAAAGACAGCAGCGGACAGTTCTGCCTCGGCGGACAGGCAAGCGGCAACGGCCAGCCAGTCTTGCCAGCAGCAACAATGGACCGCAAGGACGTACGCGGCAAACAACGCCGTTGCGCCGCCAACAGCCTGCGAGAAGCTGTTCGACACACGGGAGATGCGAAGTGGGGAGACAAGGAAATTGCCGACTGGCCCAAACTTGATAATGGCGTCACGGTGGCAAGCAGCGGGACCTTGAGCAGCGCAACTGCAAGCAGAACTGTCTGCCCAATCACAGGCGTCGTGGCAGGAGTGGGATCGGAGGCAACTACAGGCACGGCGTCACATGGGCAGGACTCTGGTCAATCACCGCCATCTCGACAGCCAACTCCATCGGACAAAGCGGAAACAGACAACTGGATAAGATAAAGGCACTCGTCGGGAAGCTCAAGGACCTCGCAGCAGAATCATCCGACCGCGAAACAAACAATACAGGAGAAAAATCGTGGAAAAGCACATGCAACTGGGGGGCACGGATTATGCAGTGCGGGTCGCGAACACGACAAGCTCGCGGCAACCGTGCGCAACAGGGTTCGCGAAGCACACCGCCGACAAGAGGAGGAAGAGCGCGCAGAAGGCCCAAAGACAGAACGCAGCGAACAGGTGGCAAGCGGCAACGAAGCACACGAGACCGCACCGCGCAAGAGGGGACACGACGCAACCAGCCAGCAAGTGAGAGCAGAAAGAAAAGAAAATGGCGCACCATCGGACCCAACAACGCGCACTGCGCTCGGCCTCTTTTGCGCAGCAGCTCTTTCAACAAAATGAGTGAAAACATCACCGCGTGACACACGGCGCCGCACGAGGCAACGCTCCAAACACTTCGCGGCACGAACCGCACAATGCGCCGATCGAGATGCCGCAAGGAGACACACGCGCACAAAGCCTCGGACACGGAAAAGAAGAGTGGCAACACGCCCGGAACAAAAACACCGCCAACATCAAGCACACAAGGAAGGAACGAAAGAGATGAAAAAACAGAGAAATGCCGCGACACTCAGCAGCACACCGCGGAAACGCACGCAGCCAGCAAGCAAAGAAGCACTTGAGGCACACGCTTGGACACGCACTTTCTTGAGCACAGTGAACCCGACAAGGCGGAGCGGAGCAACCAAAGCAACGAAAGTCACAAAGGAACACGCAGAGAAGGGCAGTGGAGACACAGGAAAGCCAGGACCACACAGCAAAGGGCGCGGACCACGAAGGTGGCAGGAACCCGCACAAAGGCACAGCAGAAACAACGAGATAAAGTAACGGACATACAAAGACAAGGACACATACACAGAAACAGACACAGAAACAGGCACAGAAACAGCAGCACGCGAGAGGTGGTCACACACAAAAGGACAACAGAAGGCAACACACCGCAAACAGACACAAAGAGGAAAGCACGCTCAAAGGCGGGCAGCGCGGAAGAAAAAGGAAAAGCACAAGCCAGCAAACGCGCAACAGAAAGACAACAAAGCTTGCAGGCACAGGAACGCGGGCAAGAAGCGCGTGAGCACAGCGCCACGCGGCACAAGCAACGAAGCGATAGAGGCTGGAAAAAAGAGGGTCAGGACACAAAAAAAGAAGGCACAAGGCACCAGGCACAAACGCGGGAAAGGAAAGGGAACAAGTGAAAGCAGACAAAAGACAACCGACAACAACAGGGGAAGAGAAAAGGCAACAAACAAGAGACAACAGAAGGGAACAAAGGAAAGGAAAGGACACACAACAGCACGAGAAGGACATTAAAGACGCCGAAAAGGAAGCAATGATGAAGGACACAAAGGGACAACGGAGAATAGGCAAGACAAAGGAACTTTAGGGAAAAGGCTGCGAAGCAACAAATACAAAGCGAAACAAAGACCAATGCGTGGCATGAGGAAAAGGAGGGATGGAGCAACAAAGGCGTTAAGAAGCTCAAAACTAAAAAACAAACGAAACGCAAGCCGCGAAGAAAAACAACATTTCAAGAAACAAAAACAAAAACAAAAACAATGAAAGGGAAAGACACTGCGTTTCAAAAAAGAAAGCGCGACAAAGCACGGCAGGGGAACAAATCAACAAATTGCCAGTCAAAAACACAACGAAAAAAAAAGCCAGCAGAAGGGCAATAACAAAGAAAAAAAAACATAAAAAATTAAAAAAACAAACATACGGAAAACAGTAAAATAAAAACACATAACGCGAAAGAGCTCAAGCACGCAACGCAAAACGAGAAAAGCCAAAGATAAAGTGGTAAAACGGCAAACGAAAAAAAGAGGATAACAAAAAGAAAAAGTGAATCACTAAATAAAGCATTCAAGACACAGTAAAATGTACAAGAAAAAATTGAATTTACAGCTGTTTAAAGGAACAACATTGACACAAAAAAAAATAGAGCGACACACAAAGAAAGCGGATAAAAAAAATATAAAAAAAGTCAGTTATAAAAATAAAAAAAATCAGAGGAATGTCAAAATTAAAAAAGATTAAGGAAATTTAAAGAAACTTGAAAAGCGATTTTAAAATATAAAAAGCCGAGAAAACCTAGCGCACTTTTTGTGCATTCTTGAAAGACGCAAAAGATAAAAAGACGCAAAAGATAAAAAGCAGCAAACGGCAAAAGGTTAAATAAGTTAATCAAAGAAAAGTTTTAAAGAATGAAAAAAGGATGAGAAACAAATGTGCTTTTATTGGTCCGTGAGTTGCTAACTGCTAGTTAGTCTCTTTTCTTCTCTTGCTTTCATTTCTTCACACGCAGAGAAAAGTTTTAGCTAAAAAAAGAAACAACCTTCATCGAGATGCATTTTCAAGTATCACCTCCATCGTCGCTTCAGCGCTTGCTTTGTTCACTCGTGCTTGCAAAAAACGTGCATTCTGTTTTTCTTCTCTTTTCTTTTCTTTCTCCACTGTTTCCCTTCCTCCTGCTGTTTCTCGCTAAAATGGGCACAGCCTTGCAAGTTCTGCGCGTCTTTGCTATGCGGTCACGGTTGCCAGGAGAACCTGTCTTACTTTTTGTCTACTTTTTGTTGCCACCTTGCCGCCAAAAGTTGTGAGCATGTAGTTTTTCTGCTTACTCCTTTCTCTTAAAAGCGTTGTTGCACGCAGCACTTTTTCGTCGACTGGCAAAAAAATGTTTTGTTCCCTTCGAGCACGTTGGTTCATGTTCAGCGTTCCGCTAGTGCCACCTCGCTTTCCCTGTCTTATTGTGTGTCGATACTTTCGTTTTCTTCCCCTTTCCCATTACTTCAGCGTGAGTTCTCGTTCAGCGACGTCTGAGTATGCTTTTCTTGCTCTTTGCCTGCTTTTATTTTTCCGAGGCTCACGTGCGCCCGCAACCCGGTCACAGCCCTGCGCGTGCTTCAAAGTCCTTTCGCATCGGGCCCATCTTCAGTGCTGTTGCCGACACCCCCGCTGCTTCCCAACGCTCTTTTCCCTCTCGACAGCGCAAAATCGACCTCCAAAAAACGACCCAATTCCCGACCACAAAACAGACCATATTATGTATCACATGCTGTCGTTTTCCGCTCCCTTCCGTCGCGCCATACTGCCTCTTCGTCTCTTTTGCAAAGCTGCCGATCGCTGTCTTCCTTTCTTACCCCTGTTCTTATATCGCCTTCACGGCCCGACACGCAAAGCAAAAAAAACGCAAGCCACCCAGGTTCCATCCTGGCCGATCCCCTCGTCGCTTCACCGCGCGCTGAACACCCTCACTATCGTTCCAGTTTCTTTCCTGTAGCCCTTCACCGCGTGTCGCCGCCTCCTCTCTCGTGCAAGTCCCACCGTTGCGCGGGCCATCTTTGCCTGCCGCGCTTTCACCTGCTTTCCCAAAATTGCTCCCTTCACCTATGGACCCAATCCCCCATCCTCCGCTGCCCAACTGCGGCTGCCATTTCCCCACCGCCGTGCCTCTCAGCCTCTCTTCCCTCCCACGTTTCTCGCACCCCTTTTTCCAATTCCCTTCCTGCCGTCCCCTGTCTCCTCCCGTCTCCTGTGTTCAATCCCCTACCTCCTCGTTCTTTTTCGGCCCCGCACAATGGCAGCATTCCCTTTCCCCCTTTCTCTTGTTCTAGTTGCACTCGCTCTTCCCTTCGTGACTCGCACAAAAGTCCCTGTCCCTCTCCCCTTCCCCCTCCCCTGCGTTCATTGGCATCTCTGCAACAAATACTGCCCAACACTCCACACGCAAACAACACGATCCTCCTCCGGCCCATTTTTGTTGGCGCGTACCGCAAACGCCAACACCGAATCACTGCCCGACGCGCTGCATTCGCACTGTGATACCGTCTGTCCTTCCCGCCTGCCCTGTTCTGTTGGCCGCGCTTCGCCAACGCGCTGCCTTAACGCACCCTTCTTCCTTTCTCAATTCCAGTTATGTCCCTCGCAGTCCGCCGTGCTAATGGCAAACTTCTGGTTGGTTCCCTTTTTTTGTCCCCTTGCGTGTGCTTTCGTTGCGTCCCTCCCTACTCTCGTTACGTTCCCGTTTTGCCGTGACGTTTTTCTTTCCAAACGGCCTCGCCTTCCGCCAAAGCTTCGCCCGCAGCCGCGTTCCCCTCTGCCGCGCCTTCACTCACCGTCGCCGCCGCTCTAGGTTCACGCTAATTCTGTGCAATTCTTTCCCCACGTCTTCACTTCTCTGGCCCTCTCTCACCGAAACTGTCAGAATAACAAGTCATGCAGCCTCCTCCTCCTTTCGCCCCTGTCGCATTGCTGGCCCACGTCGCGCTTTGTTCACCAACCAGTGCCCTCAGCCTTTCTATCGTCTGCGCGCTCCGCAAGCCCATCACCAAAGCAATGTGCTGTCGCGCCACCCCACCACCATGCGGCTTGTCCTGATCAAGGACAAAGCGGCACGCCTCTGCGCCGCTTTCCTCCATGCTACTCCCTTGTCCCTGCACGCCCTTTCCTCCTCAGCCCTGCCGCCTTGCTGTTCCTATTTGCGGTCTCGCTCCTCTCATCCGCACCTTTCGTCCGGCGTCAGTCCTCACAGCGTTCCTTCCAAACCTTCCCACCTCTCCCACTGCCTTGCTGTCCCCACCGACCATTGCTCGGTCATCCTTTCTTCTGCCTCATTCACCCTTCTTCATGACGCGTCTGCTGTCCCCGCTCTCCCGTCCAAGGCTCTTTTCCCTTCATCTATCTTTTCCTTTTCCTCGCGATTCTCTTCGCGATCACGCCTCCTTTTCACTCTTCCAGGACCGCGTCTTTCGGCCTTCTTCCTTCTTCTTCGTTAGAAGCGTTTTCTGCGAAGCCTTTTCGTCCGCGCCCCGTCGCCCTTCTTTGACCCGCCGCGTTACTCGAGCCCCTTCCCTCTCTTCACACTCACCGCAACGCACACCCAGCGTCAACCGTTTCCTTTGTCGGACCCTTCCGTTGGCTTCGTTGACCCCTCTCTGCTTTCTGCGTAGTGCTCCCTCCCCCGCTATGCCGCTTTGTGTTGATCAGTTGCTCTCTTCCTCCACCGCCCAGCCGCCCACCGCATCTCACGCCGGCACAACAGAAAACAGTTGCTGTTTTTTTCCGACGCCTGAGCGTTGTTGGCTGGCAGGGCGCGCCGCAATGCAAACGCTCAGGCGGACCCTCCTCGCGGCGGCACGGAGGACGAGAGGCGCGTCTTCCCCCCTCCTCGCGGTGATGTGTTCTCCCCTTGCCTTCGGCCGTTTGCGTGAAAGCCGCGCTGCGCGACTTCTCAGCGGCGTCCGTGCTGCCTGCCCCCCCGCTTCGACGCACGCGCCGCCGATGGCGATGCTTGCAACCTTGCCCTGGGCCCGGTCAGCCGCTAGCGCGACAGTGCGGTAGACGATTTCCCACGCGCGACGAGCGTCTTTGCTCCGCTTCCGCTGTCCTGGCGGCGTCTGCCGCGCCCGCGCGGAAAACGTGCACGTCCCGTCCTTTCGACGCGACGGCGTGAAGTAACAGTTCCTGCTTGGTGCCGACGGCGCCACCAACGAACGCCGCGGGGCCGGTCGCTCGCTGAGCCTTCCCTCCCTGGTCTTGCCCGCCATCCCCGTCGCTCGGTCTAAGGCGCAGCTTCCGGGTGGCGGCGGGCCAGGCTCGCTCGCAGTGCTTCATAGCGAAAGGGCGGCGGAGCATCTGTAAGCGTGCCTCGCGCACGCCGCGCGAACACACGCGAGACGCAGAAGGAGTGCCCGACGCAGCCGCGCAGGCATGGAGGCCGTCGAACAACGCGCGAACGCTCAAGGCGGGGCAACCAGACGCCGTGCGGCAGCACTGAGCACTCGTCCGCGCGCTTCCGCGCTGTCAAGGAGGCTGTGCCATTCGTAGCCGCCGCAGCCCCTCTGCCGGCCTCACGCGTCCGTGCACTCCCTGCCACTGCGGCAGCCCCGGCACCGAAAAAAGCGCGAGGCCGGCGTGAGTCAAAAGTGGCTCGCTGACCGTCGCCCCAAACCAACACGTGCGTAATGCCTCCGCCGGTGCCTTCTGCCGCCCCGATGCGTTCCACGGCCTGGCGGCCAAACACGCGTGTGGGCGCTGAGCGTTCACAGCCCCCTTGCGGCCTCAAGCCGCGCCACGCCTACACCTACCGGCTGCCGCGCGTCACTCAAAATCGACGCTCCGCAGAAACCAACCCGAGGTCGGGCGCTTCAAAATAGCACCACCAGCGTCGTAGCGAACCCCATTCGCCCGCGACGGTGCGCCGAGCGACAGCAACAACTGCACAACATCCTCAATCTATGCAAAAACATACGTTGCTGCAAACGGCCAGGAGGCAAAATACAGACTGAAAAACGACAAAAAGAGAATCGCACACACAACGGACTTGTGAGGCGTCCCGCTCGGCACCCTCACCAGACGCAGCCAGAAAGCTCGCAGAGCGCTAGTCTGCACGAACAGGTCGCTGCACAGTAAGAGACAAGTGCCAGCCAACGACCACACACCGAAGCGAAACCTTCAAAATCCCTCTGCTAACCAAGGCGGTGCCACAGCAAAGCTGAGGCAAAAAAACCAAGTCGTTACCTCTCAGTTCCCAGCGCTTTCCAGTCCCGCGCGTCGGATTTGGCTTCTTGGCGAGCCCTTCGACAGGTGCAAAAAAAGCTGCCCGCGCTCGGCAAATACTTACCCGCTTTTCCTTGTCTCCACTTCAGCGGTTTGGCGATGAGGCCCAGCAACATTCAACATTTAGGCGCGTTCAGCTCAACAACTCCCTAGCAGCTCCGGTTTGTCTTTGCTCCGTGATCGTCATGCTCCGATTTTGTCCTGCCCTTATATTCGCCGTTTTTAGTCTTCCGGCCTCCCGGCGTCACGCGCAACATAAGCCAGTCGGCACCAAACCTTCGCACGCCTGGTCCTTCTCCTTGCCGCATTTAACCTCCTCTCCATGCTTTGCCAGCGGATATCCCTTTCCCAAGTCCCTTGTGCATCGCTCACAGTGTTCGCGCACATGTTGTGTCTGTTTCCGCAGTCCGTGCCTTGCCGCTTGATAAATGAATTCCGACCTGCATTTGTCTTGTTCGCCTCCGCTGCTGCCCGCGCAGTTGCTTCTTGGTGGGTGCTGTCGCCCAGCTTCTGCACTCCCTCAAATGCTGCTTCCCCGCATATTCCTTTTTCGGCTGGCCTGCTGCTTCACATTTGTCTTTGCCAATCGCGCTCGCTCCTTCCTCTCCTTATTTCCTGACTGGACCGTCGCTCCGCCGCCGCTTTCCCCCGTGCTCCACCCTGCTGAATTCCTCCACTTCCTCTTTCCATCTGCGTTCCTGTTCTGCTGTGTTCTCTTCTTCGGTTCCTTTCCTGCGGCCTTTCCAATTTCCTAAGTGCCGCTGGCTTTCGACCTGCTTTCACTCTGTTCTCTGCACTCTCTTTTCCTAACTTTCTTGTAGCCCTGGTTGCCCAGCGCAGACGGCCACCGACCACCTTCACTTCGCTCGCGCTGGCCGCCTTCTTCTCACCCACTTCTGCCATGCTTCGCCGCGCTGGCCCCTCGCGTACATTCCCTCGAGCGTTGCTTCTTCTAGTGTCTTTCCCATTTTCTGCGCGTCCGTATCGTTTGTCTCTGTTCTTCCACGCTGCGAGTGCGCTTCCAAGCGCCCATCTTTTTGTTCGCGAAGCACGCGTGCGCCTTTCTCTCTCGACCTCTCGCGGCCAACCTCGCGTAAGCGGTCACGCGCGCCAATCTCCTTCGCTTGGTCGTGTTTCGTTGTCTCCTGCACAAACGCACCTGTGCCCGCGCACCGGTTGCCCCGCCACGAAAGAGGTCGCGTTGCGGAAGCCCAGCCTGCGGACCCCACCAGCGGCACGTTGCCCCGCTTACGCGTCGCCTTCGGCTGAATCCGCGGTCACCCTGCTGCTGCACACTTGGCGCTGCGCGTCGGTTTTGCGCGCATTGTTGTGCCCCGCGCTCCTCGCGACCACTGCGTTGCTGTTGTGCGCCGTTCCACCCGCGCCGAACCAACGCCAGTCTAGCTTGCACACCACGCTGTTGGTTGTCGCGTTTTTCGGTCATCCCCCACACAAGATCCCGCTGTCCTTCGGGTGTTCCCCGTTGTTGTGTTCCTGTAATCCGCGTCCCGCGATGCGTCTGCCCTGTCGCTTTCGTCGTCGGTCGGCTGAATTACGAGTGGCGAACGCACCCGCACGTCGGCATTGTGACTCGGCTGCGCCGCCACAGCACACCGCGCCGCGCGTCCTTTGCAAGCCTCCTTTCGCGTCCGGCATCATTCGGTTTCACGTGCACAACCCACAGTGCCCGTCACGGTTCACGCCACATGTACGTCGGCGCTCCCGTTGCTGCGCACGTCGCGCCTCGCGCGTGCAAGCGTCTGCTCTCGTTTCTGTGCCTCCAACGTGTGCGCAGATGGTGCTGGCACCGCGCGATCCTGCTGACATATGGCCGCCCCTCCCGTGCGGTCATCCTTCGCTAAGCGGCCCCAGCTTTGTACCTGCAGCCAGTCCGTTTGCAGCGCACGCGGCGCGCGTTCCCATCCGTTTCAGTTCCTCTTCTAGCCAATGTCTGCGGGTGTCCCCCCAAGGCAGTCGTCCGCGCTCACGAACCTCCCCCGCTCTCCTAGCGCTCTCCTTCCCTTTCGCGCTGCCCAGGCGAGCCCGTCACGTTGGTGTTTTGTCTTGCTGTCCCCGCCAGTGGCGCGCGCTTCGTCGTGTTGTTCGCTCTAGTTCTTGTCTGCCACCGAGTCGGCGCCGACAGGTCGCAATCCCCCGGCCATGGCGACTGCACGGGCGTGGCGCACGGGCTTGCTTCTCGCGGCCCACCCGCCCGCGGCCGACCCCAGGCGGTTACGCGTTATGCGACGGGCCTTCGCTCGCCCGCCGCCAATTCCAGCGCATGTAACGCCACTCGCTTTGCGGACCGGCTGCGTCCGGCACGGCGTGCGCGCTTGCTGGTTCGGTGGCGGCACCGCCGCGCGCCAATCCCCAGGGAGTGCGCCTGGGTTCCTTGGCAAAACTTGTGGCCTTTGGGCGCCGGCACACACGGAGCGCAGAATGCCGAGCGTCGCTGGCCGCTGGACGTCTCCGCCCGACTGCGCCTTCTCGCCGTGTGTGGGCAGGCACGGCCGCGACCGCCGCCAGCGCACCACACAGCGGCGCGTAACCGCGCGACGCCCGGCCCGGCGCTGTCACCGTCCTGACGGTAGCAGACGAAGACGTGCAGACAGGGGAGGTGAGCGCTGCTGCGCCAGCGTGGTCGCGTGGCGTCTTTGCGAGAAGGTCCGCGGCGCGCCGTTTCCCGCGCACAGACGACGCAGGAGAAGGGACCGGCAAGCGCGGAGCAAAGGAGAGAAACGGCACTGCAGCGGACAGTGACCGCCGGCCCGCGCCACTCAGACCCCACGCCTTGGGCTGGAAGGGTGCACCGCCGACAACCTCCGGCCACAGACGAGTGCGGCGGCACAAGACGAAGCGACGCTCGTCGGCGTCGGAAAGCGCACAGGGCGAACTTCGCGGGGACACAACGAGAGCAAGAAGCAGAGTGAAAGCAGGAGAGACGGACGCGGGTGAGGGGACAGAGCCAGACACGCCCCAGCGCGTGGGTCGGGACACGGCCACCCGCCACGTGCAACGAGCACCATCGCTTGCACCTCGGTTGGCGGCGAGACAGCGCAGGAGCCACGCGAACTACTCGGCCGAAACTTGTGGCACACAGCCTCGAAGGAAGCAGGGCACGCCTCATGCGGCATTGGCCAACATGCGCACCGCGCACCAGGGACGAAGGGCAGGCGCATGCGCCGGAGACGACGCTGGACGCGCACAGCGCAGCGGGGTCGGGAGGACGCACGGGGGAAAGCGTCATTGGTTGGAGGCACAGGCGCGCGAGTGGGCGCCGCTCAAGCGATTTTTGCTGCCCTCAGCACGTGGCGCAGGAGAGTAAAGGCGAGGGCGCGTTGTCTTTTGCATTTTAGATTTCGCACGGAATGGGGGACGTGCACACAAAGGTTTTCGCCGTGCTGCTCGCCTTTGCTTTGGCTTCGCTCGGCGACGCTGCGAACGAGATTACCACGGCTGGGATCACAGAAGCGGGGGCCAACGCTTTGTGCACTTTGGCGGCAGGACTCGAGGGGACCGCAGCGAAAGCAGGGGCAGAGGCACGCAAGGCACTGGTGCGCGCAAGGACCATCGCACAGGCAGCTTGGCGCAGCCAGCAGGCGGCATCAGCAGCGGCACAGGAGATGAACGCCAGTGCGCGCTCGGCGCAGACAGTTTTGGAGGAGATGCAACTGGGGCAGCGCGCAGAAAGGGCGATGCAAAAGGCGGAGGAATTGGCAGCACTGGCAAGCGAAACGACGGCGCGGTGCGGCTTCTTGGCGGGGCAAATAAAACAGTGGATCGAGACAATGGCAGCAATGGCCACGCAGAAAGACAACAGCGGACAGTTCTGCCTCGGCGGACAGGCAAGCGGCAACGGCCAGGCAGTACTTGCCAGCAGCAACAATGGACAAACAAGGACGTACGCGGCAAACGACGCCGTTGCGCCGCCAACAGCCTGCGAGAAGCTGTTCGACACGGCGGAAGATGCAAAATGGGGCGACAAGGAAATCGCGGACTGGCCCGCACTTGATAATAGCGTCACGGTGGCAAGCAGCGGGACCTTGAGCAGCGCGGACGCGAAAGCAACTGTCTGCCCAATCACAGGCGTCGTGGCAGGGAGTGGCATCGGAGGCAACTACAGGCACGGCGTCACATGGGCAGGACTCTGGTCAATCACCGCCATCTCGACAGCAAACTCCATCGCGACAAAGCAGGAAACAGCACAACTGGATAAGATAAAGGCACTCGTCGGGAAGCTCAAGGACCTCGCAGCAGAATCATCCGACCGAGAAACAAACAATACAGGAGAAAAATCATGGGAAAACACATGCAACTGGGACGGGCACGGACTATGCAGTGCGGGTCGCGAACACGACAAGCTCGCGGCAACCGTGCGCAACAGGGTTCGCGAAGCACACCGCCGACAAGAGGAGGAGGAGCGCGCAGAGGGCCCAGAGACAGAACGCAGCGAACAGGTTGCAAGAGGCAACGAAGCACACGAGACCGCACCGCGCAAGAGGGGACACGACGCAGCCAGCCAGCAAGTGAGAGCAGAAAGAAAAGAAAATGGCGCACCGTCGGTCCCAGCAACGCGCACTGCGCTCGGCCTCTTTTGCGCAGCGGCTCTTTCAACAAAATGAGTGAAAGCATCACCGCGTGACACACGGCGCCGCACGAGGCAACGCTCCAAACACTTCGCGGCACGAACCGCACAATGCGCCGATCGAGATGCCGCAAGGAGACACACGCGCACAAAGCCTCGGACACGGAAAAGCAGAGTGGCAACACGCCCGGAACAAAAACACCGCCAACATCAAGCACACAAGGAAGGAACGAAAGAGATGGAAAAACAGAGAAATGCCGCGACACTCAGCAGCACACCGCGGAAACGCACGCAGCCAGGCAAGCGAAGAAGCACTTGAGGCACACGCTTGGACACGCACTTTCTTGAGCACAGTGAACCCGACAAGGGGGACGCGGAGCAACCAAAGCAACGAAAGTCACACAGACCAACGCAGAGAAGGGCAGTGGAGACACAGGAAAGCCAGGACCGAACAGCAAAGGGCGCGGACCACGAAGGTGGCAGGAACCCGCACAAAGGCACGACAGAAACAACGAGATACAGCAACGGACATACAAAGACAAGGACACAGACACAGACACAAGCACAGAAACAGACACAGAAACAGGCACAGAAACAAGCACAGAAGCACGCGAGAGGCGCTCACACACAAAAGGACAACAGCAAGGCAACACACCGCAAACAGACACAAAGAGGAAAGCACGCTCAAAGGCGGGCAGCGCGGAAGAAAAAGGAAAAGCACAAGCCAGCAAACGCGCAACAGAAAGAACACAACAAAGCTTGCAGGCACAGGACCGCGGGCAAGAAGCGCGTGAGCACAGCGCCACGCGGCACAAGCAACGAAGCGACAGAAGCTGGAAAAAAGAGGGTCGGGACACAAAACAAAGAAGGCACAAGGCATCAGGCACAAACGGCGCGACAAGGCAAAAGGGAAAAGTGAAAGCAGACAAAAGACAACCGACAACAAACAGGGGAAGAGAAAAGGGCAACAAACAAGAGACAACAGAAGGGAACAGAAGGAAAGGAAAGGACACACAACAGCACGAGAAGGACATTAAAGACGCCGAAAAGGGAGCAATGATGAAGGACACAAAGGGACACCGGCGAATAGGCAAGACAAAGGAACTTTAGGGAAAAGGCTGCGAAGCAACAAATACAAAGCGAAACAAAGACCAATGCGTGGCATGAGGAAAAAGGAGGGATGGAGCAACAAAGGCGTTAAGAAGCTCAAAACTAAAAAACAAACGAAACGCAAGCCGCGAAGAAAAACAACATTTCAAGAAGCAAAAACAAAAACAAAAAACAATGAAAGGGAAAGACACTGCGTTTCAAAAAAGAAAGCGCGACAAAGCACGGCAGGGGAACACAATAAACAAATTGCCAGTCAAAAACACAACGAAAAAAAAAGCCAGCAGAAGGGCAATAACAAAGAAAAAAAAACATAAAAAATTAAAAAAACAAACAGACGGGCAACAGTAAGATAAAAACACATAACGCGAAAGAGCTTGAGCACGCAACGCAAAACGAGAAAAGCCAAAGATACAGTGGTAAAACGGCAAACGAAAAAAAGAGAATAACAACAAGAAAAAGTGAATCACTAAATAAAGCATTCAAGACACAGTAAAATGTACAAGAAAAAATTGAATTTACAGCTGTTTAAAGGAACAACATTGACACAAAAAAAAATAGAGCGACGAACAAAGAAAGCGGATAAAAAAAAATATAAAAAAGTCAGTTATAAAAATAAAAAAAATCAGAGGAATCTCAAAATTAAAAAAGATTAAGAAGTTTTAAAGAAACTTGAAAAGCGATTTTAAAATATAAAAAGCCGAGAAAACCTAGCGCACTTTTTGTGCTTTCTTGAAAGACGCAGCAGATAAAAAGACGCAAACGGCAAAAGGTTAAATAAGTTAATCAAAGAAAAGTTTTAAAGAATGAAAAAAGGATGAGAAAAAAATGTGCTTTTATTGGTCCGTGAGTTGCTAACTGCTAGTTAGTCTCTTTTTTTCTCTTGCTTTCATTTCTTCACACGCAGAGAAAAGTTTTAGCTAAAAATAGAAACAACCTTCATCGAGATGCATTTTCAAGTATCACCTCCAGTCGCTTCAGCGTTTGCTTTATTCACTCGTGCTTGCAAAAAACGTGCATTCTGTTTTCCTCTCTTTTCTTTTCTTTCTCCACTTTTTCCCTTCCTCCTGCTGTTTCTCGCTAAAATGGGCACAGCCTTGCAAGTTCTGCGCGTCTTTGCTATGCGGTCACGGTTGCCAGGAGAACCTGTCTTACTTTTTGTCTACTTTTTGTTGCCACCTTGCCGCCAAAAGTTGTGAGCATGTAATTTTTCTGCTTACTCCTTTCTCTTAAAAGCGTTGTTGCACGCAGCACTTTTTCGTCGTCTGGCAAAAAAATGTTTTGTTCCATTCGAGCACGTTGGTTCATGTTCAGCCTTCCGCTAGTGCCACCTCGCTTTCCCTGTTTTATTGTGTGTCAATATCTTTTCGTTTTCTTCCCCTTTCCCATTACTTCACCGTGAGCTCTCGTTCAGCGACGTCTGAGTATGCTTTTTTTGCTCTTTGCCTGCTTTTATTTTTCCGAGGCTCACGTGCGCCCGCAACCCGGTCACAGCCCTGCGCGTGCCGTTTGCGTCAAAGTCCTTTCGCATTGGGCCCATTTTCAGTGCTGTTGCCGACACCCCCGCTGCTTCCCAACGCTCTTTTCCCTTTCGACAGCGCAAAATCGACCTCCAAAAAGCGACCCAATTCCCGACCACAAAACAGACCATATTATGTATCACATGCTGTCGTTTTCCGCTCCCTTCCGTCGCGCCATACTGCCTCTTCGTCTCTTTTGCAAAGCTGCCGATCGCTGTCTTCCTTTTTTAATCCTGTCCTTATATCGCCTTCACGGCCCGACACGCAAAGCAAAAAAAACGCAAGCCACCCAGGTTCCATCCTGGCCGAGCCCCTCGTCGTTTCACCGCGCGCTGAACACCCTCACTTTCTCTCTGGTCCCTTTCCTGTAGCCCTTCACCGCGTGTCGCCGCCTCCTCTCTCGTGCAAGTCCCACCGGCAAGCGGGTCATCTTTGCCTGCCGCAAGTTCACCTGCTTTCCCAAAATTCCTCCCTTCACCTATGGACCCAATCCCCCATCCTCCGCTGCCCAATTGCGGCTGCCATTTCCTCACCGCCGTGCCTCTCAGCCTCTTTTCCCTCCCACGTTTCTCGCACCCCTTTTTCCAATTCCCTTCCTGCCGACCCTTGTCTCCTCCCGTCTCCTGTGTTCAATCCCCTCCCTCCTCGGCCTCTTTCGTCCCCGCACAATGCCAGCATTCCCCTTCCCCCTTTTTCTTGTTCTAGTTGCACTCGCTCTTCCCTTCGTGACCCGCACAAAAGTCCCTCTCCCTCTCCCCGTCCCCCTCCCCCTGCGTTCATTGGCATCTCTGCAACAAATACTGCCCAACACGCCACACTGCAACAGACACGATCTTCCCTCGGCCCATTTTTGCTGGCGCGTGCCTCAAACGCCAACACCGAATCACTGCCCGACGCACTGCATTCACACTGCGATATCGTCTGTCCTTCCCGCCTGCCCTGTTCTGTTGGTCGCGCTTCGCCAACGCGCTGCCTTAACGCACCCTTCTTCCTTTCTCAATTTCAGTTATGTCCCTTTGTGTCCGCCGTGCTAGTGGCAAACTTCTGGTTGGTTCCCTTTTTTTGTCCCCTTGCGCGTGTTTTCGTTGCCGTTTCTCCCTATTCTCGTTACGTTCCCGTTTTGCCGTGACGTTTTTCGCCCCAAACAGCGTCGTCTTCCTGCAAAGGTTCGCCCGCAGCCGCGTGTCCCTCTGCCGCGCCTTCACTCACCGTTGCCGCCGCTCTAGGTTCACGCTAATTCTGTGCAATTCCTTCCCCACGCCTTCACACCTTCGGCCCTCTCTCACCGAAACTGTCAGAATAACAAGTCATGCAGCCTCCTCCTCCTTTCGCCCCTGTCGCATTGCTGGCCCACACCGCGCTTTGTTCACCAACCAGTGCCCTCAGCCTTTCTATCGTCTGCGCGCCCTGCAAGCCCATCACCAAAGCAACGTGCTGTCGCGCCACCCCACCACCATGCGGCTTGTCCTGATCAAGGACAAAGCGGCACGCCTCTGTGCCAATTTCCTCCATGCTACTCCCTTGTCCCTGCACGCCCTTTCCTCCTCAGCCCTGCCGCCTTGCTGTCCCCACCGACCATTGCTCGGTCGTCCTTTCTTCTGCCTCATTCACCCTTCTTCATGACGCGTCTGCTGTCCCCGCTCTCCCGTCCAAGGCTCTTTTCCCTTCATCTATCTTTTCCTTTTCCTCGCGATTCTCTTCGCGATCACGCCTCCTTTTCACTCTTCCAGGACCGCGTCTTTCGGCCTTCTTCCTTCTTCTTCGTTAGAAGCGTTTTCTGCGAAGCCTTTTCGTCCGCGCCCCGTCGCCCTTCTTTGACCCGCCGCGTTACTCGAGCCCCTTCCCTCTCTTCACACTCACCGCAACGCACACCCAGCGTCAACCGTTTCCTTTGTCGGACCCTTCCGTTGGCTTCGTTGACCCCTCTCTGCTTTCTGCGTAGTGCTCCCTCCCCCGCTATGCCGCTTTGTGTTGATCAGTTGCTCTCTTCCTCCACCGCCCAGCCGCCCACCGCATCTCACGCCGGCACAACAGAAAACAGTTGCTGTTTTTTTCCGACGCCTGAGCGTTGTTGGCTGGCAGGGCGCGCCGCAATGCAAACGCTCAGGCGGACCCTCCTCGCGGCGGCACGGAGGACGAGAGGCGCGTCTTCCCCCCTCCTCGCGGTGATGTGTTCTCCCCTTGCCTTCGGCCGTTTGCGTGAAAGCCGCGCTGCGCGACTTCTCAGCGGCGTCCGTGCTGCCTGCCCCCCCGCTTCGACGCACGCGCCGCCGATGGCGATGCTTGCAACCTTGCCCTGGGCCCGGTCAGCCGCTAGCGCGACAGTGCGGTAGACGATTTCCCACGCGCGACGAGCGTCTTTGCTCCGCTTCCGCTGTCCTGGCGGCGTCTGCCGCGCCCGCGCGGAAAACGTGCACGTCCCGTCCTTTCGACGCGACGGCGTGAAGTAACAGTTCCTGCTTGGTGCCGACGGCGCCACCAACGAAGACCGCGGGGCCGGTCGCTCGCTGAGCCTTCCCTCCCTGGTCTTGCCCGCCATCCCCGTCGCTCGGTCTAAGGCGCAGCTTCCGGGTGGCGGCGGGCCAGGCTCGCTCGCAGTGCTTCATAGCGAAAGGGCGGCGGAGCATCTGTAAGCGTGCCTCGCGCACGCCGCGCGAACACACGCGAGACGCAGAAGGAGTGCCCGACGCAGCCGCGCAGGCATGGAGGCCGTCGAACAACGCGCGAACGCTCAAGGCGGGGCAACCAGACGCCGTGCGGCAGCACTGAGCACTCGTCCGCGCGCTTCCGCGCTGTCAAGGAGGCTGTGCCATTCGTAGCCGCCGCAGCCCCTCTGCCGGCCTCACGCGTCCGTGCACTCCCTGCCACTGCGGCAGCCCCGGCACCGAAAAAAGCGCGAGGCCGGCGTGAGTCAAAAGTGGCTCGCTGACCGTCGCCCCAAACCAACACGTGCGTAATGCCTCCGCCGGTGCCTTCTGCCGCCCCGATGCGTTCCACGGCCTGGCGGCCAAACACGCGTGTGGGCGCTGAGCGTTCACAGCCCCCTTGCGGCCTCAAGCCGCGCCACGCCTACACCTACCGGCTGCCGCGCGTCACTCAAAATCGACGCTCCGCAGAAACCAACCCGAGGTCGGGCGCTTCAAAATAGCACCACCAGCGTCGTAGCGAACCCCATTCGCCCGCGACGGTGCGCCGAGCGACAGCAACAACTGCACAACATCCTCAATCTATGCAAAAACATACGTTGCTGCAAACGGCCAGGAGGCAAAATACAGACTGAAAAACGACAAAAAGAGAATCGCACACACAACGGACTTGTGAGGCGTCCCGCTCGGCACCCTCACCAGACGCAGCCAGAAAGCTCGCAGAGCGCTAGTCTGCACGAACAGGTCGCTGCACAGTAAGAGACAAGTGCCAGCCAACGACCACACACCGAAGCGAAACCTTCAAAATCCCTCTGCTAACCAAGGCGGTGCCACAGCAAAGCTGAGGCAAAAAAACCAAGTCGTTACCTCTCAGTTCCCAGCGCTTTCCAGTCCCGCGCGTCGGATTTGGCTTCTTGGCGAGCCCTTCGACAGGTGCAAAAAAAGCTGCCCGCGCTCGGCAAATACTTACCCGCTTTTCCTTGTCTCCACTTCAGCGGTTTGGCGATGAGGCCCAGCAACATTCAACATTTAGGCGCGTTCAGCTCAACAACTCCCTAGCAGCTCCGGTTTGTCTTTGCTCCGTGATCGTCATGCTCCGATTTTGTCCTGCCCTTATATTCGCCGTTTTTAGTCTTCCGGCCTCCCGGCGTCACGCGCAACATAAGCCAGTCGGCACCAAACCTTCGCACGCCTGGTCCTTCTCCTTGCCGCATTTAACCTCCTCTCCATGCTTTGCCAGCGGATATCCCTTTCCCAAGTCCCTTGTGCATCGCTCACAGTGTTCGCGCACATGTTGTGTCTGTTTCCGCAGTCCGTGCCTTGCCGCTTGATAAATGAATTCCGACCTGCATTTGTCTTGTTCGCCTCCGCTGCTGCCCGCGCAGTTGCTTCTTGGTGGGTGCTGTCGCCCAGCTTCTGCACTCCCTCAAATGCTGCTTCCCCGCATATTCCTTTTTCGGCTGGCCTGCTGCTTCACATTTGTCTTTGCCAATCGCGCTCGCTCCTTCCTCTCCTTATTTCCTGACTGGACCGTCGCTCCGCCGCCGCTTTCCCCCGTGCTCCACCCTGCTGAATTCCTCCACTTCCTCTTTCCATCTGCGTTCCTGTTCTGCTGTGTTCTCTTCTTCGGCTTCTTTCCTGCGGCCTTTCCAATTTCCTAAGTGCCGCTGGCTTTCGACCTGCTTTCACTCTGTTCTCTGCACTCTCTTTTCCTAACTTTCTTGTAGCCCTGGTTGCCCAGCGCAGACGGCCACCGACCACCTTCACTTCGCTCGCGCTGGCCGCCTTCTTCTCACCCACTTCTGCCATGCTTCGCCGCGCTGGCCCCTCGCGTACATTCCCTCGAGCGTTGCTTCTTCTAGTGTCTTTCCCATTTTCTGCGCGTCCGTATCGTTTGTCTCTGTTCTTCCACGCTGCGAGTGCGCTTCCAAGCGCCCATCTTTTTGTTCGCGAAGCACGCGTGCGCCTTTCTCTCTCGACCTCTCGCGGCCAACCTCGCGTAAGCGGTCACGCGCGCCAATCTCCTTCGCTTGGTCGTGTTTCGTTGTCTCCTGCACAAACGCACCTGTGCCCGCGCACCGGTTGCCCCGCCACGAAAGAGGTCGCGTTGCGGAAGCCCAGCCTGCGGACCCCACCAGCGGCACGTTGCCCCGCTTACGCGTCGCCTTCGGCTGAATCCGCGGTCACCCTGCTGCTGCACACTTGGCGCTGCGCGTCGGTTTTGCGCGCATTGTTGTGCCCCGCGCTCCTCGCGACCACTGCGTTGCTGTTGTGCGCCGTTCCACCCGCGCCGAACCAACGCCAGTCTAGCTTGCACACCACGCTGTTGGTTGTCGCGTTTTTCGGTCATCCCCCACACAAGATCCCGCTGTCCTTCGGGTGTTCCCCGTTGTTGTGTTCCTGTAATCCGCGTCCCGCGATGCGTCTGCCCTGTCGCTTTCGTCGTCGGTCGGCTGAATTACGAGTGGCGAACGCACCCGCACGTCGGCATTGTGACTCGGCTGCGCCGCCACAGCACACCGCGCCGCGCGTCCTTTGCAAGCCTCCTTTCGCGTCCGGCATCATTCGGTTTCACGTGCACAACCCACAGTGCCCGTCACGGTTCACGCCACATGTACGTCGGCGCTCCCGTTGCTGCGCACGTCGCGCCTCGCGCGTGCAAGCGTCTGCTCTCGTTTCTGTGCCCTCAACGTGTGCCCAGATGGTGCTGGCACCGCGCGATCCTGCTGACATATGGCCGCCCCTCCCGTGCGGTCATCCTTCGCTAAGCGGCCCCAGCTTTGTACCTGCAGCCAGTCCGTTTGCAGCGCACGCGGCGCGCGTTCCCATCCGTTTCAGTTCCTCTTCTAGCCAATGTCTGCGGGTGTCCCCCCAAGGCAGTCGTCCGCGCTCACGAACCTCCCCCGCTCTCCTAGCGCTCTCCTTCCCTTTCGCGCTGCCCAGGCGAGCCCGTCACGTTGGTGTTTTGTCTTGCTGTCCCCGCCAGTGGCGCGCGCTTCGTCGTGTTGTTCGCTCTAGTTCTTGTCTGCCACCGAGTCGGCGCCGACAGGTCGCAATCCCCCGGCCATGGCGACTGCACGGGCGTGGCGCACGGGCTTGCTTCTCGCGGCCCACCCGCCCGCGGCCGACCCCAGGCGGTTACGCGTTATGCGACGGGCCTTCGCTCGCCCGCCGCCAATTCCAGCGCATGTAACGCCACTCGCTTTGCGGACCGGCTGCGTCCGGCACGGCGTGCGCGCTTGCTGGTTCGGTGGCGGCACCGCCGCGCGCCAATCCCCAGGGAGTGCGCCTGGGTTCCTTGGCAAAACTTGTGGCCTTTGGGCGCCGGCACACACGGAGCGCAGAATGCCGAGCGTCGCTGGCCGCTGGACGTCTCCGCCCGACTGCGCCTTCTCGCCGTGTGTGGGCAGGCACGGCCGCGACCGCCGCCAGCGCACCACACAGCGGCGCGTAACCGCGCGACGCCCGGCCCGGCGCTGTCACCGTCCTGACGGTAGCAGACGAAGACGTGCAGACAGGGGAGGTGAGCGCTGCTGCGCCAGCGTGGTCGCGTGGCGTCTTTGCGAGAAGGTCCGCGGCGCGCCGTTTCCCGCGCACAGACGACGCAGGAGAAGGGACCGGCAAGCGCGGAGCAAAGGAGAGAAACGGCACTGCAGCGGACAGTGACCGCCGGCCCGCGCCACTCAGACCCCACGCCTTGGGCTGGAAGGGTGCACCGCCGACAACCTCCGGCCACAGACGAGTGCGGCGGCACAAGACGAAGCGACGCTCGTCGGCGTCGGAAAGCGCACAGGGCGAACTTCGCGGGGACACAACGAGAGCAAGAAGCAGAGTGAAAGCAGGAGAGACGGACGCGGGTGAGGGGACAGAGCCAGACACGCCCCAGCGCGTGGGTCGGGACACGGCCACCCGCCACGTGCAACGAGCACCATCGCTTGCACCTCGGTTGGCGGCGAGACAGCGCAGGAGCCACGCGAACTACTCGGCCGAAACTTGTGGCACACAGCCTCGAAGGAAGCAGGGCACGCCTCATGCGGCATTGGCCAACATGCGCACCGCGCACCAGGGACGAAGGGCAGGCGCATGCGCCGGAGACGACGCTGGACGCGCACAGCGCAGCGGGGTCGGGAGGACGCACGGGGGAAAGCGTCATTGGTTGGAGGCACAGGCGCGCGAGTGGGCGCCGCTCAAGCGATTTTTGCTGCCCTCAGCACGTGGCGCAGGAGAGTAAAGGCGAGGGCGCGTTGTCTTTTGCATTTTAGATTTCGCACGGAATGGGGGACGTGCACACAAAGGTTTTCGCCGTGCTGCTCGCCTTTGCTTTGGCTTCGCTCGGCGACGCTGCGAACGAGATTACCACGGCTGGGATCACAGAAGCGGGGGCCAACGCTTTGTGCACTTTGGCGGCAGGACTCGAGGGGACCGCAGCGAAAGCAGGGGCAGAGGCACGCAAGGCACTGGTGCGCGCAAGGAACATCGCACAGGCAGCTTGGCGCAGCCAGCAAGCGGCATCAGCAGCGGCACAGGAGATGAACGCCAGTGCGCGCTCGGCGCAGACAGTTTTGGAGGAGATGCAACTGGGGCAGCGCGCAGAAAGGGCGATGCAAAAGGCGGAGGAATTGGCAGCACTGGCAAGCGAAACGACGGCGCGGTGCGGCTTCTTGGCGGGGCAAATAAAACAGTGGATCGAGACAATGGCAGCAATGGCCACGCAGAAAGACAACAGCGGACAGTTCTGCCTCGGCGGACAGGCAAGCGGCAACGGCCAGGCAGTACTTGCCAGCAGCAACAATGGACAAACAAGGACGTACGCGGCAAACGACGCCGTTGCGCCGCCAACAGCCTGCGAGAAGCTGTTCGACACGGCGGAAGATGCAAAATGGGGCGACAAGGAAATCGCGGACTGGCCCGCACTTGATAATAGCGTCACGGTGGCAAGCAGCGGGACCTTGAGCAGCGCGGACGCGAAAGCAACTGTCTGCCCAATCACAGGCGTCGTGGCAGGGAGTGGCATCGGAGGCAACTACAGGCACGGCGTCACATGGGCAGGACTCTGGTCAATCACCGCCATCTCGACAGCAAACTCCATCGCGACAAAGCAGGAAACAGCACAACTGGATAAGATAAAGGCACTCGTCGGGAAGCTCAAGGACCTCGCAGCAGAATCATCCGACCGAGAAACAAACAATACAGGAGAAAAATCATGGGAAAACACATGCAACTGGGACGGGCACGGACTATGCAGTGCGGGTCGCGAACACGACAAGCTCGCGGCAACCGTGCGCAACAGGGTTCGCGAAGCACACCGCCGACAAGAGGAGGAGGAGCGCGCAGAGGGCCCAGAGACAGAACGCAGCGAACAGGTTGCAAGAGGCAACGAAGCACACGAGACCGCACCGCGCAAGAGGGGACACGACGCAGCCAGCCAGCAAGTGAGAGCAGAAAGAAAAGAAAATGGCGCACCGTCGGTCCCAACAACGCGCACTGCGCTCGGCCTCTTTTGCGCAGCGGCTCTTTCAACAAAATGAGTGAAAGCATCACCGCGTGACACACGGCGCCGCACGAGGCAACGCTCCAAACACTTCGCGGCACGAACCGCACAATGCGCCGATCGAGATGCCGCAAGGAGACACACGCGCACAAAGCCTCGGACACGGAAAAGCAGAGTGGCAACACGCCCGGAACAAAAACACCGCCAACATCAAGCACACAAGGAAGGAACGAAAGAGATGGAAAAACAGAGAAATGCCGCGACACTCAGCAGCACACCGCGGAAACGCACGCAGCCAGGCAAGCGAAGAAGCACTTGAGGCACACGCTTGGACACGCACTTTCTTGAGCACAGTGAACCCGACAAGGGGGACGCGGAGCAACCAAAGCAACGAAAGTCACACAGACCAACGCAGAGAAGGGCAGTGGAGACACAGGAAAGCCAGGACCGAACAGCAAAGGGCGCGGACCACGAAGGTGGCAGGAACCCGCACAAAGGCACGACAGAAACAACGAGATACAGCAACGGACATACAAAGACAAGGACACAGACACAGACACAAGCACAGAAACAGACACAGAAACAGGCACAGAAACAAGCACAGAAGCACGCGAGAGGCGCTCACACACAAAAGGACAACAGCAAGGCAACACACCGCAAACAGACACAAAGAGGAAAGCACGCTCAAAGGCGGGCAGCGCGGAAGAAAAAGGAAAAGCACAAGCCAGCAAACGCGCAACAGAAAGAACACAACAAAGCTTGCAGGCACAGGACCGCGGGCAAGAAGCGCGTGAGCACAGCGCCACGCGGCACAAGCAACGAAGCGACAGAAGCTGGAAAAAAGAGGGTCGGGACACAAAACAAAGAAGGCACAAGGCATCAGGCACAAACGGCGCGACAAGGCAAAAGGGAAAAGTGAAAGCAGACAAAAGACAACCGACAACAAACAGGGGAAGAGAAAAGGGCAACAAACAAGAGACAACAGAAGGGAACAGAAGGAAAGGAAAGGACACACAACAGCACGAGAAGGACATTAAAGACGCCGAAAAGGGAGCAATGATGAAGGACACAAAGGGACACCGGCGAATAGGCAAGACAAAGGAACTTTAGGGAAAAGGCTGCGAAGCAACAAATACAAAGCGAAACAAAGACCAATGCGTGGCATGAGGAAAAAGGAGGGATGGAGCAACAAAGGCGTTAAGAAGCTCAAAACTAAAAAACAAACGAAACGCAAGCCGCGAAGAAAAACAACATTTCAAGAAGCAAAAACAAAAACAAAAAACAATGAAAGGGAAAGACACTGCGTTTCAAAAAAGAAAGCGCGACAAAGCACGGCAGGGGAACACAATAAACAAATTGCCAGTCAAAAACACAACGAAAAAAAAAGCCAGCAGAAGGGCAATAACAAAGAAAAAAAAACATAAAAAATTAAAAAAACAAACAGACGGGCAACAGTAAGATAAAAACACATAACGCGAAAGAGCTTGAGCACGCAACGCAAAACGAGAAAAGCCAAAGATACAGTGGTAAAACGGCAAACGAAAAAAAGAGAATAACAACAAGAAAAAGTGAATCACTAAATAAAGCATTCAAGACACAGTAAAATGTACAAGAAAAAATTGAATTTACAGCTGTTTAAAGGAACAACATTGACACAAAAAAAAATAGAGCGACGAACAAAGAAAGCGGATAAAAAAAAATATAAAAAAGTCAGTTAAAAAAATAAATAAAAAAAGTCAGAGGAATCTCAAAATTAAAAAAGATTAAGGAAATTTAAAGAAACTTGAAAAGCGATTTTAAAATATAAAAAGCCGAGAAAACCTAGCGCACTTTTTGTGCATTCTTGAAAGACGCAAAAGATAAAAAGACGCAAACGGCAAAAGGTTAAATAAGTTAATCAAAGAAAAGTTTTAAAGAATGAAAAAAGGATGAGAAAAAAATGTGCTTTTATTGGCCCGTGAGTTGCTAACTGCTAGTTAGTCTCTTTTCTTCTCTTGCTTTCATTTCTTCACACGCAGAGAAAAGTTTTAGCTAAAAAAAGAAACAACCTTCATCGAGATGCATTTTCAAGTATCACCTCCATCGTCGCTTCAGCGCTTGCTTTGTTCACTCGTGCTTGCAAAAAACGTGCATTCTGTTTTTCTTCTCTTTTCTTTTCTTTCTCCACTGTTTCCCTTCCTCCTGCTGTTTCTCGCTAAAATGGGCACAGCCTTGCAAGTTCTGCGCGTCTTTGCTATGCGGTCACGGTTGCCAGGAGAACCTGTCTTACTTTTTGTCTACTTTTTGTTGCCACCTTGCCGCCAAAAGTTGTGAGCATGTAGTTTTCCTGCTCACTCCTTTCTCTTAAAAGCGTTGTTGCACGCAGCACTTTTTCGTCGACTGGCAAAAAAATGTTTTGTTCCCTTCGAGCACGTTGGCTCATGTTCAGCGTTCCTTTAGTGCCACCTCGCTTTCCCTGTCTTATTGTGTGTCGACATCTTTTCGTTTTTTTTCCCTTTCCCATCACTTCAGCGTGAGTTCTCGTTCAGCGACGTCTGAGTATGCTTTTCTTGCTCTTTGCCTGCTTTTATTTTTCCGAGCCTCACGTGCCCCCGCAACCCGGTCACAGCCCTTCGCGTGCCGTTTGCGTCAAAGTCCTTTCGCATTGGGCCCATTTTCAGTGCTGTTGCCGACACCCCCGCTGCTTCCCAACGCTCTATCCCCTTTCGACAGCGCAAAATCGACCTCCAAAAAACGACCAAATTCCCGACCACAAAACAAACCATATTATGTATCACATGCTGTCGTTTTCCGCTCCCTTCCGTCGCGCCATACTGCCTCTTCGTCTCTTTTGCAAAGCTGCCGATCGCTGTCTTCCTTTTTTAATCCTGTCCTTATATCGCCTTCACGGCCCGACACGCAAAGCAAAAAAAACGCAAGCCACCCAGGTTCCATCCTGGCCGATCCCCTCGTCGCTTCACCGTGCGCTGAACACCCTCACTATCGTTCCAGTTTCTTTCCTGTAGCCCTTCACCGCGTGTCGCCGCCTCCTCTCTCGTGCAAGTCCCACCGTTGCGCGGGTCATCTTTGCCTGCCGCGCGTTCACCTGCTTTCCCGAAATTCCTCCCTTCACCTATGGACCCAATCCCCCATCCTCCGCTGCCCAACTTCGGCTGCCATTTCCCCACCGCCTCGCCTCTCAGCCTCTCTTCCCTCCCACGTTTCTCGCACCCCTTTTTCCAATTCCCTTCCTGCCGTCCCCTGTCTCCTCCCGTCTCCTGTGTTCAATCCCCTCCCTCCTCGTTCTTTTTCGGCCCCGCACAATGGCAGCATTCCCTTTCCCCCTTTCTCTTGTTCTAGTTGCACTCGCTCTTCCCTTCGTGACCCGCACAAAAGTCCCTCTCCCTCTCCCCTTCCCCCTCCCCCTGCGTTCATTGGCATCTCTGCAACAAATACTGCCCAACACTCCACACGCCAACAACACGATCTTCCCTCGGTCCATTTTTGTTGGCGCGTGCCTCAAACGCCAACACCGAATCACTGCCCGACGCACTGCATTCGCACTGCGATATCGTCTGTCCTTCCCGCCTGCCCTGTTCTGTTGGTCGCTCTTCGCCAACGCGCTGCCTTAACGCACCCTTCTTCCTTTCTCAATTCCAGTTATGTCCCTTTGTGTCCGCCGTGCTAATGGCAAACTTCTGGTTGGTTCCCTTTTTTTGTCCCCTTGCGTGTGCTTTCCTTGCCGTTCCTCCCTACTCTCGTTATGTTCCCGTTTTGCCGTGACGTTTTTCTTTCCAAACGGCCTCGTCTTCCGCCAAAGGTTCGCCCGCAGCCGCGTGTCATTCTGCCGCGCCTTCACTCACCGTCGCCGCCGCTCTAGGTTCACGCTAATTCTGTGCAATTCTTTCCCCACGCCTTCACGCCTTCGGCCCTCTCTCACCGAAACTGTCAGAATAACAAGTCATGCAGCCTCCTCCTCCTTGCGGCCCTGTCGCATTGCTGGCCCACACCGCGCTTTGTTCACCAACCAGTGCCCTCAGCCGTTCTAGCGTCTGCGCGCTCCGCAAGCCCATCACCAAAGCAATGTGCTGTCGCGCCACCCCACCACCATGCGGCTTGTCCTGATCAAGGACAAAGCGGCACGCCTCTGTGCCAATTTCCTCCATGCCACTCCCTTGTCCCTGCACGCCCTTCCCTCCTCAGCCCTGCCGCCTTGCTGTTCCTATTTGCGGTCTCGTTCCTCTCATCCGCACCTTTCGTCCGGCGTCAGTCCTCACGGCGCTCCTTCCAAACCTTCCCACCTCTCCCACTGCCTTGCTGTCCCCACCGACCATTGCTCGGTCGTCCTTTCTTCTGCCTCATTCACCCTTCTTCATGACGCGTCTTTCTCCCCCGCTCTCCCGTCCAAGGCTCTTTTCCCTTCATCTATCTTTTCCTTTTCCTCGCGATTTTCTTCGCGATCACGCCTCCTTTTCACTCTTCCAGGACCGCGTCTTTCGGCCTTCTTCCTTCTTCTTCGTTAGAAGCGTTTTCTGCGAAGCCTTTTCGTCCGCGCCCCGTCGCCCTTCTTTGACCCGCCGCGTTACGCGCCCCCATTCCCTCTCTCCACACTCACCGCAACGCACACCCAGCGTCAACTGTTTCCTTTGTCAGACCCTTCCGTTGGCTTCGTCGACCCCTCTCTGCTTTCTGCGTAGTGCTCCCTCCCCGCTATGCCGCTTTGTGTTGATCAGTTGCTCTCTTCCTCCACCGCCCAGCCGCCCACCGCATCTCACGCCGGCACAACAGAAAACAGTTGCTGTTTTTTTCCGACGCCTGAGCGTTGTCGGCTGGCAGGGCGCGCCGCAATGCAAGCGCTCAGGCGGACCTTCCTC
This sequence comes from Trypanosoma vivax, assembly GCA_021307395.1. NCBI lineage: Eukaryota > Euglenozoa > Kinetoplastea > Trypanosomatida > Trypanosomatidae > Trypanosoma > Trypanosoma vivax. The sequence continues at coordinate 153,370 of SOPI01000107.1, read as the reverse complement.
GCGGCGGCACGGAGGACGAGAGGCGCGTCTTCCCCCCTCCTTGCGGTGATGTGTTCTCCCCTTGCCTTCGTCCGTTTGCGTGAAAGCCGCGCTGCACGACTTCGCAGCGGCGTCCGTGCTGCCTGCCCCCTGCTCCGACGCACGCGCCGCCGATGGCGATGCTTGCAACCTTGCCCTGGGCCCGGTCAGCCGCTAGCGCGACAGTGCGGTAGACGATTTCCCACGCGCGACGAGCGTCTTTGCTCCGCTTCCGTTGTGCTGGCGGCGTCTGCCGCGCCCGCGCGGAAAACGTGCACGTCCCGTCCTTTCGACGCGACGGCGTGAAGTAACAGTGCCTGCTTGGTGCCGACGGCGCCACCAACGAACGCCGCGGGGCCGGTCGCTCGCTGAGCCTTCCCTCCCTGGTCTTGCCCGCCATCCCCGTCGCTCGGTCTAAGGCGCAGCTTCCGGGTGGCGGCGGGCCAGGCTCGCTCGCAGTGCTTCATAGCGAAAGGGCCGCGGAGCATCCGTAAGCGTGCCTCGCGCACGCCGCGCGAACACACGCGAGACGCAGAAGGAGTGCCCGACGCAGCCGCGCAGGCATGGAGGGCGTCGAACAACGCGCGAACGCTCAAGGCGGGGCAACCAGACGCCGTGCGGCAGCACTGAGCACTCGTCCGCCCGCTTCCGCGCTGTCAAGGAGGCTTGCCATTCGTAGCCGCCGCAGCCCCTCTGCCGGCCTCACGCGTCCGTGCACTCCCTGCCACTGCGGCAGCCCCGGCACCGAAAAAAGCGCGAGGCCGGCGTGAGTCAAAAGTGGCTCGCTGACCGTCGCCCCAAACCAACACGTGCGTAATGCCTCCGCCGGTGCCTTCTGCCGCCCCGATGCGTTCCACGGCCTGGCGGCCAAACACGCGTGTGGGCGCTGAGCGTTCACAGCCCCCTTGCGGCCTCAAGCCGCGCCACGCCTACACCTACCAACTGCCGCGCGTCACTCAAAATCGACGATCCGCAGAAACCAACCTGAGGTCGGCCGCTTCAAAATAGCACCACCAGCGTCGTAGCGAACCCCATTCGCCCGCGACGGTGCGCCGAGCGACAGCAACAACTGCACAACATCCTCAATCTATGCAAAAACATACGTTGCTGCAAACGGACAGGAGGCAAAATACTGACTGAAAAACGACAAAAAGAGAATCACACACACAACGGACTTGTGAGGCGCGCCGCTCGGCACCCTCGCCAGACGCAGCCAGAAAGCTCCCAGAGAGCTAGTCTGCATGAACAGGTCGCTGCACAGTAAGAGACAAGTGCCAGCCAACGACCACACACCGAAGCGAGACCTTCAAAATCCCTCTGCTAACCAAGGCGGTGCCACAGCAAAGCTGAGGCAAAAAAAACCAAGTCGTTACCTCTCAGTTCCCAGCGCTTTCCAGTCCCGCGCGTCGGATTTGTCTTCTTGGCGAGCCCTTCGACAGGTGCGAAAAAAGCTGCCCGCGCTCGGCAAATACTTACCCGCTTTTCCTTGTCTCCACTTCAGCGGTTTGGCGATGAGGCCCAGCAACATTCAACATTTAGGCGCGTTCAGCTCAACAACTCCCTAGCAGCTCCGGTTTGTCTTTGCTCCGTGATCGTCATGCTCCGATTTTGTCCTGCCCTTATATTCACCGTTTTTAGTCTTCCGGCCTCCCGGCGTCACGCGCAACATAAGCCAGTTGGCACCAAACCTTCGCACGCCTGGTCCTTCTCCTTGCCGCATTTAACCTCCTCTCCATGCTTTGCCAGCGGATATCCCTTTCCCAAGTCCCTTGTGCATCGCTCACAGTGTTCGCGCACATGTTGTGTCTGTTTCCGCTGTCCGTGCCTTGCCGCTTGATAAATGAATTCCGACCTGCATTTGTCTTGTTCGCCTTCGCTGCTCCCTTTGCAGTTGCTTCTTGGTGGGTGCTGTCGCCCAGCGTCTGCACCCCTCAAATGCTGCTTCCCCGCATATTCCTTTCTCGGCTGGCCTGCTGCTTCACATCTGTCTTTGCCAATCGCGCTCGCTTCTTCCTCTCCTTATTTCCTGACTGGACCGTCGCTCCGCCGCCGCTTTCCCCCGCGCTCCACCCTGCTGAATTCCTCCACTTCCTCTTTCCATCTGCGTTCCTGTATTGCTGTGGCCTCTTCTTCGGTTTCTTTCCTGCGGCCTTTCCAATTTCCTAAGTACCGCTGGCTTTCGACCTGTTTTCACTCTGCTCTCTGCATCCTCTTTTCCTAACTTTCTTGTAGCCCTGGTTGCCCAGCGCAGACGGCCACCGACCACCTTCACGCTGCTCGCGCTGGCCGCCTTCTTCTCACCCACTTCTGCCATGCTTCGCCGCGCTGGCCCCTTGCGTACATTCCCTCGAGCGTTACTTCTTCTAGTGTCTTTCCCATTCGCTGCTTGGCCGTTTCGGTTGTCTCTGTTCTTCCACTGTGCGAGTGCGCTTCCAAGCGCCCATCTTTTTGTTCGCGAAGCACGCGTGCGCCTTTCTCTCTCGATCTCTCGCGCACAACCTCGCGTAAGCGGTCACGCGCGCCAATCGTCTTCGCTTGGTCGTGTTTCCTTGTCTCCTGCACAAACGCACCTGTGCCCGCGCACCGGTTGCCCCGCCACGAAAGAGGTCTCGTTGCGGAAGCCCAGCCTGCGGTCCCCACCAGCGGCACGTTGCCCCGCTTACGCGTTGCCTTCGGCTGAATCCGCGGTCACCCTGCTGCTGCACACTTGGCGCTGCGCGTCGGTTTTGCGCGCATTGTTGTGCCCCGCGCTCCTCGCGACCACTGCGTTTGTGTTGTGCGCCGTTCCACCCGCGCCGAACCAACGCCAGTCTAGCTTGCACACCACGCTGTTGTTTGTCGCGTTTTTCGGTCATCCCCCACACAAGATCCCGCTGTCCTTCGGCTGTTCCCCGTTGTTGTGTTCCTGTCATCCGCGTCCCGCGATGCGTCTGCCCTGTCGCTTTCGTCGTCGGTCGGCTGAATTACGAGTGGCGAACGCACCCGCACGTCGGCATTGTGACTCGGCTGCGCCGCCACAGCACACCGTGCCGCGCGTCCTTTGCAATCCTCCTTCCGCGTTCGGCATCATTCGGTTTCACGTGCACAACCCACAGTGCCCGTCACGGTTCACGCCGCATGCACGTCGTTGCTCCCGTTGCCGCGCACGTCGCGCCTCGCGCGTGCAAGCGTTTGCTCTCGTTTCTGTGTCTCCAACGTGTGCGCAGATGGTGCCTGCACCGCGCGAGTTTTCTGACATATGGCCCTCCCTCCCGTGCGGTCATCCTTCGCTAAGCGGCCCCAGCTGTGTACCTGCAGCCGGTTCGTTTGCAGCGCACGCGGGCGTCACGCGTTCCCATCCGTTTCAGTTCCTCTTCTAGCCAATGTCTGCGGCTGTCCCCCCAAAGCAGTCGTCCGCGCTCACGAACCTCCCCCGCTCTCCTAGCGCTCTCCTTCCCTTTCGTGCTGCCCAGGCGGGCCCGTCACGTTGGTGTCTTGTCTTGCTGTCCCCGCCAGTGGCGCGCGCTCCGTCGTGTTGTTCGCTCTAGTTCTTGTCTGCCACCGAGTCGGCGCCGACAGGTCGCAATCCCCCGGCCATGCCGACTGCACGGGCGTGGCGCACGGGCTTGCTTCTCGCGGCCCACCCGCCCGGGGCCGACCCCAGGCGGTTACGCGTTATGCGACGGGCCTTCGCTCGCCCGCCGCCAATTCCAGCGCATGTAACGCCACTCGCTTTGCGGACCGGCTGCGTCCGGCGCGGCGTGCGCGCTTCCTGGTTCGGTGGCGGCACCGCCGCGCGCCAATCCCCAGGGAGTGCGCCTTGGTTCCCTGGCAAAACTTGTGGCCTTTGGGCGCCGGCACACACGCAGCACAGAATGTTGAGCGTCGCTGGCCGCTGGACGTCTCCGCCCGACTGCGCCTTCTCGCCGCGTGCGGGCAGGCAGCGCCCCGACCGCCGCCAGCGCACCACACAGCGGCGCGTAACCGCGCGACGCCCGGCCCGGCGCTGTCACCGTCGTGACGGTAGCAGACGAAGACCTGCAGACAGGGGAGGTGAGCGCTGCTGCGCCAGCGTGGTCGCGTGGCGTCTTTGCGAGCTGGTCCGCGGCGCGCCGTCTCCCGCGCACAGACGACGCAGGGGAAGGGACCGGCAAGCTCGGAGCAAAGGAGAGAAACGGCACTGCGAAGGACAGTGACCGCCGGCCCGCGCCACTCAGACCCCACGCCTTGGGCTGGAAGGGTGCACCGCCGACAACCTCCGGCCACAGACGAGTGCGGCGGCACAAGACGAAGCGACGCTCGTCGGCGTCGGAAAGCGCGAAGGGCGAACTTCGCGGGGACACAACGAGACCAAGAAGCAGAGTGAAAGCAGGAGAGACGGACGCGGGTGAGGGGACAGAGCCAGACACGCCCCAGCGCGTGGGTCGGGACACGCCACCCGCCACGTGCAACGAGCACCATCGCTTGCACCTCGGTTGGCGGCGAGCCAGCGCAGGAAACACGCGCACTACTCGGCCGAAACTTGTGGCACACAGCCTCAAAGGAAGCAGGGCACGCCTCATGGGGCATTGGCCAACATGCGCACCGCGCACCAGGGACGAAGGCCAGACGCATGCGCCGGAGACGCAGCTGAACGCGCACAGCGGAGCGGGGTCGGGAGGACGCGACTCGCACCGACACCCCGGGAGACGGGAAGACGCACGGGGGGAAGCGTCATTGGTTGGAGGCACAGGCGCGCGAGTGGGCGCCGCTCAAGCGATTTTTGCTGCCCTCAGCACGTGGCGCAGGAGAGTAAAGGAGAGGAGGCGTTGTCTTTTGCATTTTAGATTTCGCACGGAATGGGGGACGTGCACACAAAGGTTTTCGCCGTGCTGCTCGCCTTTGCTTTGGCTTCGCTCGGCGACGCTGCGAACGAGATTAGCAAGGCTGGGATCACAGCAGCGGGGGCCGACGCTTTGTGCACTTTGGCGGCAGGACTCGAGGAGACCGCGAAGAAAGCAGGGGCAACAGCACGCAAGGAGATGGTGCGCGCAAGGAACATCGCACAGGCAGCTTGGCGCAGCCAGCAGGCGGCATCAGCAGCGGCAACGGAGGTGAACGCCAGTGCGCGCTCGGCGCAGACAGTTTTGGAGGAGATGCAACTGGGGCAGCGCGCAGAAAGGACGATGCAAAAGGCGGAGGAATTGGCAGCACTGGCAAGCGAAACGACGGCGCGGTGCGGCTTCTTGGCGGGGCAAATAAAACAGTGGATCGAGACAATGGCAGCGATGGCCACGCAGCTAGACAAGAGCGGACAGTACTTCCTCGGGGGAGGACCGACAGGCGGAGGCCAGCCAGTACTTGACACAAGTACCAATGGAAGAGCAAGGCCGTACGCGGACAACAACGCCGTTTCGCCGCCCGCAGACTGCGAGAAGCTGTTCGACACGGCGGAAAATGCGAAGTGGGGAGACGAGACTGTCGGCGCGTGGCCCGAACTTAATAATACAGTCACGGTGGAAAACGGCGGGCACTTGAGCAGCGCAACTGCAAGCGGAGCTGTCTGCCCAATCACAGGCGTCGTGGCAGCAAGTGGCGTCGGAGGCAACTACAGGCTCGGGGTCACATGGGCAGGACTCTGGTCAATCACCGACATCTCGGGCGGCAACTCCATCAAGACAAAAGCAGAAAAAGCACAACTGAATAAGATAAGGGCACTCGTCGAGAAGCTCAAGGACCTCGCAGCAGAATCATCCGACCGCGAAACGAACGATACAGGAGAAAAAAAGTGGAAAAGCACATGCAACTGGGACGGGATCGACTTATGCGATGAGGGCAGCGAACACGACAAGCTCGCGGCGGCCGTGCGCAAAAGGGTTCAGGAAGCACACCGCCGACAAGAGGAGGAAGCGCGCGCAGAAGGCCCAGAGACAGAACGCAGCGAACAGGTTGCAACAGGCAACGAAGCACACGAGACCGCACCGCGCAAGAGGGGACACGACGCGACCGGCCAGCAAGTGAGAGCAGAAAGAAAAGAAAATGGCGCACCATCGGACCCAGCAACGCGCACTGCGCTCGGCCTCTTTTTCCTAGCGGCTCTTTCAACAAAATGAGTGAAAACATCACCGCGTGACACACGGCGCCGCACGAGGCAACGCTCCAAACACTTCGCGGCACGAACCGCACAATGCGCCGATCGAGATGCCGCAAGGAGACACACGCGCACAAAGCCACGGACACGGAAAAGCAGAGTGGCAACACGCCCGGAACAAAAACACCGCCGACATCAAGCACACAAGGAAGGAACGAAAGAGATGGAAAAAACAGAGAAATGCCGCGACACTCAGCAGCACACCGCGGAAACGCACGCAGCCGAGCAAGCAAAGAAGCACTTGAGGCACACGCTTGGACACGCACTTTCTTGAGCACAGTGAACCCGACAAGGGGACGCGGAGCAACCAAAGCAACGAAAGTCACACAGACCAACGCAGAGAAGGGCAGTGGAGACACAGGAAAGCCAGGACCACACAACAAAGGGCGCGGACCACGAAGGTGGCAGGAACCCGCACAAAGGCACAGCAGAAACAACGAGATACAACAACGGACATACAAAGACAAGGACACAGCAACAGACACAAGCACAGAAACAAGCACAGAAACAGGCACAGAAACAAGCACAGAAGCACGCCAGAGGCGCTCACACACAAAAGGACAACACAAAGGCAACACACCGCAAACAGACACAAAGAGGAAAGCACGCCCAAAGGCGGGCAGCGCGGAAGCAAAAAAGGAGCAGCACAAGCCAGCAAACGCGCAACAGAAAGAACACAACAAAGCTTGCAGGCACAGGAACGCGGGCAAGAAGCGCGTGAGCACAGCGCCACGCGGCACAAGCAACGAAGCGATAGAAGCTGAAAAAAAGAGGGTCAGGGCACAAAACAACGAAGGCACAAGGCATCAGGCACAAACGGCGCGACAAGGCAAAAGGGAAAAGTGAAAGCAGACAGAAGACAACCGACAACAGACAAGGGAAGAGAAAAGGGCAACAAACAAGAGACAACAGAAGGGAACAGAAGGAAAGGAAAGGACACACAACAGCACGAGAAGGACATTAAAGACGCCGAAAAGACAGCAATGATGAAGGACACAAAGGGACAACGGAGAATAGGCAAGACAAAGGAACTTTAGGGAAAAGGCTGCGAAGCAACAAATACAAAGCGAAACAGAGACCAATGCGTGGCATGAGGAAAAGGGAGGGATGGAGCAACAAAGGCGTTAAGAAGCTCAAACTAAAAAACAAACGAAACGCAAGCCGCGAAGAAAAACAACATTTCAAGAAGCAAAAACAAAAACAAAAACAAAAACAAAAACAATGAAAGGGAAAGACACTGCGTTTCAAAAAAGAAAGCGCGACAAAGCACGGCAGGGGACCACAATAAACAAATTGCCAGTCAAAAACACAACGAAAAAAAAAGCCAGCAGAAGGGCAATAAAAAAGAAAAAAGAAACATAAAAAATTAAAAAAACAAACAGACGGGCAACAGTAAAATAAAACACATAACGCGAAAGAGCTCAAGCACGCAACGCAAAACGAGAAAAGCCAAAGATAAAGTGGTAAAACGGCAAACGAAAAAAAGAGAATAACAAAAAGAAAAAGTGAATCACTAAATAAAGCATTCAAGACACAGTAAAATGTACAAGAAAAAATTGAATTTACAGCTGTTTAAAGGAACAACATTGACACACAAAAAATAGAGCGACACACAAAGAAAGCGGATAAAAAAAAATATAAAAAAGTCAGTTAAAAAATAAAAAAAAATCAGAGGAATCTCAAAATAAAAAAGATTAAGGAATTTAAAGAAACTTGAAAAGCGATTTTAAAATATAAAAAGCCGAGAAAACCTAGCGCACTTTTTGTGCATTCTTGAAAGACGCAAAAGATAAAAAGACGCAAACGGCAAAAGGTTAAATAAGTTAATCAAAGAAAAGTTTTAAAGAATGAAAAAAGGATGAGAAAAAAATGTGCTTTTTTGGTCCGTGAGTTGCTAACTGCTAGTTAGTCTCTGTACTTCTCTTGCTTTCATTTGTTCACACGCAGAGAAAAGTTTTAGCTAAAAAAAGAAACAACCTTCATCGAGATGCATGTTCAAGTATCACTTCCAGTCGCTTCAGCGTTTGCTTTGTTCACTCGTGCTTGCAAAAAACGTGCATTCTGTTTTTCTCTCTTTTCTTTTCTTGCTCCACTTTTTCCCTTCCTCCTGCTGTTCTCGCTAAAATGGGCACAGCCTTGCAAGTTCTGCGCGTCTTTGCTATGCGGTCACGGTTGCCAGGAGAACCTGTCTTACTTTCTGTCTACTTTTTGTTGCCACCTTGCCGCCAAAAGTTGTGAGCATGTAGTTTTTCTGCTCTCTCCTTTCTCTTAAAAGCGTTGTTGCACGCAGCACTTTTTCGTCGTCTGGCAAAAAAATATTTGTTTCCCTTCGAGCACGTTGGTTCCTGTTCAGCCTTCCGCTAGTGCCACCTCGCTTTCCCTGTTTTATTGTGTGTCAATATCTTTTCTTTTTCTTCCCCTTTCCCATTACTTCAGCGTGAGTTCTTGTTCAGCGACGTCTGACTATGCTTTTTTTGCTCTTTGCCTGCTTTTATTTTTCCGAGGCTCACGTTTGCCCGCAACCCGGTCACAGCCCTGCGCGTGCCGTTTGCGTCAAAGTCCTTTCGCATTGGGCCCATCTTCAGTGCTGTTGCCGACACCCCCGGTGCTTCCCAACGCTCTATTCCCTTTCGACAGCGCAAAATCGACCTCCAAAAAGCGACCCAAGCCCCGACCACAAAACAGACCATAGTATGTATCACATGCTGTCGTTTTCCGCTCCCTTCCTTCGCTGCATACTGCCTCTTCGTCTCTGCTGCAAAGCTGCCGATCGCTGGCTTCCTTTTTTAATCCTGTCCTTATATCGCCTTCTTGGCCCGACACGCAAAGCAAAAAAAACGCAAGCCACCCAGGTTCCATCCTGGCCGGTCCCCTCGTCGTTTCACCGCGCGCTGAACACCCTCACTATCTCTCTGGTCCCGTTCCTGTAGCCCTTCACCGCGTGTCGCCGCCTCCTCTCTCGTGCAAGTCCCACCGGCAAGCGGGTCATCTTTGCCTGCCGCGTTCACCTGCTTTCCCAAAATTCCTCCCTTCACCTATGGACCCAATCCCCCATCCTCCGCTGCCCAACTGCGGCTGCCAGTCCCCTACCGCCGCTTCTTTCAGCCTCTTCTCCCTCCCACGTTTCTCGCACCCCTTTTCCCAATTCCCTTCCTGCCGTCCCCTGTCTCCTCCCGGCTCCTGTGTTCAATCCCCTTCCTCCTCGGCCTCCCTCGTCCCCGCACAATGGCAGCATTCCCGTTCCCCCTTTCTCTTGTTCTAGTTGCACTCGCTCTTCCCTTCGTGACCCGCACAAAAGTCCCTCTCCCTCTCCCCGTCCCCCTCCCCCTGCGTTCATTGGCATCTCTGCAACAAAAACTGCCCAACACTCCACACTGCAACAACACGATCCTCCCTCGGTCCATTTTTGCTGGCGCGTGCCTCAAACGCCAACACCGAATCACTGCCCGACTTACTGCATTCGCACTGCGATATCGTCTGTCCTTCCCGCCGCCCTGTTCTGTTGGCCGCGCTTCGCCAACGCGCTGCCTTAACGCACCCTTCTTCCTTTCTCAAGTCCAGTTATGTCCCTTTGTGTCCGCTGTGCTAATGGCAAACTTCTGGTTGGTTCCCTTTTTTTGTCCCCTTGCGCGTGTTTTCGTTGCCGTCCCTCCCTATTCTCGTTATGTTCCCGTTTTCCCGTGACGTTTTTCGCCCCAAACAGCGCGCCTTCCGCCAAAGGTTCGCCCGCAGCCGCGTGTCCCGTTGCCGCGCCTTCACTCACCGTCGCCGCCGCTCTAGGTTCACGCTAATTCTGTGCAATTCCTTCCCCACGCCTTCACACCTTCGTTCCTCTCTCACCGAAACTGTCAGAATAACAAGTCATGCAGCCTCCTCCTCCTTGCGGCCCTTGCGCATTGCTGGCCCACGTCGCGCTTTGTTCACCAACCAGTGCCTTCAGCCTTTCTAGCGTCTGCGCGCCCCGCAAGCCCATCACCAAAGCAATGTGCTGCCGCGCCACCCCACCACCATGCGGCTTGTCCTGATCAAGGACAAAGCGGCACGCCTCTGTGCCAATTTCCTCCATGCCACTCCCTTGTCCCTGCACGCCCTTTCCTCCTCAGCCCTGCCGCCTTGCTGTCCCTATGCGCGTTCTGCTCCGCTCATCCGCACCTTTCGTCCGGCGTCAGTGCTCACGTTGCTCCTTCCAAACCTTCCCACCTCTCCCACTGCCTTGTTGTCCCCACCGACCATTGCCGGTCATCCTTTCTTCTGCCTCATTACCCTTCTTCCTGACGCGTCTGCTGTCCCCGCTCCCCCGTCCAAGGCTCTTTTCCCTTCATCTATCTTGTCCTTTTCCTCGCGATTCTCTTCGCGATCACGCCTCCTTTTCACTCTTCCAGGACCGCGTCTTTCGGCCTTCTTCCTTCTTCTTCGTTAGAAGCGTTTTCTGCGAAGCCTTTTCGTCCGCGCTCTTTCTTCCTTCTTTGACCCGCCGCGTTACGCGCCCCCCTTCCCTCTCTTCACACTCACCGCAACGCACACCCAGCGTCAACTGCTTCCTTTGTCAGACCCTTCCGTTGGCTTCGTTGACCCCTCTCTGCCTTCTGCGTGGTCTTCACCCCCGCTATGCCGCTTTGTGTTGATCAGTTGCTCTCTTCCTCCACCGCCCAGCCGTCCACCGCATCTCACGCCGGCACAACACAAAACCGTTGCTGTTTTTTTCCGGCGCCTGAGCGTTGTCGGCTGGCAGGGCGCGCCGCAATGCAAGCGTTCAGGCGGACCTTCCTCGCGGCAGCACGGAGGACGAGAGGCGCGTCTTCCCCCCTCCTTGCGGTGATGTGTTCTCCCCTTGCCTTCGGCCGTTTGCGTGAAAGCCGCGCTGCACGACTTTTCACTGGCGTCCGTGCTGCCTGCCCCCCGCTTCGACGCACGGGCCGCCGATGGCGATGCTTGCAACCTTGCCCTGGGCCCGGTCAGCCGCTAGCGCGACAGTGTGGTAGACGATTTCCCACGCGCGACGAGCGTCTTTGCTCCGCTTCCGTTGTGCTGGCGGCGTCTGCCGCGCCCGCGCGGAAAACGTGCACGTCCCGTCCTTTCGACGCGACGGCGTGAAGTAACAGTGCCTGCTTGGTGCCAACGGCGCCACCAACGAACGCCGCGGAGCCGGTCGCTCGCTGAGCCTTCCCTCCCTGGTCTTGCGTGCTATCCCCGTCGCTCGGTCTAAGGCGCAGCTTCCGGGTGGCGGCGGGCCAGGCTCGCTCGCAGTGCTTCATAGCGAAAGGGCCGCGGAGCGTCTGTAAGCGTGCCTCGCGCACGCCGCGCGAACACACGCGAGACGCAGAAGGAGTGCCCGACGCAGCCGCGCAGGCATGGAGGGCGTCGAACAACGCGCGAACGCTCAAGGCGGGGCAACCAGACGCCGTGCGGCAGCACTGAGCACTCGTCCGCCCGCTTCCGCGCTGTCAAGGAGGCTGTGCCATTCGTAGCCGCCGCAGCTCCTATGCCGGCCTCACGCGTCCGTGCACTCCCTGCCACTGCGGCAGCCCCGGCACCGAAAAAAGCGCGAGGCCGGCGTGAGTCAAAAGTGGCTCGTTGACCGTCGTCCCAAACCAACACGTGAGTAATGCCTCCGCCGGTGCCTTCTGCCGCCCCGATGCGTTCCACGGCCTGGCGGCCAAACACGCGTGTGGGCGCTGAGCGTTCACAGCCCCCTTGCGGCCTCAAGCCGCGCCACGCCTACACCTACCGGCTGCCGCGCGTCACTCAAAATCGCCGCTCCGCAGAAACCAACCTGAGGTCGGGCGCTTCAAAATAGCACCACCAGCGTCGTAGCGAACCCCATTCGCCCGCGACGGTGTGCCGAGCGACAGCAACAACTGCACAACATCCTCAATCTATGCAAAAACATACGTTGCTGCAAACGGACAGGAGGCAAAATACAGACTGAAAAACGACAAAAAGAGAATCACACACACAACGGACTTGTGAGGCGCGCCGCTCGGCACCCTCACCAGACGCAGCCAGAAAGCTCCCAGAGCGCTAGTCTGCATGAACAGGTCGCTGCACAGTAAGAGACAAGTGCCAGCCAACGACCACACACCGAAGCGAGACCTTCAAAATCCCTCTGCTAACCAAGGCGGTGCCACAGCAAAGCTGAGGCAAAAAAAACCAAGTCGTTACCTCTCAGTTCCCAGCGCTTTCCAGTCCCGCGCGTCGGATTTGGCTTCTTGGCGAGCCCTTCGACAGGTGCGAAAAAAGCTGCCCGCGCTCGGCAAATACTTACCCGCTTTTCCTTGTCTCCACTTCAGCGGTTTGGCGATGAGGCCCAGCAACATTCAACATTTAGGCGCGTTCAGCTCAACAACTCCCTAGCAGCTCCGGTTTGTCTTTGCTCCGTGATCGTCATGCTCCGATTTTGTCCTGCCCTTATATTCGCCGTTTTTAGTCTTCCGGCCTCCCGGCGTCACGCGCAACATAAGCCAGTTGGCACCAAACCTTCGCACGCCTGGTCCTTCTCCTTGCCGCATCCAACCTCCTCTCCATGCTTTGCCAGCGGATATCCCTTTCCCAAGTCCATTGTGCATCGCTCACAGTGTTCGCGCACATGTTGTGTCTGTTTCCGCTGTCCGTGCCTTGCCGCTTGATAAATGAATTCCGACCTGCATTTGTCTTGTTCGCCTTCGCTGCTTCCCTTTGCAGTTGCTTCTTGGTGGGTGCTGTCGCCCAGCGTCTGCACGCCCTCAAATGCTGCTTCCCCGCATATTCCTTTCTCGGCTGGCCTGCTGCTTCACATTTGTCTTTGCCAATCGCGCTCGCTTCTTCCTCTCCTTATTTCCTGACTGGACCGTCGCTCCGCCGCCGCTTTCCCCCGTGCTCCACCCTGCTGAATTCCTCCACTTCCTCTTTCCATCTGCGTTCCTGTATTGCTGTGTTCTCTTCTTCGGTTTCTTTCCTGCGGCCTTTCCAATTTCCTAAGTACCGCTGGCTTTCGACCTGCGCTCACTCTGCTCTCTGCATCCTCTTTTCCTAACTTTCTTGTAGCCCTGGTTGCCCAGCGCAGACGGCCACCGACCACCTTCACGCTGCTCGCGCTGGCCGCCTTCTTCTCACCCACTTCTGCCATGCTTCGCCGCGCTGGCCCCTTGCGTACATTCCCTCGAGCGTTGCTTCTTCTAGTGTCTTTCCCATTCGCTGCTTGGCCGTTTCGGTTGCTCTGTTCTTCCACGCTGCGAGTGCGCTTCCAAGCGCCCATCTTTTTGTTCGCGAAGCACGCGTGCGCCTTTCTCTCTCGATCTCTCGCGCACAACCTCGCGTAAGCGGTCACGCGCGCCAATCTCCTTCGCTTGGTCGTGTTTCGTTGTCTCCTGCACAAACGCACCTGTGCCCGCGCACCGGTTGCCCCGCCACGAAAGAGGTCGCGTTGCGGAAGCCCAGCCTGCGGTCCCCACCAGCGGCACGTTGCCCCGCTTACGCGTTGCCTTCGGCTGAATCCGCGGTCACCCTGCTGCTGCACACTTGGCGCTGCGCGTCGGTTTTGCGCGCATTGTTGTGCCCCGCGCTCCTCGCGACCACTGCGTTGCTGTTGTGCGCCGTTCCACCCGCGCCGAACCAACGCCAGTCTAGCTTGCACACCACGCTGTTGGTTGTCGCGTTTTTCGGTCATCCCCCACACAAGATCCCGCTGTCCTTCGGCTGTTCCCCGTTGTTGTGTTCCTGTCATCCGCGTCCCGCGATGCGTCTGCCCTGTCGCTTTCGTCGTCGGTCGGCTGAATTACGAGTGGCGAACGCACCCGCACGTCGGCATTGTGACTCGGCTGCGCCGCCACAGCACACCGTGCCGCGCGTCCTTTGCAAGCCTCCTTTCGCGTTCGGCATCATTCGGTTTCACGTGCACAACCCACAGTGCCCGTCACGGTTCACGCCGCATGCACGTCGGCGCTCCCGTTGCCGCGCACGTCGCGCCTCGTGCGTGCAAGCGTTTGCTCTCGTTTCTGTGCCTCCAACGTGTGCGCAGATGGTGCTTGCACCGCGCGAGTTTTCTGACATATGGCCGCCCCTCCCGTGCGGTCATCCTTCGCTAAGCGGCCCCAGCTTTGTACCTGCAGCCGGTTCGTTTGCAGCGCACGCGGGCGGCGCGCGTTCCCATCCGTTTCAGTTCCTCTTCTAGCCAATGTCTGCGGGTGTCCCCCCAAGGCAGTCGTCCACGCTCACGAACCTCCCCCCGCTCTCCTAGCGCTCTCCTTCCCTTTCGTGCTGCCCAGGCGGGCCCGTCACGTTGGTGTTTTGTCTTGCTGTCCCCGCCAGTGGCGCGCGCTTCGTCGTGTTGTTCGCTCTAGTTCTTGTCTGCTACCGAGTCGGCGCCGACAGGTCGCAATCCCCCGGCCATGCCGACTGCACGGGCGTGGCGCACGGGCTTGCTTCTCGCGGCCCACCCGCCCGCGGCCGACCCCAGGCGGTTACGCGTTATGCGACGGGCCTTCGCTCGCCCGCCGCCAATTCCAGCGCATGTAACGCCACTCGCTTTGCGGACCGGCTGCGTCCGGCGCGGCGTGCGCGCTTGCTGGTTCGGTGGCGGCACCGCCGCGCGCCAATCCCCAGGGAGTGCGCCTTGGTTCCTTGGCAAAACTTGTGGCCTTTGGGCGCCGGCACACACGGAGCACAGAATGCCGAGCGTCGCTGGCCGCTGGACGTCTCCGCCCGACTGCGCCTTCTCGCCGTGTGTGGGCAGGCAGCGCCCCGACCGCCGCCAGCGCACCACACAGCGGCGCGTAACCGCGCGACGCCCGGCCCGGCGCTGTCACCGTCGTGACGGTAGCAGACGAAGACGTGCAGACAGGGGAGGTGAGCGCTGCTGCGCCAGCGTGGTCGCGTGGCGTCTTTGCGAGACGGTCCGCGGCGCGCCGTTTCCCGCGCACAGACGACGCAGGAGAAGGGACCGGCAAGCGCGGAGCAAAGGAGAGAAACGGCACTGCAGCGGACAGTGACCGCCGGCCCGCGCCACTCAGACCCCACGCCTTGGGCTGGAAGGGTGCACCGCCGACAACCTCCGGCCACAGACGAGTGCGGCGGCACAAGACGAAGCGACGCTCGTCGGCGTCGGAAAGCGCGAAGGGCGAACTTCGCGGGGACACGCCGAGACCAAGAAGCAGAGTGAAAGCAGGAGAGACGGACGCGGGTGAGGGGACAGAGCCAGACACGCCCCAGCGCGTGGGTCGGGACACGCACACCCGCCACGTGCAACGAGCACCATCGCTTGCACCTCGGTTGGCGGCGCGCCAGCGCAGGAGCCACGCGCACTACTCGGCCGAAACTTGTGGCACACAGCCTCAAAGGAAGCAGGGCACGCCTCATGGGGCATTGGCCAACATGCGCACCGCGCACCAGGGACGAAGGCCAGACGCATGCGCCGGAGACGCAGCTGAACGCGCACAGCGGAGCGGGGTCGGGAGGACGCGACTCGCACCGACACCCCGGGAGACGGGAAGACGCACGGGGGGAAGCGTCATTGGTTGGAGGCACAGGCGCGCGAGTGGGCGCCGCTCAAGCGATTTTTGCTGCCCTCAGCACGTGGCGCAGGAGAGTAAAGGAGAGGAGGCGTTGTCTTTTGCATTTTAGATTTCGCACGGAATGGGGGACGTGCACACAAAGGTTTTCGCCGTGCTGCTCGCCTTTGCTTTGGCTTCGCTCGGCGACGCTGCGAACGAGATTAGCAAGGCTGGGATCACAGCAGCGGGGGCCGGCGCTTTGTGCACTTTGGCGGCAGGACTCGAGGAGACCGCAAAGAAGGCAGGGCAAGAAGCACGCAATGAGATGGTGCGCGCAAGGACCATCGCACAGGCAGCTTGGCGCAGCCAGCAGGCGGCGACAGCAGCGGCGGAGGAGGTAAACGCCAGTGCAGGCTCGGCGGCGAGCGTTTTGGAGGAGATGCACATGGGGCAGCGCGCGGAACGGGCGATGCGAAAGGCGGAGGAATTGGCAGAACTGGCAAGCGAAACGCAGGCAAGGTGCGGCTTCTTGGCGGGGCAAATAAAACAGTGGATCGAGCAAATGGCAGCAATGGCCACGCAGAAGGACGGCACAGGCAAGTTCTGCCTCGGAGGGGGACAGACGGGCGGCGGACAAGCAGTACTTGACACGGGAGACAATGGACGGAACAGGGACTACGCGACACACGGAGCCGTTGCGCCGCCAAAAGAATGCGATAAGCTGTTTGCCACAAAGGGCACACGAGGGTGGAGGGCAGAAATAATCGACGAGTGGCCCGAACTTAATAATAGCGTCACGGTGGATAGCGCAGGGATATTGACAGGCGCGGCGGCAGGACAAACTGTCTGCCCAATCACAGGCGTCGTGGGAGCAAATGGCGTCGGAGGCAACTACAGGCAAGGCGTCACATGGGCAGGACTCTGGTCAATCACCACCATCTCGACAGCAAACTCCATCACGACGCAGGAAGAAAAAGCGCAACTGGATAAGATAAAGGCCCTCGTCGAGAACATCAAAGACCTCGCAGCAGAATCATCCGCCCGCGAAACGGACAATACAGAAGAAAAAGAATGGGAAAACACATGCACATGGGAAGGGATCAACTTATGCGATGCGGGCCCAACACGACAAGCTCGCGCAGGCCGTGCGCAAAAGGGTTCGAGAAGCACACCGCCGACGAGAGACGGAAGCGCGAGCGGAAAGCCCAGAGACAGAACGCAGCGACAAGGTTGCAACAGGCAACGAAGCACACGAGACCGCACCGCGCAAGAGGAAAAACGACGAAACCAGCCAGCAAGTGAGAGCAGAAAGAAAAGAAAATGGCGCACCATCGGACCCACAGACGCGCACTGCGCTCGGCCTCTTTTGCGCGGCGGCTCTTTCAACAAAATGAGTGAAAACATCACCGCGTAGCACACGGCGCCGCACGAGGCAACGCTCCAAACACTTCGCGGCACGAACCGCACAATGCGCCGATCGAGATGCCGCAAGGAGACACACGAGCACAAAGCCTCGGACACGGAAAAGAAGAGTGGCAACACGCCCGGAACAAAAACACCGCCAACATCAAGCACACAAGGAAGGAACGAAAGAGATGGAAAAAACAGAAAAATGCCGCGACACTCAGCAGCACACCGCGGAAACGCACGCAGCCAAAAAAGGAAAGAAGCACTTGAGGCACGAGGTTGGACACGCACTTTCTTGAGCACAGTGAACCCGACGAAGGGGACGCGGAGCGACCGAAGCAACAAAGGTCACACAGACCAACGCAGAGAAGGGCAGTGGAGCCGCAGGACAGCCAGGACCACACAGCAAAGGGCGCGGACCACGAAGGTGGCAGGAACCCGCACAAAGGACCGACAGAAACAACGAGATACAGGAACGGCCATACAAAGACAAGGACACAGACACAGAAACAGGCACATAAACAAGCACAGACACAGACACAGAAACAAGCACAGAAGCACGCCAGAGGCGCTCACACACAAAAGGACAACAGCAAGGCAACACACCGCAAACAGACACAAAGAGGAAAGCACGCCCAAAGGCGGGCAGCGCGGAAGAAAAAGGAAAAGCGCAAGCCAGCAAACGCACAGCAGAAAGAACACAGCAAAGCTTGCAGGCACAGGACCGCGGGCAAGAAGCGAGTGAGCACAGCGCCACGCGGCACAAGCGACGAGACGATAGAGGCTGAAAAAAAGAGGGTCGGGACACAAAACAAAGAAGGCACAAGGCATCAGGCACAGGAACGCGGGAAGGGAAGAGGGAACGAAGCGAAAGCAGACAAAAGACAACCGACAACAAACAAGGGAGGAGAAAAGGGCAACAAACAAGAGACAACAGAAGGGAACAGAAGGAAAGGAAAGGACACACAACAGCACGAGAAGGACATTAAAGACGCCGAAAAGGGAGCAATGATGAAGGACACAAAGGGACACCGGCGAATAGGCAAGACAAAGGAACTTTAGGGAAAAGGCAGCGAAGCAACAAATACAAAGCGAAACAGAGACCAATGCGTGGCATGAGGAAAAGGGAGGGATGGAGCAACAAAGGCGTTAAGAAGCTCAGAACTAAAAAACAAACGAAACGCAAGCCGCGAAGAAAAACAACATTTCAAGAAACAAAAACAAAAACAAAAACAAAAACAATGAAAGGGAAAGACACTGCGTTTCAAAAAAGAAAGCGCGACAAAGCACGGCAGGGGAACACAATAAACAAATTGCCAGTCAAAAACACAACGAAAAAAAAAGCCAGCAGAAGGGCAATAAAAAAGAAAAAAGAAACATAAAAAATTAAAAAAAACAAACATACGGGCAACAGTAAGATAAAAACACATAACGTGAAAGAGCTCAAGCAAGCAACGAAAAACGAGAAAAGCCAAAGATGAAGTGGTAAAACGGCAAACGAAAAAAAGAGGATAACAAAAAGAAAAAGTGAATCACTAAATAAAGCATTCAAGACACAGTAAAATGTACAAGAAAAAATTGAATTTACAGCTGTTTAAAGGAACAACATTGACACACAAAAAAATAACGCGACACACAAAGAAAGCGGATAAAAAAAAATATAAAAAAGTCAGTTATAAAAATAAATAAAAAAAATCAGAGGAAAGTCAAAATTAAAAAAGATTAAGAAGTTTTAAAGAAACTTGAAAAGCGATTTTAAAATATAAAAAGCCGAGAAAACCTAGCGCACTTTTTGTGCTTTCTTGAAAGACGCAGCAGATAAAAAGACGCAAACGGCAAAAGGTTAAATAAGTTAATCAAAGAAAAGTTTTAAAGAATGAAAAAAGGATGAGAAAAAAATGTGCTTTTATTGGTCCGTGAGTTGCTAACTGCTAGTTAGTCTCTTTTTTTCTCTTGCTTTCATTTCTTCACACGCAGAGAAAAGTTTTAGCTAAAAATAGAAACAACCTTCATCGAGATGCATGTTCAAGTATCACCTCCAGTCGCTTCAGCGTTTGCTTTATTCACTCGTGCTTGCAAAAAACGTGCATTCTGTTTTCCTCTCTTTTCTTTTCTTTCTCCACTTTTTCCCTTCCTCCTGCTGTTTCTCGCTAAAATGGGCACAGCCTTGCAAGTTCTGCGCGTCTTTGCTATGCGGTCACGGTTGCCAGGAGAACCTGTCTTACTTTTTGTCTACTTTTTGTTGCCACCTTGCCGCCAAAAGTTGTGAGCATGTAATTTTTCTGCTTACTCCTTTCTCTTAAAAGCGTTGTTGCACGCAGCACTTTTTCGTCGTCTGGCAAAAAAATGTTTTGTTCCATTCGAGCACGTTGGTTCATGTTCAGCATTCATTAGTGCCACCTCGCTTTCCCTGTTTTATTGTGTGTCAATATCTTTTCGTTTTCTTCCCCTTTCCCATTACTTCACCGTGAGCTCTCGTTCAGCGACGTCTGAGTATGCTTTTTTTGCTCTTTGCCTGCTTTTATTTTTCCGAGGCTCACGTGCGCCCGCAACCCGGTCACAGCCCTGCGCGTGCCGTTTGCGTCAAAGTCCTTTCGCATTGGGCCCATTTTCAGTGCTGTTGCCGACACCCCCGCTGCTTCCCAACGCTCTTTTCCCTTTCGACAGCGCAAAATCGACCTCCAAAAAGCGACCCAATTCCCGACCACAAAACAGACCATATTATGTATCACATTGTGTCGTTTTCCGCTCCCTTCCGTCGCGCCATACTGCCTCTTCGTCTCTTTTGCAAAGCTGCCGATCGCTGTCTTCCTTTTTTAATCCTGTCCTTATATCGCCTTCACGGCCCGACACGCAAAGCAAAAAAAACGCAAGCCACCCAGGTTCCATCCTGGCCGAGCCCCTCGTCGTTTCACCGCGCGCTGAACACCCTCACTTTCTCTCTGGTCCCTTTCCTGTAGCCCTTCACCGCGTGTCGCCGCCTCCTCTCTCGTGCAAGTCCCACCGGCAAGCGGGTCATCTTTGCCTGCCGCAAGTTCACCTGCTTTCCCAAAATTCCTCCCTTCACCTATGGACCCAATCCCCCATCCTCCGCTGCCCAATTGCGGCTGCCATTTCCTCACCGCCGTGCCTCTCAGCCTCTCTTCCCTCCCACGTTTCTCGCACCCCTTTTTCCAATTCCCTTCCTGCCGACCCTGTCTCCTCCCGTCTCCTGTGTTCAATCCCCTCCCTCCTCGGCCTCTTTCGTCCCCGCACAATGCCAGCATTCCCCTTCCCCCTTTTTCTTGTTCTAGTTGCACTCGCTCTTCCCTTCGTGACCCGCACAAAAGTCCCTCTCCCTCTCCCCGTCCCCCTCCCCCTGCGTTCATTGGCATCTCTGCAACAAATACTGCCCAACACGCCACACTGCAACAGACACGATCCTCCCTCGGCCCATTTTTGCTGGCGCGTGCCTCAAACGCCAACACCGAATCACTGCCCGACGCACTGCATTCACACTGCGATATCGTCTGTCCTTCCCGCCTGCCCTGTTCTGTTGGTCGCGCTTCGCCAACGCGCTGCCTTAACGCACCCTCCTTCCTTTCTCAATTCCAGTTATGTCCCTCGCGGTTCGCCGTGCTAATGGCAAACTTCTGGTTGGTGCCCTTTTTTTGTCCCCTTGCGCGTGTTTTCGTTGCCGTCCCTCCCTACTCTCGTTTTGTTCCCGTTTTGCCGTGACGTTTTTCGCCCCAAACAGCGTCGTCTTCCGCCAAAGGTTCGCCCGCAGCCGCGTGTCATTCTGCCGCGCCTTCACTCACCGTCGCCGCCGCTCTAGGTTCACGCTAATTCTGTGCAATTCTTTCCCCACGTCTTCACGCCTTCGGCCCTCTCTCACCGAAACTGTCAGAATAACAAGTTGTGCAGCCTCTTCCTCCTTGCGGCCCTTGCGCATTGCTGGCCCACGTCGCGCTTTGTTCACCAACCAGTGCCTTCAGCCTTTCTAGCGTCTGCGCGCCCCGCAAGCCCATCACCAAAGCAATGTTGTGTCGCGCCACCCCACCACCATGCGGCTTGTCCTGATCAAGGACAAAGCGGCACGCCTCTGTGCCGCTTTCCTCCATGCCACTCCCTTGTCCCTGCACGCCCTTTCCCCCTCAGCCCTGCCGCCTTGCCGCCCCTATACGCGTTCTCGCTCCTCTCATCCGCACCTTTCTTCCGCTGTTATTCCTCACGGCTCCGCTTTCGAGTTGCCGCCATTCGGCCTATTTCCTTTGTCACCACCGACCATCGCCGGTCATCCTTTCTTCTGCCTCATTCACCCTTCTTCATGACGCGTCTTTCTCCCCCGCTCTCCCCTCCAAGGCTCCTCTCCCTTCATCTATCTTTTCCTTTTCCTCGCGATTCTCTTCGCGATCACGCCTCCTTTTCACTCCTCCAGGACCGCGTCTTTCGGCCCTCGTCCTTCTTCTTCGTTAGAAGCGCGTTCTGCGAAGCCTTTTCGTCCGCGCCCCGTCGTCCTTCCTTGACCCGCCGCGTTACGCGCTCCCCTTCCCTCTCTCCACACTCACCGCAACGCACACCCAGCGTCAACTGTTTCCTTTGTCAGACCATTCCGTTGGCTTCGTTGACCCCTCTCTGCCTTCTGCGTGGTCTTCACCCCCGCTATGCCGCTTTGTGTTGATCAGTTGCTCTCTTCCTCCATTGCCCAGCCGTCTACCGCATCTCACGCCGGCACAACACAAAACCGTTGCTGTTTTTTTCCGGCGCCTGAGCGTTGTCGGCTGGCAGGGCGCGCCGACATTTAAGCGCTCAGGCGGACCCTCCTCGCGGCAGCACGGAGGACGAGAGGCGCGTCTTCCCCCCTCCTTGCGGTGATGTGTTCTCCCCTTGCCTTCGACCGTTTGCGTGAAAGCCGCGCTGCACGACTTCGCAGCGGCGTCCGTGCTGCCCGCCCCCCCCGCTTCGACGCACGCGCCGCCGATGGCGATGCTTGCAACCTTGCCCTGGGCCCGGTCAGCCGCTAGCGCGACAGTGCGGTAGACGATTTCCCACGCGCGACGAGCGTCTGTGCTCCGCTTTCGTTGTGCTGGCGGCGTCTGCCGCGCCCGCGCGGAAAACGTGCACGTCCCGTCCGCGCGACGCGACGGCGTGAAGTAACAGTGCCTGCTTGGTGCCAACGGCGCCACCAACGAAGACCGCGGGACCGGTCGCTCGCTGAGCCTTCCCTCCCTGGTCTTGCGTGCTATCCCCGTCGCTCGGTCTAAGGCGCAGCTTCCGGATGGAGGCGGGCCAGGCTCGCCCGCAGTGCTTCATAGCGAAAGGGCAGCGGAGCATCTGTAAGCGTGCCTCGCGCACGCCGCGCGAACACACGCGAGACGCAGAAGGAGTGCCCGACGCAGCCGCGCAGGCATGGAGGGCGTCGAACAACGCGCGAACGCTCAAGGCGGGGCAACCAGACGCCGTGCGGCAGCACTGAGCACTCGTCCGCTCGCTTCCGCGCTGTCAAGGAGGCTTCGCCATTCGTAGCCGCCGCAGCTCCTATGCCGGCCTCACGCGTCCGTGCACTCCCTGCCACTGCGGCAAGCCCGGTACCGAAAAAAGCGCGAGGCGGGCGTGAGTCAAAAGTGCGTCTCTGACCGTCGCCCCAAACCAACACGTGCGTAATGCCTCCGCCGGTGCCTTCTGCCGCCCCGATGCGTTCCACGGCCTGGCGGCCAAACACGCGTGTGGGCTGTGAGCGTTCACAGCCCCCTTGCGGCCTCAAGCCACGGCACGCCTACACCTACCAACTGCCGCGCGTCACTCAAAATCGCCGCTCCGCAGAAACCAACCCGAGGTCGGGCGCTTCAAAATAGCACCACCAGCGTCGTAGCGAACCCCATTCGCCCGCGACGGTGTGCCGAGCGACAGCAACAACTGCACAACATCCTCAATCTATGCAAAAACATACGTTGCTGCAAAGGGACAGGAGGCAAAATACAGACTGAAAAACGACAAAAAGAGAATCACACACACAACGGACTTGTGAGGCGCGCCGCTCGGCACCCTCACCAGACGCAGCCAGAAAGCTCGCAGAGCGCTAGTCTGCACGAACAGGTCGCTGCACAGTAAGAGACAAGTGCCAGCCACCGACCACACAACGAAGCGAAACCTTCAAAATCCCTCTGCTAACCAAGGCGGTGCCACAGCAAAGCTGAGGCAAAAAAAACCAAGTCGTTACCGCTCAGTTCCCAGCGCTTTCCAGTCCCGCGCGTCGGATTTGGCTGCTTGGCGAGCCCTTCGACAGGTGCAAAAAAAGCTGCCCGCGCTCGGCAAATACTTACCCGCTTTTCCTTGTCTCCACTTCAGCGGTTTGGCGATGAGGCCCAGCAACATTCAACATTTAGGCGCGTTCAGCTCAACAACTCCCTAGCAGCTCCGGGTTGTCTTTGCTCCGTGATCGTCATGCTCCGATTTTGTCCTGCCCTTATATTCGCCGGCTTTAGTCTTCCGTTTTCCCGGCGTCGCGCGCAACATAAGCCAGTCGGCACCAAACCTTCGCACGCCTGGTCCTTCTCCTTGCCGCATTTAACCTCCTCTCCATGCTTTGCCAGCGGATATCCCTTGTCCAAGTCCCTTGTGCATCGCTCACAGTGTTCGCGCACATTCTGTGTCTGTTTCCGCTGTCCGTGCCTTGCCGCTTGATAAATGAATTCCGACCTGCATTTGCCTTGTTCGCCTTCGCTGCTCCCTTTGCAGCCGCTTCTTGGTGGGTGCTGGCGCCCAGCGTCTGCACGCCCTCAAAGCCTGCTTCCCCGCATATTCCTTTCTCGGCTGGCCTGCTGCTTCACATTTGTCTTTGCCAATCGCGCTCGCTTCTTCCTCTCCTTATTTCCTGACTGGACCGTCGCTCCGCCGCCGCTTTCCCCCGCGGTCCACCCTGCTGAATTCCTCCACTTCCTCTTTCCATCTGCGTTCCTGTATTGCTGTGTTCTCTTCTTCGGTTTCTTTCCTGCGGCCTTTCCAATTTCCTAAGTGCCGCTGGCTTTCGACCTGTTTTCACTCTGCGCTCTGCATCCTCTTTTCCTAACTTTCTTGTAGCCCTGGTTGCCCAGCGCAGACGGCCACCGACCACCTTCACTTCGCGCGCGCTGGCCGCCTTCTTCTCACCCACTTCTGCCATGCTTCGCCGCGCTGGCCCCTCGCGTACATTCCCTCGAGCGTTGCTTCTTCTAGTGTCTTTCCCATTTGCTTCTCGGCCGTTTCGGTTTGCTCTGTTCTTCCACGCTGCGAGTGCGCTTCCAAGCGCCCATCTTTTTGTTCGCGAAGCACGCGTGCGCCTTTCTCTCTCGACCTCTCGCGCACAACCTCGCGTAAGCGGTCACGCTCGCCAATCTCCTTCGCTTGGTCGTGTTTCGTTGTCTCCTGCACAAACGCACCTGTGCCCCCGCACCGGTTGCCCCGCCACGAAAGAGGTCGCGTTGCGGAAGTCCAGCCTGTGGACCCCACCAGCGGCACGTTGCCCCGCTTACGCGTCGCCTTCGGCTGAATCCGCGGTCACCCTGCTGCTGCACACTTGGCGCTGCGCGTCGGTTTTGCGCGCATTGTTGTGCCCCGCGCTCCTCGCGACCACTGCGTTTCTGTTGTGCGCCGCTCCACCCGCGCCGAACCAACGCCAGTCTAGCCTGCACACCACGCTGTTGGTTGTCGCGTTTTTCGGTCATCCCCCACACAAGATCCCGCTGTCCTTCGGCTTTTCCCCGTTCTTGTGTTCCTGTAATCCGCGTCCCGCGATGCGTCTGCCCCGTCGCTTTCGTCGTCGGTCGGCTGAATTACGAGTGGCGAACGCACCCGCACGTCGGCATTGTGACTCGGCTGCGCCGCCACAGCACACCTCGCCGCGCGTCCTTTGCAAGCCTCCTTTCGCGTTCGGCATCATTCGTTTTCACGTGCACAACCCACAGTGCCCGTCACGGCTCACGCCGCATGTACGTCGGCGCTCCCGTTGCTGCGCACGTCGCGCCTCGCGCGTGCAAGCGTCTGCTCTCGTTTCTGTGCCCTCAACGTGTGCGCAGATGGTGCTTGCACCGCGCGAGTTTTCTGAAATATGGCCGCCCCTCCCGTGCGGTCATCCTTCGCTAAGCGGCCCCAGCTTTGTACCTGCAGCCGGTCCGTTTGCAGCGCACGCGGCGCGTGTTCCCATCCGTTTCAGTTCCTCTTCTAGCCAATGTCTGCGGGTGTCCCCCCAAGGCAGTCTTCCGCGCTCACGAACCTCCCCCGCTCTCCTAGCGCTCTCCTTCCCTTTCGTGCTGCCCAGGCGAGCCCGTCACGTTGGTGTTTTGTCTTGCTGTCCCCGCCAGTGGCGCGCGCTTCGTCGTGTTGTTCGCTCTAGTTCTTGTCTGCTACCGAGTCGGCGCCGACAGGTCGCAATCCCCCGGCCATGCCGACTGCACGGGCGTGGCGCACGGGCTTGCTTCTCGCGGCCCACCCGCCCGCGGCCGACCCCAGGCGGTTACGCGTTATGCGACGGGCCTTCGCTCGCCCGCCGCCAACTCCAGCGCATGTAACGGCACTCGCTCTGCGGACCGGCTGCGTCCGGCGCGGCGTGCGCGCTTGCTGGTTCGGTGGAGGCACCGCCGCGCGCCAATCCCCAGGGAGTGCGCCTGGGTTCCTTGGCAAAACTTGTGGCCTTTGGGCGCCGGCACACACGGGCCGCAGAATGCCGAGCGTCGCTGGCCGCTGGACGTCTCCGCTCGACTGCGCCTTCTCGCCGTGTGTGGGCAGGCACGGCCCCGACCGCCGCCAGCGCACCACACAGCGGCGCGTAACCGCGCGACGCCCGGCCCGGCGCTGTCACCGTCCTGACGGTAGCAGACGAAGACGTGCAGACAGGGGAGGTGAGCGCTGCTGCGCCAGCGTGGTCGCGTGGCGTCTTTGCGAGACGGTCCGCGGCGCGCCGTTTCCCGCGCACAGACGACGCAGGAGAAGGGACCGGCAAGCGCGGAGCAAAGGAGGGAAACGGCACTGCAGCGGACAGTGACCGCCGGTCCGCGCCACTCAGACCCCACGCCTTGGGCTGGAAGGGTGCACCGCCGACAACCTCCGGCCACAGACGAGTGCGGCGGCCCAAGACGCAGCGACGCTCGTCGGCGTCGGAAAGCGCGAAGGGCGAACTTCGCGGGGACACAACGCGCCCAAGAAGCAGAGTGAAAGCAGGAGAGACGGACGCGGGTGAGGGGACAGAGCCAGACACGCCCCGATGCGCGTGGGTCGGGACAAGGCCAGCCGCTACGTGCAACGAGCACCATCGCTTGCACCTCGGTTGGCGGCGCGCCAGCGCAGGAAGCACGCGCACTACTCGGCCGA
Source organism: Trypanosoma vivax (assembly GCA_021307395.1). Lineage (NCBI taxonomy): Eukaryota > Euglenozoa > Kinetoplastea > Trypanosomatida > Trypanosomatidae > Trypanosoma > Trypanosoma vivax. Next base: position 127,045 of record SOPI01000107.1, on the reverse strand, counting down.
AACTTGTGGCACACAGCCTCGAAGGAAGCAGGGCACGCCTCATGCGGCATTGGCCAACATGCGCACCACGCACCAGGGACGAAGGCCAGGCGCATGCGCCGGAGACGACGCTGAACGCGCACAGCGGAGCGGGGTCGGGAGAACGCGACTCGCACCGACACCCCGGGAGACGGGAAGACGCACGGGGGGAAGCGTCATTGGTTGGAGGCACAGGCGCGCGAGTGGGCTCCGCTCAAGCGATTTTTGCTGCCCTCAGCACGTGGCGCAGGAGAGTAAAGGAGAGGAGGCGTTGTCTTTTGCATTTTAGATTTCGCACGGAATGGGGGACGTGCACACAAAGGTTTTCGCCGTGCTGCTCGCCTTTGCTTTGGCTTCGCTCGGCGACGCTGCGGACGAGATTACTACGGCTGGGATCACAGAAGCGGGGGCCAACGCTTTGTGCACTTTGGCGGCAGGACTCGAGGGGACCGCAGCGAAAGCAGGGGCAGAGGCACGCAAGGCACTGGTGCGCGCAAGGAAAATCGCACAGGCAGCTTGGCGCAGCCAGCAGGCGGCATCAGCAGCAGCAGCGGAGGTGAACGCCAGTGCGCGCTCGGCGGCGCAAGTTTTGGAGGGGATGCAACTGGGGCAGCGCGCAGAGAGGGCGATGCAAAAGGCGGAGGAATTGGCAGCACTGGCAAGCGAAACGACGGCGCGGTGCGGCTTCTTGGCGGGGCAAATAAAACAGTGGATCGAGACAATGGCAGCAATGGCCGCGCAGAAAGACAACAGCGGAAAGTTCTGCCTTGGGGGACAGGCAACAGGCAGCGGCCAGCCAGTTCTTGCCAGCAGCAACAATGGACAAGCAAGGACGTACGCGGCAAACAACGCCGTTGCACCGCCAACAGCCTGCGAAAAGCTGTTCGACACGGCGGAAGATGCAAAATGGGGAGACAAGGAAATCGCGGACTGGCCCGCACTTGATAATAGCGTCACGGTGGCAAGCAGCGGAAACTTGAACAGCGCGGCTGCAAGCGCAACTGTCTGCCCAATCACAGGCGTCGTGGCAGCATGTGGCATCGGAGGCAACTACAGGCACGGCGTCACATGGGCAGGACTCTGGTCAATCACCGCCATCTCAGCAGCAACTCCATCGCGACAAAAGCGAAACAGCACAACTGGATAAGATAAAGGCACTCGTCGGGAAGCTCAAGGACCTCGCAGCAGAATCATCCAACCGCGAAACAAACAATACAGGAGAAAAATCATGGAAAAGCGCATGCAACTGGGAAGGGCACGGACTATGCAGTGCGGGTCGCGAACACGACAAGCTCGCGGCAACCGTGCGCAACAGGGTTCGCGAAGCACACCGCCGGCAAGAGGAGGAAGCTCGCGCAGAAGGCCCAGAGACAGAACGCAGCGAGCAGGTTGCAACAGGCAACGAAGCACACGAGACCGCACCGCGCAAGAGGGGACACGACGCAACCAGCCAGCAAGTGAGAGCAGAAAAAAAAGAAAATGGCGCACCATCGGACCCAGCAACACGCACTGCGCTCGGCCTCTTTTGCGCAGCGGCTCTTTCAACAAAATGAGTGAAAACATCACCGCGTGACACACGGCGCCGCACGAGGCAACGCTCCAAACACTTCGCGGCACGAACCGCACAATGCGCCGATCGAGATGCCGCAAGGAGACACACGAGCACAAAGCCTCGGACACGGAAAAGCAGAGTGGCAACACGCCCGGAACAAAAACACCGCCAACATCAAGCACACAAGGAAGGAACGCAAGAGATGGAAAAAACAGAAAAATGCCGCGACACTCAGCAGCACACCGCGGAAACGCACGCAGCCAGGCAAGCAAAGAAGCACTTGAGGCACACGCTTGGACACGCACTTTCTTGAGCACAGTGAACCCGACGAGGAGGAGGCGGAGCAACCAAAGCAACGAAAGTCACAAAGGCCAACGCAGAGAAGGGCAGTGGAGACACAGGAAAGCCAGGACCACACAGCAAAGGGCGCGGACCACGAAGGTGGCAGGAACCCGCACAAAGGCACGGCAGAAACAACGAGATACAACAACGGCCATACAAAGACAAGGACACATACACAGAAACAGACACAGAAACAGGCACAGAAACAGCAGCACGCGAGAGGCGCTCACACACAAAAGGACAACAGCAAGGCAACACACCGCAAACAGACACAAAGAGGAAAGCACGCCCAAAGGCGGGCAGCGCGGAAGAAAAAGGAAAAGCGCAAGCCAGCAAACGCACAGCAGAAAGAACACAGCAAAGCTTGCAGGCACAGGACCGCGGGCAAGAAGCGCGTGAGCACAGCGCCACGCGGCGCAAGCAACGAAGCGATAGAGGCTGAAAAAAAGAGGGTCAGGACACAAAACAAAGAAGGCACAAGGAATCAGGGAAAGCAGACAAAAGACAACCGACAACAGACAAGGGAAGAGAAAAGGGCAACAAACAAGAGACAACAGAAGGGAACAGAAGGAAAGGAAAGGACACACAACAGCACGAGAAGGACATTAAAGAAGCCGAAAAGGAAGCAATGATGAAGGACACAAAGGGACAACGGAGAATAGGCGAGACAAAGGAACTTTAGGGAAAAGGCAGCGAAGCAACAAATACGAAGCGAAACAGAGACCAATGCGTGGCATGAGGAAAAGGGAGGGATGGAGCAACAAAGGGTTAAGAAGCTCAGAACTAAAAAACAAACGAAACGCAAGCCGCGAAGAAAAACAACATTTCAAGAAACAAAAACAAAAACAAGGACAATGAAAGGGAAAGACACTGCGTTTCAAAAAAGAAAGCGCGACAAAGCACGGCAGGGGAACACAATAAACAAATTGCCAGTCAAAAACACAACGAAAAAAAAAGCCAGCGGAAGGGCAATAACAAAGAAAAAAGAGACATAAAAAATTAAAAAAACAAACATACGGGCAACAGTAAAATAAAAACACATAACGCGAAAGAGCTTGAGCACGCAACGCAAAACGAGAAAAGCCAAAGATGAAGTGGTAAAACGGCAAACGAAAAAAAGAGAATAACAAAAAGAAAAAGTGAATCACTAAATAAAGCATTCAAGACACAGTAAAATATACAAGGAAAAATTGAATTCACAGCTGTTTAAAGAAACAACATTGACACACAAAAAAATAACGCGACACACAAAGAAAGCGGATAAAAAAAAATATAAAAAAGTCAGTTAAAAAAATAAATAAAAAAAATCAGAGGAAAGTCAAAATCAAAAAAGATTAAGGAATTTTAAAGAAACTTGAAAAGCGATTTTAAAATATAAAAAGCCGAGAAAACCTAGCGCACTTTTTGTGCTTTCTTGAAAGACGCAAAAGATAAAAAGACGCAAACGGCAAAAGGTTAAATAAGTTAATCAAAGAAAAGTTTTAAAGAATGAAAAAAGGATGAGAAACAAATGTGCTTTTATTGGTCCGTGAGTTGCTAACTGCTAGTTAGTCTCTTTTTTTCTCTTGCTTTCATTTCTTCACACGCAGAGAAAAGTTTTAGCTAAAAATAGAAACAACCTTCATCGAGATGCATTTTCAAGTATCACCTCCAGTCGCTTCAGCGTTTTCTTTGTTCACTCGTGCTTGCAAAAAACGTGCATTCTGTTTTTCTTCTCTTTTCTTTTCTTTCTCCACCTTTTCCCTTCCTCCTGCTGTTTCTCGCTAAAATGGGAATAGCCTTGCAAGTTCTGCGCGTCTTTGCTATGCGGTCACGGTTGCCAGGAGAACCTGTCTTACTTTCTGTCTACTTTTTGTTGCCACCTTGCCGCCAAAAGTTGTGAGCATGTAGTTTTTCTGCTTACTCCTTTCTCTTAAAAGCGTTGTTGCACGCAGCACTTTTTCGTCGACTGGCAAAAAAATGTTTGTTTCCCTTCGAGCACGTTGGTTCCTGTTCAGCGTTCCTTTAGTGCCACCTCGCTTTCCCTGTTTTATTGTGTGTCAATATCTTTTCGTTTTCTTCCCCTTTCCCATTACTTCACCGTGAGCTCTCGTTCAGCGACGTCTGAGGATGCTTTTCTTGCTCTTTTCCTGCTTTTATTGTTCCGAGGCTCACGTGCGACCGCAACCCGGTCACAGCCCTGCGCGTGCCGTTTGCGTCAAAGTCCTTTCGCATTGGGCCCATCTTCAGTGCTGTTGCCGACACCCCCGCTGCTTCCCAATGCTCTTCTCCCTTTCGACAGCGCAAAATCGACCTCCAAAAAACGACCCAATTCCCGACCACAAAACAGACCATATTATGTATCACATGCTGTCGTTTTCCGCTCCCTTCCGTCGCGCCATACTGCCTCTTCGTCTCTTTTGCAAAGCTGCCGATCGCTGTCTTCCTTTCTTACCCCTGTTCTTATATCGCCTTCACGTTCCGACACGCAAAGCAAAAAAAAACGCAAGCCACCCAGGTTCCATCCTGGCCGATCCCCTCGTCGTTTCACCGCGCGCTGAACACCCTCACTTTCTCTCCGGTTTCTTCCCTGTAGCCCTTCACCGCGTGTCGCCGCCTCCTCTCTCGTGCAAGTCCCACCGGCGCGCGGGTCTTCTTTGCCTGCCGCGCGTTCACCTGCTTTCCCAAAATTCCGCCCTTCACCTATGGGCCCAATCCCCCATCCTCCGCTGCCCAATTGCGGCTGCCATTTCCTCACCGCCGTGCCTCTCAGCCTCTCTTCCCTCCCACGTTTCCCGCACCCCTTTTTCCAATTCCCTTCCTGCCGGCCCTTGTCTCCTCCCGTCTCCTGTGTTCAATCCCCTTCCTCCTCGGCCTCTCTCGTCCCCGCACAATGGCAGCATTCCCGTTCCCCCTTTTTCTTGTTCTAGTTGCACTCGCTCTTCCCTTCGTGACCCGCACAAAAGTCCCTCTCCCTCTCCCCGTCCCCCTCCCCCTGCGTTCATTGGCATCTCTGCAACAAATACTGCCCAACACTCCACACTGCAACAACACGATCTTCCCTCGGCCCATTTTTGCTGGCTCGTGCCTCAAACGCCAACACCGAATCACTGCCCGACGCACTGCATTCACACTGCGATATCGTCTGTCCTTCCCGCCTGCCCTGTTCTGTTGGTCGCGCGCCGCCAACGCGCTGCCTTAACGCACCCTTCTTCCTTTCTCAATTTCAGTTATGCCCCTTTGTGTCCGCCGTGCTAATGGCAAACTTCTGGTTGGTTCCCTTTTTTTGTCCCCTTGCGCGTGTTTTCGTTGCCGTCCCTCCCTACTCCCGTTTTGTTCCCGTTTTGCCGTGACGTTTTTCGCCCCAAACAGCGTCGTCTTCCGCCAAAGGTTCGCCCGCAGCCGCGTTCCCCTCTGCCGCGCCTTCACTCACCGTCGCCTCCGCTCTAGGTTCACGCTAATTCTGTGCAATTCTTTCCCCACGTCTTCACGCCTTCGGCCCTCTCTCACCGAAACTGCAGAATAACAAGTCATGCAGCCTCCTCCTCCTCGCGGCCCTGTCGCATTGCTGTCCCACACCGCTGTCTGTTCACCAACCAGTGCCCTCAGCCTTTCTATCGTCTGCGCGCTCCGCAAGCCCATCACCAAAGCAATGTGCTGTCGCGCCACCCCACCACATCGCGGCTTGTCCTGACCAAGGACAAAGCGGCACGCCTCTGTGCCATTTTTCTCCATGCCACTCCCTTTGCCCTGCACGCCCTTTCCTCCTCAGCCCTGCCGCCTTGCTGTTCCTATTTGCGGTCTCGCTCCGCTCATCCGCACCTTTCGCCCGGCGTCAGTCCTCACGTTTCTCCTTCCAAACCTTCCCACCTCTTCCACTGCCTTGCTGTCCCCACCGACCATTGCTCGGTCATCCCTTCTTCTGCCTCATTCACCCTTCTTCATGACGCGTCTCCTGTCCCCTCTCTCCCCTCCAAGGCTCTTTTCCCTTCATCTATCTTTTCCTTTTCCTCGCGATTTTCTTCGCGATCACGCCTCCTTTTCACTCTTCCAGGACCGCGTCTTTCGGCCTTTCTCCTTCCTCTTCGTCAGAAGCGCGCTCCGCGAAGCCTTTTCGTCCGCGCCCCGTCGTCCTTCCTTGACCCGCCGCGTTACGCGCTCCCCTTCCCGCTCTCCACACTCACCGCAACGCACACCCAGCTTCAACCGTGTCCTTTGTCAGACCCTTCCGCTGGCTTCCCTGACCCCTCTCTCCCTTCTGCGTAGGTTTTATCCCCCGCTATGCCGCTTTATGTTGATCAGTCGCGTGCTTCCTCCACCGCCCAGCCGCCCACCGCATCTCACGCCGGCACAACAGAAAACAGTTGCTCTTTTTTTCCGGCGCCTGAGCGTTGCCGGCTGGCAGGGCGCGCCGACATTTAAGCGCTCAGGCGGACCCTCCTTGCGGCAGAACGGAGGACGAGAGGCGCGTCTTCCCCCCTCCTTGCGGTGATGTGTTCTCCCCTTGCCTTCGACCGTTTGCGTGAAAGCCGCGCTGCACGACTTCGCAGCGGCGTCCGTGCTGCCTCCCCCCCCGCTTCGACGCACGCGCCGCCGAGGGCGATGCTTGCAACCTTGCCCTGGGCCCGGTCAGCCGCTAGCGCGACAGTGCGGTAGACGATTTCCCACGCGCGACGAGCGTCTGTGCTCCGCTTCCGTTGTCCTGGCGGCGTCTGCCGCGCCCGCGCGGAAAACGTGCACGTCCCGTCCGCGCGACGCGACGGCGTGAAGTAACAGTGCCTGCTTGGTGCCAACGGCGCCACCAACGAACGCCGCGGGGCCGGTCGCTCGCTGAGCCTTCCCTCCCTGGTCTTGCGTGCTATCCCCGTCGCTCGGTCTAAGGCGCAGCTTCCGGGTGGCGGCGGGCCAGGCTCGCTCGCAGTGCTTCATAGCGAAAGGGCAGCGGAGCATCTGTAAGCGTGCCTCGCGCACGCCGCGCGAACACACGCGAGACGCAGAAGGAGTGCCCGACGCAGCCGCGCAGGCATGGAGGGCGTCGGACAACGCGCGAACGCTCAAGGCGGGGCAACCAGACGCCGTGCGGCAGCACTGAGCACTCGTCCGCCCGCTTCCGCGCTGTCAAGGAGGCTTCGCCATTCGCAGCCGCCGCAGCTCCTATGCCGGCCTCACTTGTCCGTCTACTCCCTGCCACTGCGGCAGCCCCGGCACCGAAAAAAGCGCGAGGCCGGCGTGAGTCAAAAGTGGCTCGCTGACCGTCGCCCCAAACCAACACGTGCGTAATGCCTCCGCCGGTGCCTTCTGCCGCCCCGATGCGTTCCACGGCTTGGCGGCCAAACACGCGTGTGGGCGCTGAGCGTCACAGCCCCCTTGCGGCCTCAAGCCGCGCCACGCCTCCACCTACCGTGTGCAGCGCGTCACTCAAAATCGCCGCTCCGCAGAAACCAACCTGAGGTCGGCCGCTTCAAAATAGCACCACCAGCGTCGTAGCGAACCCCATTCGCCCGCGACGGTGCGCCGAGCGACAGCAACAACTGCACAACATCCTCAATCTATGCAAAAACATACGTTGCTGCAAACGGACAGGAGGCAAAATACAGACTGAAAAACGACAAAAAGAGAATCACACACACAACGGACTTGTGAGGCGCGCCGCTCGGCACCCTCACCAGACGCAGCCAGAAAGCTCCCAGAGCGCTAGTCGCCACGAACAGGTCGCTGCACAGTAAGAGACAAGTGCCAGCCAACGACCACACAACGAAGCGAAACCTTCAAAATCCCTCTGCTAACCAAGGCGGTGCCACAGCAAAGCTGAGGCAAAAAAAACCAAGTCGTTACCTCTCAGTTCCCAGCGCTTTCCAGTCCCGCGCGTCGGATTTGGCTGCTTGGCGAGCCCTTCGACAGGTGCGAAAAAAGCTGCCCGCGCTCGGCAAATACTTACCCGCTTTTCCTTGTCTCCACTTCAGCGGTTTGGCGATGAGGCCCAGCAACATTCAACATTTAGGCGCGTTCAGCTCAACAACTCCCTAGCATTCCCGGTTTGTCTTTGCTCCGTGATCGTCATGCTCCGATTTTGCCCTGCCCTTATATTCGCCGGCTTTAGTCTTCCGGCTTCCCGGCGTCACGCGCAACATAAGCCAGTTGGCACCAAACCTTCGCACGCCTGGTCCTTCTCCTTGCCGCATTTAACCTCCTCTCCATGCTTTGCCAGCGGATATCCCTTTCCCAAGTCCCTTGTGCATCGCTCACAGTGTTCGCGCACATGTTGTGTCTGTTTCCGCTGTCCGTGCCTTGCCGCTTGATAAATGAATTCCGACCTGCATTTGTCTTGTTCGCCTTCGCTGCTCCCCTTTGCAGTTGCTTCCTGGTGGGTGCCGGCGCCCAGCGTCTGCACGCCCTCAAAGCCTGCTTCCCCGCATATTCCTTTCTCGTGTGGCCTGCTGCTTCACATTTGTCTTTGCCAATCGCGCTCGCTTCTTCCTCTCCTCATTTCCTGACTGGACCTGCGCTCCGCCGCCGCTTCTCCCCGCGCTCCTTCCTGCTGAATTCCTCCACTTCCTCTTTCCATCTGCGTTCCTCCATTGCTGTGGCCTCTTCCTCGGTTTCTTTCCTGGGGCCTTTCCAATTTCCTAAGTACCGCTGGCTTTCGACCTGCGCTCACTCTGCTCTCTGCATCCTCTTTTCCTAACGTTCTTGTAGCCCTGGTTTCCCAGCGCAGACGGCCACCGACCACCTTCACGCTGCTCGCGCCGGCCGCTGTCTTCTCACCCACTTCTGCCATGCTGCGCCGCGCTGGCCCCTTGCGTACATTCCCTCGAGCGTTGCTTCTTCTAGTGTCTTTCCCATTTTCTGCGCGGCCGTTTCGTTTGTCTCTGATCTTCCACGCTGCGAGTGCGCTTCCAAGCGCCCATCTTTTTGTTCGCGAAGCACGCGTGCGCCTTTCTCTCTCGACCTCTCGCGGCCAACCTCGCGTAAGCGGTCACGCGCGCCAATCTCCTTCGCTTGGTCGTGTTTCGTTCTCTCCTGCACAAACGCACCTGTGCCCGCGCACCGGTTGCCCCGCCACGAAAGAGGTCGCGTTGCGGAAGTCCATCCTGTGGACCCCACCAGCGGCACGTTGCCCCGCTTACGCGTCGCCTTCGGCTGAATCCGCGGTCACCCTGCTGCTGCACACTTGGCGCTGCGCGTCGGTTTTGCGCGCATTGTTGTGCCCCGCGCTCCTCGCGACCACTGCGTTGCTGTTGTGCGCCGTTCCACCCGCGCCGAACCAACGCCAGTCTAGCTTGCACACCACGCTGTGGTTGTCGCGTTCTTCGGTCGTCCCCCACACAAGATCCCGCTGTCCTTCGGGTGTTCCCCGTTGTTGTGTTCCTGTAATCCGCGTCCCGCGATGCGTCTGCCCTGTCGCTTTCGTCGTCGGTCGGCTGAATTACGAGTGGCGAACGCACCCGCACGTCGGCATTGTGACTCGGCTGCGCCGCCACAGCACACCGTGCCGCGCGTCCTTTGCAAGCCTCCTTTCGCGTTCGGTATCATTCGGTTTCACGTGCACAACCCACAGTGCCCGTCACGGTTCACGCCGCATGTACGTCGGCGCTCCCGTTGCTGCGCACGTCGCGCCTCGTGCGTGCAAGCGTCTGCTCTCGTTTCTGTGCCTCCAACGTGTGCCCAGATGGTGCTTGCACCGCGCGAGTTTTCTGAAATATGGCCGCCCCTCCCGTGCGGTCATCCTTCGCTAAGCGGCCCCAGCTTTGTACCTGCAGCCGGTCCGTTTGCAGCGCACGCGGCGCGTGTTCCCATCCGTTTCAGTTCCTCTTCTAGCCAATGTCTGCGGGTGTCCCCCCAAGGCAGTCTTCCGCGCTCACGAACCTCCCCCGCTCTCCTAGCGCTCTCCTTCCCTTTCGTGCTGCCCAGGCGAGCCCGTCACGTTGGTGTTTTGTCTTGCTGTCCCCGCCAGTGGCGCGCGCTTCGTCGTGTTGTTCGCTCTAGTTCTTGTCTGCCACCGAGTCGGCGCCGACAGGTCGCAATCCCCCGGCCATGCCGACTGCACGGGCGTGGCGCACGGGCTTGCTTCTCGCGGCCCACCCGCCCGCGGCCGACCCCAGGCGGTTACGCGTTATGCGACGGGCCTTCGCTCGCCCGCCGCCAACTCCAGCGCATGTAACGGCACTCGCTCTGCGGACCGGCTGCGTCCGGCGCGGCGTGCGCGCTTGCTGGTTCGGTGGAGGCACCGCCGCGCGCCAATCCCCAGGGAGTGCGCCTGGGTTCCTTGGCAAAACTTGTGGCCTTTGGGCGCCGGCACACACGGAGCACAGAATGCCGAGCGTCGCTGGCCGCTGGACGTCTCCGCCCGACTGCGCCTTCTCGCCGTGTGTGGGCAGGCACGGCCCCGACCGCCGCCAGCGCACCACACAGCGGCGCGTAACCGCGCGACGCCCGGCCCGGCGCTGTCACCGTCCTGACGGTAGCAGACGAAGACGTGCAGACAGGGGAGGTGAGCGCTGCTGCGCCAGCGTGGTCGCGTGGCGTCTTTGCGAGACGGTCCGCGGCGCGCCGTTTCCCGCGCACAGACGACGCAGGAGAAGGGACCGGCAAGCGCGGAGCAAAGGAGAGAAACGGCACTGCAGCGGACAGTGACCGCCGGCCCGCAACACTCAGACCCCACGCCTTGGGCTGGAAGGGTGCACCGCCGACAACCTCCGGCCGCAGACGAGTGCGAAGGCACAAGACGAAGCGACGCTCGTCGGCGTCGGAAAGCGCGAAGGGCGCACTTCGCGGGGACACAACGAGAGCAAGAAGCAGAGCGGCAGCAGGAGAGACGGACGCGGGTGAGGGGACAGAGCTAGACACGCCCCAGCGCGTGGGTCGGGACACGGCCACCCGCCACGTGCAACGAGCACCATCGCTTGCACCTCGGTTGGCGGCGCGCCAGCGCAGGAAGCACGCGAACTACTCGGCCGAAACTTGTGGCACACAGCCTCGAAGGAAGCAGGGCACGCCTCATGCGGCATTGGCCAACATGCGCACCGCGCACCAGGGACGAAGGGCAGAAGCATGCGCCGGAGACGACGCTGAACGCGCACAGCGCAGCGGGGTCGGGAGAACGCGACTCGCACCGACACCCCGGGAGACGGGAAGACGCACGGGGGAAAGCGTCATTGGTTGGAGGCACAGGCGCGCGAGTGGGCGCCGCTCAAGCGATTTTTGCTGCCCTCAGCACGTGGCGCAGGAGAGTAAAGGAGAGGAGGCGTTGTCTTTTGCATTTTAGATTTCGCACGGAATGGGGGACGTGCACACAAAGGTTTTCGCCGTGCTGCTCGCCTTTGCTTTGGCTTCGCTCGGCGACGCTGCGGAAGAGATTACCAAGGCTGGGATCACAGAAGCGGGGGCCGGCGCTTTGTGCACTTTGGCGGCAGGACTCGAGGAGACCGCAGCGAAAGCAGGGGCACAGGCACGCAAGGCACTGGTGCGCGCAAGGAACATCGCACAGGCAGCTTGGCGCAGCCAGCAGGCGGCATCAGCAGCGGCAACGGAGGTGAACGCCAGTGCGCGCTCGGCGGCGAGCGTTTTGGAGGGGATGCAACTGGGGCAGCGCGCAGAGAGGGCGATGCAAAAAGCGGAGGAATTGGCAGCACTGGCAGGCGAAACGACGGCGCGGTGCGGCTTCTTGGCGGGGCAAATAAAACAGTGGATCGAGACAATGGCAGCAATGGCCGCGCAGAAAGACAGCAGCGGACAGTTCTGCCTCGGCGGACAGGCAACAGGCAGCGGCCAGCCAGTACTTGCCAGCAGCAACAATGGACAAGCAAGGACGTACGCGGCAAACGACGCCGTTGCACCGCCAGCAGCCTGCGAGAAGCTGTTCGGCACGGCGGAAGATGCAAAGTGGGGCGACAAGGAAATCGCGGACTGGCCCGCACTTGATAATAGCGTCACGGTGGCAAGCAGCGGGACCTTGAGCAGCGCGGCTGCAAGCGCAACTGTCTGCCCAATCACAGGCGTCGTGGCAGCATGTGGCATCGGAGGCAACTACAGGCTCGGCGTCACATGGGCAGGACTCTGGTCAATCACCACCATCTCAGGCAGCAACTCCATCAAGACAAAAGCAGGAAACAGCACAACTGGATAAGATAAAGGCACTCGTCGAGAAGCTCAAGGACCTCGCAGCAGACTCATCCAACCGCGAAACGAACAATACAGAAGAAAAATCATGGAAAAGCACATGCAACTGGGAAGGGCACGGATTATGCAGTGCGGGTCGCGAACACGACAAGCTCGCGGCAACCGTGCGCAACAGGGTTCGCGAAGCACACCGCCGACAAGAGGAGGAAGAGCGCGCAGAAGGCCCAGAGACAGAACGCAGCGAACAGGTTGCAACAGGCAACGAAGCACACGAGACCGCACCGCGCAAGAGGGGACACGACGCAACCAGCCAGCAAGTGAGAGCAGAAAGAAAAGAAAATGGCGCACCATCGGACCCAGCAACGCGCACTGCGCTCGGCCTCTTTTGCGCAGCGGCTCTTTCAACAAAATGAGTGAAAACATCACCGCGTGACACACGGCGCCGCACGAGGCAACGCTCCAAACACTTCGCGGCACGAACCGCACAATGCGCCGACCGAGATGCCGCAAGGAGACACACGCGCACAAAGCCTCGGACACGGAAAAGAAGAGTGGCAACACGCCCGGAACAAAAACACCGCCAACATCAAGCACACAAGGAAGGAACGAAAGAGATGGAAAAAACAGAGAAATGCCGCGACACTCAGCAGCACACCGCGGAAACGCACGCAGCCAGGCAAGCAAAGAAGCACTTGAGGCACACGCTTGGACACGCACTTTCTTGAGCACAGTGAACCCGACAAGGCGGAGGCGGAGCAACCAAAGCAACAAAAGTCACACAGACCAACGCAGAGAAGGGCAGTGGAGCCACAGGAAAGCCAGGACCACACAGCAAAGGGCGCGGACCACGAAGGTGGCAGGAACCCGCACGAAGGCACGGCAGAAACAACGAGATACAACAACGGACATACAAAGACAAGGACACATACACAGAAACAGACACAGAAACAGGCACAGACACAGAAGCACGCGAGAGGCGCTCACACACAAAAGGACAACAACAAGGCAAGACACCGCAAACAGACACAAAGAGGAAAGCACGCCCAAAGGCGGGCAGCGCGGAAGAAAAAGGAAAAGCACAAGCCAGCAAACGCACAGCAGAAAGAACACAACAAAGCTTGCAGGCACAGGACCGCGGGCAAGAAGCGCGTGAGCACAGCGCCACGCGGCACAAGCAACGAAGCGATAGAGGCTGAAAAAAAGAGGGTCAGGATACAAAACAAAGAAGGCACAAGGCATCAGGGAAAGCAGACAAAAGACAACCGACAACAGACAAGGGAAGAGAAAAGGACAACAAACAAGAGACAACAGAAGGGAACAGAAGGAAAGGAAAGGACACACAACAGCACGAGAAGGACATTAAAGAAGCCGAAAAGGGAGCAATGATGAAGGACGCAAAGGGACAACGGAGAATAAGCATGACAAAGGAACTTTAGGGAAAAGGCTGCGAAGCAACAAATACAAAGCGAAACAGAGACCAATGCGTGGCATGAGGAAAAGGGAGGGATGGAGCAACAAAGGCGTTAAGAAGCTCAAAACTAAAAAACAAACGAAACGCAAGCCGCGAAGAAAAACAACATTTCAAGAAACAAAAACAAAAACAAAAACAATGAAAGGGAAAGACACTGCGTTTCAAAAAAGAAAGCGCGACAAAGCACGGCAGGGGAACACAATAAACAAATTGCCAGTCAAAAACACAACGAAAAAAAAAGCCAGCAGAAGGGCAATAACAAAGAAAAAAGAAACATAAAAAATTAAAAAAACAAACATACGGAAAACAGTAAAATAAAAACACATAACGCGAAAGAGCTCAAGCACGCAACGCAAAACGAGAAAAGCCAAAGATAAAGTGGTAAAACGGCAAACGAAAAAAAGAGAATAACAACAAGAAAAAGTGAATCACTAAATAAAGCATTCAAGACACAGTAAAATGTACAAGGAAAAATTGAATTTACAGCTGTTTAAAGGAACAACATTGACACAAAAAAAAATAGAGCGACACACAAAGAAAGCGGATAAAAAAAAATATAAAAAAAGTCAGTTAAAAAAATAAAAAAAATCAGAGGAAAGTCAAAATCAAAAAAGATTAAGGAATTTTAAAGAAACTTGAAAAGCGATTTTAAAATATAAAAAGCCGAGAAAACCTAGCGCACTTTTTGTGCTTTCTTGAAAGACGCAAAAGATAAAAAGACGCAAACGGCAAAAGGTTAAATAAGTTAATCAAAGAAAAGTTTTAAAGAATGAAAAAAGGATGAGAAACAAATGTGCTTTTATTGGTCCGTGAGTTGCTAACTGCTAGTTAGTCTCTTTTCTTCTCTTGCTTTCATTTCTTCACACGCAGAGAAAAGTTTTAGCTAAAAATAGAAACAACCTTCATCGAGATGCATTTTCAAGTATCACCTCCATCGTCGCTTCAGCGTTTGCTTTGTTCACTCGTGCTTGCAAAAAACGTGCATTCTGCTTTTCTTCTCTTTTCTTTTCCTTCTCCACTTTTTCCCTTCCTCCTGCTGTTTCTCGCTAAAATGGGAATAGCCTTGCAAGTTCTGCGCGTCTTTGCTATGCGGTCACGGTTGCCAGGAGAACCTGTCTTACTTTTTGTCTACTTTTTGTTGCCACCTTGCCGCCAAAAGTTGTGAGCATGTAGTTTTTCTGCTTACTCCTTTCTCTTAAAAGCGTTGTTGCACGCAGCACTTTTTCGTCGACTGGCAAAAAAATATTTGTTTCCCTTCGAGCACGTTGGTTCATGTTCAGCGTTCCTTTAGTGCCACCTCGCTTTCCCTGTCTTATTGTGTGTCAATATCTTTTCGCTTTCTTCCCCTTTCCCATTACTTCAGCGTGAGCTCTCGTTCAGCGACGTCTGAGTATGCTTTTTTTGCTCTTTGCCTGCTTTTATTTTTCCGAGGCTCACGTGCGCCCGCAACCCGGTCACAGCCCTGCGCGTGCCGTTTGCGTCAAAGTCCTTTCGCATCGGGCCCATCTTCAGTGCTGTTGCCGACACCCCCGCTGCTTCCCAACGCTCTTTTCCCTCTCGACAGCGCAAAATCGACCTCCAAAAAGCGACCCAATTCCCGACCACAAAACAGACCATAGTATGTATCACATGCTGTCGTTTTCCGCTCCCTTCCGTCGCGCCATACTGCCTCTTCGTCTCTTTTGCAAAGCTGCCGATCGCTGTCTTCCTTTTTTAATCCTGTCCTTATATCGCCTTCACGGCCCGACACGCAAAGCAAAAAAAACGCAAACCACCCAGGTTCCATCCTGGCCGAGCCCCTCGTCGTTTCACCGCGCGCTGAACACCCTCACTATCTCTCTGGTCCCTTTCCTGTAGCCCTTCACCGCGTGTCGCCGCCTCCTCTCTCTCGCAAGTCCCACCGGCGCGCGGGTCATCCTTGCCTGCCGCGCGTTCACCTGCTTTCCCAAAATTCCTCCCTTCACCTATGGACCCAATCCCCCATCCTCCGCTGCCCAACTGCGGCTGCCATTTCCCCACCGCTTCGCCTCTCAGCCTCTTCTCCCTCCCACGTTTCTCGCACCCCTTTTTCCAATTCCCTTCCTGCCGTCCCCTGTCTCCTCCCGTCTCCTGTGTTCAATCCCCTTCCTCCTCGGCCTCTCTCGTCCCCGCACAATGGCAGCATTCCCTTTCCCCCTTTCTCTTGTTCTAGTTGCACTCGCTCTTCCCTTCGTGACCCGCACAAAAGTCCCTCTCCCTCTCCCCGTCCCCCTCCCCCTGCGTTCATTGGCATCTCTGCAACAAATACTGCCCAACACTCCACACGCAAACAACACGATCTTCCCTCGGCCCATTTTTGCTGGCGCGTGCCTCAAACGCCAACACCGAATCACTGCCCGACGCACTGCATTCACACTGCGATATCGTCTGTCCTTCCCGCCTGCCCTGTTCTGTTGGTCGCGCTTCGCCAACGCGCTGCCTTAACGCACCCTTCTTCCTTTCTCAATTTCAGTTATGTCCCTTTGTGTCCGCCGTGCTAGTGGCAAACTTCTGGTTGGTTCCCTTTTTTTGTCCCCTTGCGCGTGTTTTCGTTGCCGTTTCTCCCTATTCTCGTTACGTTCCCGTTTTGCCGTGACGTTTTTCGCCCCAAACAGCGTCGTCTTCCTGCAAAGGTTCGCCCGCAGCCGCGTGTCCCTCTGCCGCGCCTTCACTCACCGTTGCCGCCGCTCTAGGTTCACGCTAATTCTGTGCAATTCCTTCCCCACGCCTTCACACCTTCGGCCCTCTCTCACCGAAACTGTCAGAATAACAAGTGTGCAGCCTCCTCCTCCTTTCGCCCCTGTCGCATTGCTGGCCCACACCGCGCTTTGTTCACCAACCAGTGCCCTCAGCCTTTCTATCGTCTGCGCGCCCTGCAAGCCCATCACCAAAGCAACGTGCTGTCGCGCCACCCCACCACCATGCGGCTTGTCCTGATCAAGGACAAAGCGGCACGCCTCTGTGCCAATTTCCTCCATGCTACTCCCTTGTCCCTGCACGCCCTTTCCTCCTCAGCCCTGCCGCCTTGCTGTCCCTATGCGCGTTCTGCTCCTCTCATCCGCACCTTTCTTCCGCTGTTATTCTTCACGGCTCCGCTTTCGAGTTGCCGCCATTCGGCCTATTTCCTTTGTCACCACCGACCATTGCCGGTCATCCTTTCTTCTGCCTCATTCACTGCCCGTCCTGACGCGTCTTTCTCCCCCGCTCTCCCCTCCAAGGCTCCTCTCCCTTCATCTATCTTTTCCTTTTCCTCGCGATTCTCTTCGCGATCACGCCTCCTTTTCATTCCTCCAGGACCGCGTCTTTCGGCCTTCTTCCTTCTCCGCCGTTAGAAGCGCGCTCTGCGAAGCCTTTTCGTCCGCGCCCCGTCGTCCTTCCTTGACCCGCCGCGTTACGCGCTCCCCTTCCCTCTCTCCACACTCACCGCAACGCACACCCAGCGTCATCTGTCTCCTTTGTCAGACCCTTCCGTTGGCTTCGTTGTTCCCTGCCTTTATTCTGCGTGGTCTTCACCCCCGCTATGCCGCTTTGTGTTGATCAGTTGCTCTCTTCCTCCACCGCCCAGCCGCCCACCGCATCTCACGCCGGCACAACACAAAACCGTTGCTGTTTTTTCCGGCGCCTGAGCGTTGTCGGCTGGCAGGGCGCGCCGACATTTAAGCGCTCAGGCGGACCCTCCTCGCGGCAGCACGGAGGACGAGAGGCGCGTCTTCCCCCCTCCTTGCGGTGATGTGTTCTCCCCTTGCCTTCGGCCGTTTGCGTGAAAGCCGCGCTGCACGACTTCGCAGCGGCGTCCGTGCTGCCTCCCCCCCCGCTTCGACGCACGCGCCGCCGAGGGCGATGCTTGCAACCTTGCCCTGGGCCCGGTCAGCCGCTAGCGCGACAGTGCGGTAGACGATTTCCCACGCGCGACGAGCGTCTGTGCTCCGCTTCCGTTGTGCTGGCGGCGTCTGCCGCGCCCGCGCGGAAAACGTGCACGTCCCGTCCGCGCGACGCGACGGCGTGAAGTAACAGTGCCTGCTTGGTGCCAACGGCGCCACCAACGAAGACCGCGGGGCCGGTCGCTCGCTGAGCCTTCCCTCCCTGGTCTTGCGTGCTATCCCCGTCGCTCGGTCTAAGGCGCAGCTTCCGGGTGGCGGCGGGCCAGGCTCGCTCGCAGTGCTTCATAGCGAAAGGGCAGCGGAGCATCTGTAAGCGTGCCTCGCGCACGCCGCGCGAACACACGCGAGACGCAGAAGGAGTGCCCGACGCAGCCGCGCAGGCATGGAGGGCGTCGGACAACGCGCGAACGCTCAAGGCGGGGCAACCAGACGCCGTGCGGCAGCACTGAGCACTCGTCCGCTCGCTTCCGCGCTGTCAAGGAGGCTTCGCCATTCGCAGCCGCCGCAGCTCCTATGCCGGCCTCACGCGTCCGTGCACTCCCTGCCACTGCGGCAGCCCCGGCACCGAAAAAAGCGCGAGGCCGGCGTGAGTCAAAAGTGGCTCGCTGACCGTCGCCCCAAACCAACACGTGCGTAATGCCTCCGCCGGTGCCTTCTGCCGCCCCGATGCGTTCCACGGCTTGGCGGCCAAACACGCGTGTGGGCGCTGAGCGTTCACAGCCCCCTTGCGGCCTCAAGCCGCGCCACGCCTCCACCTACCGTGTGCAGCGCGTCACTCAAAATCGCCGCTCCGCAGAAACCAACCTGAGGTCGGCCGCTTCAAAATAGCACCACCAGCGTCGTAGCGAACCCCATTCGCCCGCGACGGTGCGCCGAGCGACAGCAACAACTGCACAACATCCTCAATCTATGCAAAAACATACGTTGCTGCAAACGGACAGGAGGCAAAATACAGACTGAAAAACGACAAAAAGAGAATCACACACACAACGGACTTGTGAGGCGCGCCGCTCGGCACCCTCACCAGACGCAGCCAGAAAGCTCCCAGAGCGCTAGTCGCCACGAACAGGTCGCTGCACAGTAAGAGACAAGTGCCAGCCAACGACCACACAACGAAGCGAAACCTTCAAAATCCCTCTGCTAACCAAGGCGGTGCCACAGCAAAGCTGAGGCAAAAAAAACCAAGTCGTTACCTCTCATTTCCCAGCGCTTTCCAGTCCCGCGCGTCGGATTTGGCTGCTTGGCGAGCCCTTCGACAGGTGCGAAAAAAGCTGCCCGCGCTCGGCAAATACTTACCCGCTTTTCCTTGTCTCCACTTCAGCGGTTTGGCGATGAGGCCCAGCAACATTCAACATTTAGGCGCGTTCAGCTCAACAACTCCCTAGCATTCCCGGTTTGTCTTTGCTCCGTGATCGTCATGCTCCGATTTTGCCCTGCCCTTATATTCGCCGGCTTTAGTCTTCCGGCTTCCCGGCGTCACGCGCAACATAAGCCAGTTGGCACCAAACCTTCGCACGCCTGGTCCTTCTCCTTGCCGCATTTAACCTCCTCTCCATGCTTTGCCAGCGGATATCCCTTTCCCAAGTCCCTTGTGCATCGCTCACAGTGTTCGCGCACATGTTGTGTCTGTTTCCGCTGTCCGTGCCTTGCCGCTTGATAAATGAATTCCGACCTGCATTTGTCTTGTTCGCCTTCGCTGCTCCCCTTTGCAGTTGCTTCCTGGTGGGTGCTGGCGCCCAGCGTCTGCACGCCCTCAAAGCCTGCTTCCCCGCATATTCCTTTCTCGGCTGGCCTGCTGCTTCACATTTGTCTTTGCCAATCGCGCTCGCTTCTTCCTCTCCTCATTTCCTGACTGGACCGTCGCTCCGCCGCCGCTTTCCCCGCGCTCCACCCTGCTGAATTCCTCCACTTCCTCTTTCCATCTGCGTTCCTGTATTGCTGTGGCCTCTTCTTCGGTTTCTTTCCTGCGGCCTTTCCAATTTCCTAAGTACCGCTGGCTTTCGACCTGCGCTCACTCTGCTCTCTGCATCCTCTTTTCCTAACTTTCTTGTAGCCCTGGTTGCCCAGCGCAGACGGCCACCGACCACCTTCACGCTGCTCGCGCTGGCCGCCTTCTTCTCACCCACTTCTGCCATGCTTCGCCGCGCTGGCCCCTTGCGTACATTCCCTCGAGCGTTGCTTCTTCTAGTGTCTTTCCCATTCGCTGCGCGGCCGTTTCGTTTGTCTCTGTTCTTCCACGCTGCGAGCACGCTTCCAAGCGCCCATCTTTTTGTTCGCGAAGCACGCGTTCGCCTTTCTCTCTCGACCTCTCGCGGCCAACCTCGCGTAAGCGGTCACGCGCGCCAATCTCCTTCGCTTGGTCGTGTTTCGTTGTCTCCTGCACAAACGCACCTGTGCCAGCGCACCGGTTGCCCCGCCACGAAAGAGGTCGCGTTGCGGAAGTCCAGCCTGTGGACCCCACCAGCGGCACGTTGCCCCGCTTACGCGTCGCCTTCGGCTGAATCCGCGGTCACCCTGCTGCTGCACACTTGGCGCTGCGCGTCGGTTTTGCGCGCATTGTTGTGCCCCGCGCTCCTCGCGACCACTGCGTTGCTGTTGTGCGCCGTTCCACCCGCGCCGAACCAACGCCAGTCTAGCTTGCACACCACGCTGTTGGTTGTCGCGTTTTTCGGTCATCCCCCACACAAGATCCCGCTGTCCTTCGGGTGTTCCCCGTTGTTGTGTTCCTGTAATCCGCGTCCCGCGATGCGTCTGCCCTGTCGCTTTCGTCGTCGGTCGGCTGAATTACGAGTGGCGAACGCACCCGCACGTCGGCATTGTGACTCGGCTGCGCCGCCACAGCACACCGTGCCGCGCGTCCTTTGCAAGCCTCCTTTCGCGTTCGGCATCATTCGGTTTCACGTGCACAACCCACAGTGCCCGTCACGGTTCACGCCGCATGTACGTCGGCGCTCCCGTTGCTGCGCACGTCGCGCCTCGTGCGTGCAAGCGTCTGCTCTCGTTTCTGTGCCTCCAACGTGTGCCCAGATGGTGCTTGCACCGCGCGAGTTTTCTGAAATATGGCCGCCCCTCCCGTGCGGTCATCCTTCGCTAAGCGGCCCCAGCTTTGTACCTGCAGCCGGTCCGTTTGCAGCGCACGCGGCGCGTGTTCCCATCCGTTTCAGTTCCTCTTCTAGCCAATGTCTGCGGGTGTCCCCCCAAGGCAGTCTTCCGCGCTCACGAACCTCCCCCGCTCTCCTAGCGCTCTCCTTCCCTTTCGTGCTGCCCAGGCGAGCCCGTCACGTTGGTGTTTTGTCTTGCTGTCCCCGCCAGTGGCGCGCGCTTCGTCGTGTTGTTCGCTCTAGTTCTTGTCTGCCACCGAGTCGGCGCCGACAGGTCGCAATCCCCCGGCCATGCCGACTGCACGGGCGTGGCGCACGGGCTTGCTTCTCGCGGCCCACCCGCCCGCGGCCGACCCCAGGCGGTTACGCGTTATGCGACGGGCCTTCGCTCGTCCGCCGCCAATTCCAGCGCATGTAACGCCACTCGCTTTGCGGACCGGCTGCGTCCGGCGCGGCGTGCGCGCTTGCTGGTTCGGTGGCGGCACCGCCGCGCGCCAATCCCCAGGGAGTGCGCCTTGGTTCCCTGGCAAAACTTGTGGCCTTTGGGCGCCGGCACACACGGGCCGCAGAATGCCGAGCGTCGCTGGCCGCTGGACGTCTCCGCCCGACTGCGCCTTCTCGCCGTGTGTGGGCAGGCACGGCCGCGACCGCCGCCAGCGCACCACACAGCGGCGCGTAACCGCGCGACGCCCGGCCCGGCGCTGTCACCGTCCTGACGGTAGCAGACGAAGACGTGCAGACAGGGGAGGTGAGCGCTGCTTTGCCAGCGTGGTCGCGTGGCGTCTTTGCGAGACGGTCCGCGGCGCGCCGTTTCCCGCGCACAGACGACGCAGGAGAAGGGACCGGCAAGCGCGGAGCAAAGGAGAGAAACGGCACTGCAGCGGACAGTGACCGCCGGCCCGCGCCACTCAGACCCCACGCCTTGGGCTGGAAGGGTGCACCGCCGACAACCTCCGGCCACAGACGAGTGCGGCGGCACAAGACGCAGCGACGCTCGTCGGCGTCGGAAAGCGCGAAGGGCGAACTTCGCGGGGACACAACGCGACCAAGGAGCAGAGTGAAAGCAGGAGAGACGGACGCGGGTGAGGGGACAGAGCCAGACACGCCCCAGCGCGTGGGTCGGGACACGGCCACCCGCCACGTGCAACGAGCACCATCGCTTGCACCTCGGTTGGCGGCGCGCCAGCGCAGGAAGCACGCGAACTACTCGGCCGAAACTTGTGGCACACAGCCTCGAAGGAAGCAGGGCACGCCTCATGCGGCATTGGCCAACATGCGCACCACGCACCAGGGACGAAGGGCAGGCGCATGCGCCGGAGACGACGCTGAACGCGCACAGCGCAGCGGGGTCGGGAGAACGCGACTCGCACCGACACCCCGGGAGACGGGAAGACGCACGGGGGGAAGCGTCATTGGTTGGAGGCACAGGCGCGCGAGTGGGCGCCGCTCAAGCGATTTTTGCTGCCCTCAGCACGTGGCGCAGGAGAGTAAAGGAGAGGAGGCGTTGTCTTTTGCATTTTAGATTTCGCACGGAATGGGGGACGTGCACACAAAGGTTTTCGCCGTGCTGCTCGCCTTTGCTTTGGCTTCGCTCGGCGACGCTGCGGACGAGATTACCAAGGCTGGGATCACAGAAGCGGGGGCCAACGCTTTGTGCACTTTGGCGGCAGGACTCGAGGGGACCGCAGCGAAAGCAGGGGCAGAGGCACGCAAGGCACTGGTGCGCGCAAGGAACATCGCACAGGCAGCTTGGCGCAGCCAGCAGGCGGCATCAGCAGCAGCAGCGGAGGTGAGCGCCAGTGCGCGCTCGGCGGCGAGCGTTTTGGAGGGGATGCAACTGGGGCAGCGCGCAGAGAGGGCGATGCAAAAGGCGGAGGAATTGGCAGCACTGGCAGGCGAAACGACGGCGCGGTGCGGCTTCTTGGCGGGGCAAATAAAACAGTGGATCGAGACAATGGCAGCAATGGCCACGCAGAAAGACAGCAGCGGACAGTTCTGCCTCGGCGGACAGGCAACAGGCAGCGGCCAGCCAGTACTTGCCAGCAGCAACAATGGACAAGCAAGGACGTACGCGGCAAACGACGCCGTTGCACCGCCAGCAGCCTGCGAGAAGCTGTTCGGCACGGCGGAAGATGCAAAATGGGGCGACAAGGAAATTGCCGAGTGGCCCGCACTTGATAATAGCGTCACGGTGGCAAGCAGCGGGACCTTGAGCAGCGCAACTGCAAGCGCAACTGTCTGCCCAATCACAGGCGTCGTGGCAGGGAGTGGCGTCGGAGGCAACTACAGGCACGGCGTCACATGGGCAGGACTCTGGTCAATCACCGCCATCTCAGGCAGCAACTCCATCCGACAAAAGCAGGAAACAGCACAACTGGATAAGATAAAGGCACTCGTCGGGAAGCTCAAGGACCTCGCAGCAGAATCATCCAACCGCGAAACGAACAATACAGGAGAAAAATCATGGAAAAGCACATGCAACTGGGAAGGGCACGGACTATGCAGTGCGGATCGCGAACACGGCAAGCTCGCGGCAACCGTGCGCAACAGGGTTCGCGAAGCACACCGCCGACAAGAGGAGGAAGAGCGCGCAGAAGGCCCAGAGACAGAACGCAGCGAGCAGGTTGCAACAGGCAACGAAGCACACGAGACCGCACCGCGCAAGAGGGGACACGACGCAACCAGCCAGCAAGTGAGAGCAGAAAAAAAAGAAAATGGCGCACCATCGGACCCAGCAACGCGCACTGCGCTCGGCCTCTTTTGCGCAGCGGCTCTTTCAACAAAATGAGTGAAAACATCACCGCGTGACACACGGCGCCGCACGAGGCAACGCTCCAAACACTTCGCGGCACGAACCGCACAATGCGCCGACCGAGATGCCGCAAGGAGACACACGCGCACAAAGCCTCGGACACGGAAAAGCAGAGTGGCAACACGCCCGGAACAAAAACACCGCCAACATCAAGCACACAAGGAAGGAACGAAAGAGATGGAAAAAACAGAGAAATGCCGCGACACTCAGCAGCACACCGCGGAAACGCACGCAGCCGAGCAAGCAAAGAAGCACTTGAGGCACACGCTTGGACACGCACTTTCTTGAGCACAGTGAACCCGACAAGGCGGAGGCGGAGCAACCAAAGCAACGAAGCTCACACAGACCAACGCAGAGAAGGGCAGTGGAGCCACAGGAAAGCCAGGACCACACAGCAAAGGGCGCGGACCACGAAGGTGGCAGGAACCCGCACAAAGGCACGGCAGAAACAACGAGATACAACAACGGCCATACAAAGACAAGGACACATACACAGAAACAGACACAGAAACAGGCACAGAAACAGACACAGAAACAGGCACAGACACAGAAGCACGCGAGAGGCGCTCACACACAAAAGGACAACAACAAGGCAAGACACCGCAAACAGACACAAAGAGGAAAGCACGCCCAAAGGCGGGCAGCGCGGAAGAAAAAGGAAAAGCACAAGCCAGCAAACGCACAACAGAAAGAACACAGCAAAGCTTGCAGGCACAGGACCGCGGGCAAGAAGCGCGTGAGCACAGCGCCACGCGGCACAAGCAACGAAGCGATAGAGGCTGAAAAAAAGAGGGTCAGGATACAAAACAAAGAAGGCACAAGGCATCAGGGAAAGCAGACAAAAGACAACCGACAACAGACAAGGGAAGAGAAAAGGACAACAAACAAGAGACAACAGAAGGGAACAGAAGGAAAGGAAAGGACACACAACAGCACGAGAAGGACATTAAAGACGCCGAAAAGGGAGCAATGATGAAGGACGCAAAGGGACAACGGAGAATAGGCATGACAAAGGAACTTTAGGGAAAAGGCGCGAAGCAACAAATACAAAGCGAAACAGAGACCAATGCGTGGCATGAGGAAAAGGGAGGGATGGAGCAACAAAGGCGTTAAGAAGCTCAAAACTAAAAAACAAACGAAACGCAAGCCGCGAAGAAAAACAACATTTCAAGAAACAAAAACAAAAACAAAAAACAATGAAAGGGAAAGACACTGCGTTTCAAAAAAGAAAGCGCGACAAAGCACGGCAGGGGAACACAATAAACAAATTGCCAGTCAAAAACACAACGAAAAAAAAAGCCAGCAGAAGGGCAATAACAAAGAAAAAAGAAACATAAAAAATTAAAAAAACAAACATACGGAAAACAGTAAAATAAAAACACATAACGCGAAAGAGCTCAAGCACGCAACGCAAAACGAGAAAAGCCAAAGATAAAGTGGTAAAACGGCAAACGAAAAAAAGAGAATAACAACAAGAAAAAGTGAATCACTAAATAAAGCATTCAAGACACAGTAAAATGTACAAGAAAAAATTGAATTTACAGCTGTTTAAAGGAACAACATTGACACACAAAAAAATAGAGCGACACACAAAGAAAGCGGATAAAAAAAAATATAAAAAAGTCAGTTAAAAAAATAAATAAAAAAAATCAGAGGAAAGTCAAAATCAAAAAAGATTAAGGAATTTTAAAGAAACTTGAAAAGCGATTTTAAAATATAAAAAGCCGAGAAAACCTAGCGCACTTTTTGTGCTTTCTTGAAAGACGCAAAAGATAAAAAGACGCAAACGGCAAAAGGTTAAATAAGTTAATCAAAGAAAAGTTTTAAAGAATGAAAAAAGGATGAGAAACAAATGTGCTTTTATTGGTCCGTGAGTTGCTAACTGCTAGTTAGTCTCTTTTCTTCTCTTGCTTTCATTTCTTCACACGCAGAGAAAAGTTTTAGCTAAAAAAAGAAACAACCTTCATCGAGATGCATGCTCAAGTATCACCTCCAGTCGCTTCAGCGTTTGCTTTGTTCACTCGTGCTTGCAAAAAACGTGCATTCTGTTTTTCTTCTCTTTTCTTTTCTTTCTCTTTTCTTTTTCTTCCCTTCCTCCTGCTGTTTCTCGCTAAAATGGAATAGCCTTGCAAGTTCTGCGCGTCTTTGCTATGCGGTCACGGTTGCCAGGAGAACCTGTCTTACTTTTTGTCTACTTTTTGTTGCCACCTTGCCGCCAAAAGTTGTGAGCATGTAGTTTTTCTGCTTACTCCTTTCTCTTAAAAGCGTTGTTGCACGCAGCACTTTTTCGTCGACTGGCAAAAAAATATTTGTTTCCCTTCGAGCACGTTGGTTCATGTTCAGCCTTCCGCTAGTGCCACCTCGCTTTCCCTGTCTTATTGTGTGTCAATATCTTTTCGTCGTCTTTCCCCTTTCCCATTACTTCAGCGTGAGTTCTCGTTCAGCGACGTCTGAGTATGCTTTTTTTGCTCTTTGCCTGCTTTTATTTTTCCGAGGCTCACGTGCGCCCGCAACCCGGTCACAGCCCTGCGCGTGCCGTTTGCGTCAAAGTCCTTTCGCATTGGGCCCATCTTCAGTGCTGTTGCCGACACCCCCGCTGCTTCCCAACGCTCTATTCCCTTTCGACAGCGCAAAATCGACCTCCAAAAAGCGACCCAATTCCCGACCACAAAACAGACCATATTATGTATCACATGCTGTCGTTTTCCGCTCCCTTCCGTCGCGCCATACTGCCTCTTCGTCTCTTTTGCAAAGCTGCCGATCGCTGTCTTCCTTTTTTAATCCTGTCCTTATATCGCCTTCACGGCCCGACACGCAAAGCAAAAAAAACGCAAGCCACCCAGGTTCCATCCTGGCCGAGCCCCTCGTCGTTTCACCGCGCGCTGAACACCCTCACTATCGTTCCAGTTTCTTTCCTGTAGCCCTTCACCGCGTGTCGTTGCCTCCTTTCTCTCGCAAGTCCCACCGTTGCGCGGGTCATCTTTGCTTGCCGCGCGTTCACCTGCTTTCCCGAAATTGCTCCCTTCACCTATGGACCCAATCCCCCATCCTCCGCTGCCCAATTGCGGCTGCCATTTCCCCACCGCTTCGCCTCTCAGCCTCTTTCTCCCTCCCACGTTTCTCGCACCCCTTTTTCAAAACGCCTTGTCCGCGCTGCTCCGCCCGCCTCCTGTGTTCAATCCCCTTCCTCCTCCTTCTTTTTCGTCCCCGCACAATGGCAGCATTCCCTTTCCCCCTTTCTCTTGTTCTAGTTGCACTCGCCCTTTCCCTCGTGACCCGCACAAAAGTCCCTGTCCCTCTCCCCTTCCCCCTCCCCCTGCGTTCATTGGCCTCTCTGCAACAAAAACTGCCCAACACTCCACACTGCAACAACACGATCCTCCTCCGGTCCATTTTTGCTGGCGCGTGCCTCAAACGCCAACACCGAATCACTGCCCGACGCACTGCATTCACACTGTGATATCGTCTGTCCTTCCCGCCTGCCCTGTTCTGTTGGTCGCGGTTCGCCAACGCGCTGCCTTAACGCACCCTTCTTCCTTTCTCAATTCCAGTTATGTCCCTCGCGGTCCGCCGTGCTAGTGTCAAACTTCTGGTTGGTTCCCTTTTTTTGTCCCCTTGCGCGTGTTTTCGTTGCCGTCCCTCCCTATTCTCGTTACGTTCCCGTTTTCCCGTGACGTTTTTCGCTCCAAACAGCGTCGTCTTCCTGCAAAGGTTCGCCCGCAGCCGCGTGTCCCTCTGCCGCGCCTTCACTCACCGTTGCCGCCGCTCTAGGTTCACGCTAATTCTGTGCAATTCCTTCCCCACGCCTTCACACCTTCGGCCCTCTCTCACCGAAACTGTCAGAATAACAAGTCATGCAGCCTCTTCCTCCTTTCGGCCCTGTCGCATTGCTGGCCCACACCGCGCTTTGTTCACCAACCAGTGCCCTCAGCCTTTCTATCGTCTGCGCGCCCTGCAAGCCCATCACCAAAGCAATGTGCTGTCGCGCCACCCCACCACCATGCGGCTTGTCCTGATCAAGGACAAAGCGGCACGCCTCTGTGCCAATTTCCTCCATGCTACTCCCTTGTCCCTGCACGCCCTTTCCTCCTCAGCCCTGCCGCCTTGCTGTCCCTATGCGCGTTCTGCTCCTCTCATCCGCACCTTTCTTCCGCTGTTATTCCTCACGGCTCCGCTTTCGAGTTGCCGCCATTCGGCCTATTTCCTTTGTCACCACCGACCATTGCCGGTCATCCTTTCTTCTGCTTCATTCACTTTCCGTCCTGACGCGTCTTTCTCCCCCGCTCTCCCCTCCAAGGCTCCTCTCCCTTCATCTATCTTTTCCTTTTCCTCGCGATTCTCTTCGCGATCACGCCTCCTTTTCACTCCTCCAGGACCGCGTCTTTCGGCCCCCGTCCTTCTTCTTCGTTAGAAGCGCGCTCTGCGAAGCCTTTTCGTCCGCGCCCCGTCGTCCTTCCTTGACCCGCCGCGTTACGCGCTCCCCTTCCCTCTCTCCACACTCACCGCAACGCACACCCAGCGTCAACTGTTTCCTTTGTCAGACCCTTCCGTTGGCTTCGTTGACCCCTCTCTGCCTTCTGCGTGGTCTTCACCCCCGCTATGCCGCTTTGTGTTGATCAGTTGCTCTCTTCCTCCACCGCCCAGCCGCCCACCGCATCTCACGCCGGCACAACACAAAACCGTTGCTGTGTTTTTCCGGCGCCTGAGCGTTGTCGGCTGGCAGGGCGCGCCGACATTTAAGCGCTCAGGCGGACCCTCCTCGCGGCGGCACGGAGGACGAGAGGCGCGTCTTCCCCCCTCCTTGCGGTGATGTGTTCTCCCCTTGCCTTCGGCCGTTTGCGTGAAAGCCGCGCTGCACGACTTCTCACTGGCGTCCGTGCTGCCTGCCCCCCGCTTCGACGCACGCGCCGCCGATGGCGATGCTTGCAACATCGCCCTGGGCCCGGTTAGCCGCTAGCGCGACAGTGCGGTAGACGATTTCCCACGCGCGACGAGCGTCTGTGCTCCGCTTCCGTTGTCCTGGCGGCGTCTGCCGCGCCCGCGCGGAAAACGTGCACGTCCCGTCCGCGCGACGCGACGGCGTGAAGTAACAGTGCCTGCTTGGTGCCAACGGCGCCACCAACGAAGAACGCGGAGCCGGTCGCTCGCTGAGCCTTCCCTCCCTGGTCTTGCCCGCCATCCCCGTCGCTCGGTCTAAGGCGCAGCTTCCGGGTGGCGGCGGGCCAGGCTCGCTCGCAGTGCTTCATAGCGAAAGGGCAGCGGAGCATCTGTAAGCGTGCCTCGCGCACGCCGCGCGAACACACGCGAGACGCAGAAGGAGTGCCCGACGCAGCCGCGCAGGCATGGAGGGCGTCGAACAACGCGCGAACGCTCAAGGCGGGGCAACCAGACGCCGTGCGGCAGCACTGAGCACTCGTCCGCTCGCTTCCGCGCTGTCAAGGAGTCTTCGCCATTCGCAGCCGCCGCAGCTCCTATGCCGGCCTCACGCGTCCGTGCACTCCCTGCCACTGCGGCAGCCCCGGCACCGAAAAAAGCGCGAGGCGGGCGTGAGTCAAAAGTGCGTTGCTGACCGTCGCCCCAAACCAACACGTGCGTAATGCCT
The DNA here is from genome assembly GCA_021307395.1 of Trypanosoma vivax. Taxonomy (NCBI): domain Eukaryota; phylum Euglenozoa; class Kinetoplastea; order Trypanosomatida; family Trypanosomatidae; genus Trypanosoma; species Trypanosoma vivax. The sequence continues at coordinate 98,150 of SOPI01000107.1, read as the reverse complement.
CCGCCGGTGCCTTCTGCCGCCCCGATGCGTTCCACGGCTTGGCGGCCAAACACGCGTGTGGGCGCTGAGCGTTCACAGCCCCCTTGCGGCCTCAAGCCGCGCCACGCCTACACCTACCACTGCAGCGCGTCACTCAAAATCGCCGCTCCGCAGAAACCAACCTGAGGTCGGGCGCTTCAAAATAGCACCACCAGCGTCGTAGCGAACCCCATTCGCCCGCGACGGTGCGCCGAGCGACAGCAACAACTGCACAACATCCTCAATCTATGCAAAAACATACGTTGCTGCAAACGGACAGGAGGCAAAATACAGACTGAAAAACGACAAAAAGAGAATCACACACACAACGGACTTGTGAGGCGCGCCGCTCGGCACCCTCACCAGACGCAGCCAGAAAGCTCGCAGAGCGCTAGTCTGCACGAACAGGTCGCTGCACAGTAAGAGACAAGTGCCAGCCAACGACCACACAACGAAGCGAAACCTTCAAAATCCCTCTGCTAACCAAGGCGGTGCCACAGCAAAGCTGAGGCAAAAAAAACCAAGTCGTTACCTCTCAGTTCCCAGCGCTTTCCAGTCCCGCGCGTCGGATTTGGCTGCTTGGCGAGCCCTTCGACAGGTGCGAAAAAAGCTGCCCGCGCTCGGCAAATACTTACCCGCCTTTCCTTGTCTCCACTTCAGCGGTTTGGCGATGAGGCCCAGCAACATTCAACATTTAGGCGCGTTCAGCTCAACAACTCCCTAGCATTCCCGGTTTGTCTTTGCTCCGTGATCGTCATGCTCCGATTTTGTCCTGCCCTTATATTCGCCGGCTTTAGTCTTCCGGCTTCCCGGCGTCACGCGCAACATAAGCCAGTTGGCACCAAACCTTCGCACGCCTGGTCCTTCTCCTTGCCGCATTTAACCTCCTCTCCATGCTTTGCCAGCGGATATCCCTTTCCCAAGTCCCTTGTGCATCGCTCACAGTGTTCGCGCACATGTTGTGTCTGTTTCCGCTGTCCGTGCCTTGCCGCTTGATAAATGAATTCCGACCTGCATTTGTCTTGTTCGCCTTCGCTGCTCCCTTTGCAGTTGCTTCTTGGTGGGTGCTGGCGCCCAGCGTCTGCACGCCCTCAAAGCCTGCTTCCCCGCATATTCCTTTCTCGGCTGGCCTGCTGCTTCACATTTGTCTTTGCCAATCGCGCTCGCTTCTTCCTCTCCTCATTTCCTGACTGGACCGTCGCTCCGCCGCCGCTTTCCCCCGCGCTACACCCTGCTGAATTCCTCCACTTCCTCTTTCCATCTGCGTTCCTGTATTGCTGTGGCCTCTTCTTCGGTTTCTTTCCTGCGGCCTTTCCAATTTCCTAAGTACCGCTGGCTTTCGACCTGCGCTCACTCTGCTCTCTGCATCCTCTTTTCCTAACTTTCTTGTAGCCCTGGTTGCCCAGCGCAGACGGCCACCGACCACCTTCACGCTGCTCGCGCTGGCCGCCTTCTTCTCACCCACTTCTGCCATGCTTCGCCGCGCTGGCCCCTTGCGTACATTCCCTCGAGCGTTGCTTCTTCTAGTGTCTTTCCCATTCGCTGCGCGGCCGTTTCGTTTGTCTCTGTTCTTCCACGCTGCGAGCACGCTTCCAAGCGCCCATCTTTTTGTTCGCGAAGCACGCGTGCGCCTTTCTCTCTCGACCTCTCGCGGCCAACCTCGCGTAAGCGGTCACGCGCGCCAATCTCCTTCGCTTGGTCGTGTTTCGTTGTCTCCTGCACAAACGCACCTGTGCCCGCGCACCGGTTGCCCCGCCACGAAAGAGGTCGCGTTGCGGAAGTCCAGCCTGTGGACCCCACCAGCGGCACGTTGCCCCGCTTACGCGTCGCCTTCGGCTGAATCCGCGGTCACCCTGCTGCTGCACACTTGGCGCTGCGCGTCGGTTTTGCGCGCATTGTTGTGCCCCGCGCTCCTCGCGACCACTGCGTTGCTGTTGTGCGCCGTTCCACCCGCGCCGAACCAACGCCAGTCTAGCTTGCACACCACGCTGTTGGTTGTCGCGTTTTTCGGTCATCCCCCACACAAGATCCCGCTGTCCTTCGGGTGTTCCCCGTTGTTGTGTTCCTGTAATCCGCGTCCCGCGATGCGTCTGCCCTGTCGCTTTCGTCGTCGGTCGGCTGAATTACGAGTGGCGAACGCACCCGCACGTCGGCATTGTGACTCGGCTGCGCCGCCACAGCACACCGTGCCGCGCGTCCTTTGCAAGCCTCCTTTCGCGTTCGGCATCATTCGGTTTCACGTGCACAACCCACAGTGCCCGTCACGGTTCACGCCGCATGTACGTCGGCGCTCCCGTTGCTGCGCACGTCGCGCCTCGCGCGTGCAAGCGTCTGCTCTCGTTTCTGTGCCTCAACGTGTGCGCAGATGGTGCTTGCACCGCGCGAGTTTGCTGACATATGCCCGCCCCTCCCGCGCGGTCATCCTTCGCTAAGCGGCCCCAGCTTTGTACCTGCAGCCGGTCCGTTTGCAGCGCACGCGGCGCGTGTTCCCATCCGTTTCAGTTCCTCTTCTAGCCAATGTCTGCGGGTGTCCCCCCAAGGCAGTCTTCCGCGCTCACGAACCTCCCCCGCTCTCCTAGCGCTCTCCTTCCCTTTCGTGCTGCCCAGGCGAGCCCGTCACGTTGGTGTTTTGTCTTGCTGTCCCCGCCAGTGGCGCGCGCTTCGTCGTGTTGTTCGCTCTAGTTCTTGTCTGCCACCGAGTCGGCGCCGACAGGTCGCAATCCCCCGGCCATGCCGACTGCACGGGCGTGGCGCACGGGCTTGCTTCTCGCGGCCCACCCGCCCGCGGCCGACCCCAGGCGGTTACGCGTTATGCGACGGGCCTTCGCTCGCCCGCCGCCAACTCCAGCGCATGTAACGGCACTCGCTCTGCGGACCGGCTGCGTCCGGCGCGGCGTGCGCGCTTGCTGGTTCGGTGGAGGCACCGCCGCGCGCCAATCCCCAGGGAGTGCGCCTGGGTTCCTTGGCAAAACTTGTGCCCTTTGGGCGCCGGCACACACGGAGCACAGAATGCCGAGCGTCGCTGGCCGCTGGACGTCTCCGCTCGACTGCGCCTTCTCGCCGTGTGTGGGCAGGCACGGCCCCGACCGCCGCCAGCGCACCACACAGCGGCGCGTAACCGCGCGACGCCCGGCCCGGCGCTGTCACCGTCCTGACGGTAGCAGACGAAGACGTGCAGACAGGGGAGGTGAGCGCTGCTGCGCCAGCGTGGTCGCGTGGCGTCTTTGCGAGACGGTCCGCGGCGCGCCGTCTCCCGCGCACAGACGACGCAGGAGAAGGGACCGGCAAGCGCGGAGCAAAGGAGGGAAACGGCACTGCAGCGGACAGTGACCGCCGGCCCGTGCCACTCAGACCCCACGCCTTGGGCTGGAAGGGTGCACCGCCGACAACCTCCGGCCACAGACGAGTGCGGCGGCACAAGACGCAGCGACGCTCGTCGGCGTCGGAAAGCGCGAAGGGCGAACTTCGCGGGGACACAACGCGACCAAGGAGCAGAGTGAAAGCAGGAGAGACGGACGCGGGTGAGGGGACAGAGCCAGACACGCCCCAGCGCGTGGGTCGGGACACGGCCACCCGCCACGTGCAACGAGCACCATCGCTTGCACCTCGGTTGGCGGCGCGCCAGCGCAGGAAGCACGCGAACTACTCGGCCGAAACTTGTGGCACACAGCCTCGAAGGAAGCAGGGCACGCCTCATGCGGCATTGGCCAACATGCGCACCACGCACCAGGGACGAAGGGCAGGCGCATGCGCCGGAGACGACGCTGAACGCGCACAGCGCAGCGGGGTCGGGAGAACGCGACTCGCACCGACACCCCGGGAGACGGGAAGACGCACGGGGGGAAGCGTCATTGGTTGGAGGCACAGGCGCGCGAGTGGGCGCCGCTCAAGCGATTTTTGCCGCCCTCAGCACGTGGCGCAGGAGAGTAAAGGCGAGAAGGCGTTGTCTTTTGCATTTTAGATTTCGCACGGAATGGGGGACGTGCACACAAAGGTTTTCGCCGTGCTGCTCGCCTTTGCTTTGGCTTCGCTCGGCGACGCTGCGAACGAGATTACCAAGGCTGGGATCACAGAAGCGGGGGCCGGCGCTTTGTGCACTTTGGCGGCAGGACTCGAGGGGACCGCAGCGAAAGCAGGGGCAGAGGCACGCAAGGCACTGGCGCGCGCAAGGACCATCGCACAGGCAGCTTGGCGCAGCCAGCAAGCGGCATCAGCAGCGGCAACGGAGGTGAACGCCAGTGCGCGCTCGGCGGCGAGCGTTTTGGAGGGGATGCAACTGGGGCAGCGCGCAGAGAGGGCGATGCAAAAGGCGGAGGAATTGGCAGCACTGGCAGGCGAAACGACGGCGCGGTGCGGCTTCTTGGCGGGGCAAATAAAACAGTGGATCGAGACAATGGCAGCAATGGCCACGCAGAAAGACAACAGCGGACAGTTCTGCCTCGACGGACAGGCAACAGGCAGCGGCCAGCCAGTACTTGCCAGCAGCAACAATGGACAAGCAAGGACGTACGCGGCAAACGACGCCGTTGCACCGCCAGCACACTGCGAGAAGCTGTTCGGCACGGCGGAAGATGCAAAGTGGGGCGACAGGGAAATCGCGGACTGGCCCAAACTTGATAATAGCGTCACGGTGGCAAGCAGCGGGACCTTGAGCAGCGCAACTGCAAGCGCAACTGTCTGCCCAATCACAGGCGTCGTGGCAGCAAGTGGCATCGGAGCAAACTACAGGCTCGGCGTCACATGGGCAGGACTCTGGTCAATCACCACCATCTCGACAGCAAGCTCCATCGCGACAAAAACAGGAAACAGCACAACTGGATAAGATAAAGGCACTCGTCGAGAAGCTCAAGGACCTCGCAACAGAATCATCCAACCGCGAAACGAACAATACAGAAGAAAAATCATGGAAAAGCACATGCAACTGGGAAGGGCACGGATTATGCAGTGCGGGTCGCGAACACGACAAGCTCGCGGCAACCGTGCGCAACAGGGTTCGCGAAGCACACCGCCGACAAGAGGAGGAAGCGCGCGCAGAAAGCCCAGAGACAGAACGCAGCGAGCAGGTTGCAACAGGCAACGAAGCACACGAGACCGCACCGCGCAAGAGGGGACACGACGCAGCCAGCAAGCAAGTGAGAGCAGAAAAAAAAGAAAATGGCGCACCATCGGTCCCAGCAACGCGCACTGCGCTCGGCCTCTTTTGCGCAGCGGCTCTTTCAACAAAATGAGTGAAAACATCACCGCGTGACACACGGCGCCGCACGAGGCAACGCTCCAAACACTTCGCGGCACGAACCGCACAATGCGCCGATCGAGATGCCGCAAGGAGACACACGCGCACAAAGCCTCGGACACGGAAAAGAAGAGTGGCAACACGCCCGGAACAAAAACACCGCCAACATCAAGCACACAAAGAAGGAACGAAAGAGATGGAAAAAACAGAGAAATGCCGCGACACTCAGCAGCACACCGCGGAAACGCACGCAACCGAGCAAGCAAAGAAGCACTTGAGGCACACGCTTGGACACGCACTTTCTTGAGCACAGTGAACCCGACAAGGCGGACGCGGAGCAACCAAAGCAACGAAAGTCACACAGACCAACGCAGAGAAGGGCAGTGGAGACACAGGGTAGCCAGGACCACACAGCAAAGGGCGCGGACCACGAAGGTGGCAGGAACCCGCACAAAGGCACGGCAGAAACAACGAGATACAGGAACGGACACAGAAAGACAAGGACACATACACAGAAACAGAAACAGAAACAGACACAGACACAGAAACAGGCACAGACACAGAAACACGAGAGAGACGCTCACACACAAAAGGACAACAACAAGGCAAGACACCGCAAACAGACACAAAGAGGAAAGCACGCCCAAAGGCGGGCAGCGCGGAAGAAAAAGGAAAAGCACAAGCCAGCAAACGCACAACAGAAAGAACACAGCAAAGCTTGCAGGCACAGGACCGCGGGCAAGAAGCGCGTGAGCACAGCGCCACGCGGCACAAGCAACGAAGCGATAGAGGCTGAAAAAAAGAGGGTCATGGCACAAAACAACGAAGGCACAAGGCATCAGGGAAAGCAGACAAAAGACAACCGACAACAGACAAGGGAAGAGAAAAGGACAACAAACAAGAGACAACAGAAGGGAACAGAAGGAAAGGAAAGGAGACACAACAGCACGAGAAGGACATTAAAGACGCCGAAAAGGGAGCAATGATGAAGGACGCAAAGGGACAACGGAGAATAGGCAAGACAAAGGAACTTTAGGGAAAAGGCTGCGAAGCAACAAATACAAAGCGAAACAGAGACCAATGCGTGGCATGAGGAAAAGGGAGGGATGGAGCAACAAAGGCGTTAAGAAGCTCAAAACTAAAAAACAAACGAAACGCAAGCCGCGAATAAAAACAACATTTCAAGAAACAAAAACAAAAACAAAAACAATGAAAGGGAAAGACACTGCGTTTCAAAAAAGAAAGCGCGACAAAGCACGGCAGGGGAACACAATAAACAAATTGCCAGTCAAAAACACAACGAAAAAAAAAGCCAGCAGAAGGGCAATAACAAAGAAAAAAAAACATAAAAAATTAAAAAAACAAACATACGGAAAACAGTAAAATAAAAACACATAACGCGAAAGAGCTTGAGCACGCAACGCAAAACGAGAAAAGCCAAAGATACAGTGGTAAAACGGCAAACGAAAAAAAGAGAATAACAACAAGAAAAAGTGAATCACTAAATAAAGCATTCAAGACACAGTAAAATGTACAAGAAAAAATTGAATTTACAGCTGTTTAAAGAAACAACATTGACACACAAAAAAATAGAGCGACACACAAAGAAAGCGGATAAAAAAAAATATAAAAAAGTCAGTTAAAAAAATAAATAAAAAAAATCAGAGGAAAGTCAAAATCAAAAAAGATTAAGGAAATTTAAAGAAACTTGAAAAGCGATTTTAAAATATAAAAAGCCGAGAAAACCTAGCGCACTTTTTGTGCTTTCTTGAAAGACGCAAAAGATAAAAAGACGCAAACGGCAAAAGGTTAAATAAGTTAATCAAAGAAAAGTTTTAAAGAATGAAAAAAGGATGAGAAACAAATGTGCTTTTATTGGTCCGTGAGTTGCTAACTGCTAGTTAGTCTCTTTTTTTCTCTTGCTTTCATTTCTTCACACGCAGAGAAAAGTTTTAGCTAAAAATAGAAACAACCTTCATCGAGATGCATTTTCAAGTATCACCTCCATCGTCGCTTCAGCGTTTGCTTTGTTCACTCGTGCTTGCAAAAAACGTGCATTCTGTTTTTATCTTCTTGCGAGGAAAGCAACATGCTTCTCTTTTCTTTCTCTTTTCTTTCTCCTCTCTTTTTCTTGCCTTTGTCCGTCCTTCTCTCGCTAAAATGGGCACAGCCTTGCAAGTTCTGCGCGTCTTTGCTATGCGGTCACGGTTGCCAGGAGAACCTGTCTTACTTTTTGTCTACTTTTTGTTGCCACCTTGCCGCCAAAAGTTGTGAGCATGTTGTTTTTCTGCTTACTCCTTTCTCTTAAAAGCGTTGTTGCACGCAGCACTTTTTCGTCGACTGGCAAAAAAATATTTGTTTCCCTTCGAGCACGTTGGTTCCTGTTCAGCATTCATTTAGTGCCACCTCGCTTTCCCTGTCTTATTGTGTGTCAATATCTTTTCGTTTTCTTCCCCTTTCCCATTACTTCAGCGTGAGCTCTCGTTCAGCGACGTCTGAGTATGCTTTTCTTGCTCTTTGCCTGCTTTTATTTTTCCGAGGCTCACGTGCGCCCGCAACCCGGTCACAGCCCTGCGCGTGCCGTTTGCGTCAAAGTCCTTTCGCATTGGGCCCATCTTCAGTGCTGTTGCCGACACCCCCGCTGCTTCCCAACGCTCTTTTCCCTTTCGACAGCGCAAAATCGACCTCCAAAAAGCGACCCAATTCCCGACCACAAAACAGACCATATTATGTATCACATGCTGTCGTTTTCCGCTCCCTTCCGTCGCGCCATACTGCCTCTTCGTCTCTTTTGCAAAGCTGCCGATCGCTGTCTTCCTTTTTTAATCCTGTCCTTATATCGCCTTCACGGCCCGACACGCAAAGCAAAAAAAACGCAAACCACCCAGGTTCCATCCTGGCCGATCCCCTCGTCGTTTCACCGCGCGCTGAACACCCTCACTATCTCTCTGGTCCCTTTCCTGTAGCCCTTCACCGCGTGTCGCCGCCTCCTCTCTCGTGCAAGTCCCACCGGCGCGCGGGTCATCTTTGCTTGCCGCGCGTTCACCTGCTTTCCCAAAATTCCTCCCTTCACCTATGGACCCAATCCCCCATCCTCCGCTGCCCAACTGCGGCTGCCATTTCCCCACCGCCTCGCCTCTCAGCCTCTTCTCCCTCCCACGTTTCTCGCACCCCTTTTTCCAATTCCCTTCCTGCCGTCCCCTGTCTCCTCCCGTCTCCTGTGTTCAATCCCCTTCCTCCTCCTTCTTTTTCGTCCCCGCACAATGGCAGCATTCCCTTTCCCCCTTTCTCTTGTTCTAGTTGCACTCGCTCTTCCCTTCGTGACCCGCACAAAAGTCCCTCTCCCTCTCCCCGTCCCCCTCCCCCTGCGTTCATTGGCATCTCTGCAACAAATACTGCCCAACACTCCACACGCAAACAACACGATCTTCCCTCGGCCCATTTTTGCTGGCGCGTGCCTCAAACGCCAACACCGAATCACTGCCCGACGCACTGCATTCACACTGTGATATCGTCTGTCCTTCCCGCCTGCCCTGTTCTGTTGGTCGCGCTTCGCCAACGCGCTGCCTTAACGCACCCTTCTTCCTTTCTCAATTCCAGTTATGTCCCTCGCGGTCCGCCGTGCTAGTGGCAAACTTCTGGTTGGTTCCCTTTTTTTGTCCCCTTGCGCGTGTTTTCGTTGCCGTCCCTCCCTATTCTCGTTACGTTCCCGTTTTGCCGTGACGTTTTTCGCTCCAAACAGCGTCGTCTTCCTGCAAAGGTTCGCCCGCAGCCGCGTGTCCCTCTGCCGCGCCTTCACCCACCGTCGCCGCCGCTCTAGGTTCACGCTAATTCTGTGCAATTCCTTCCCCACGCCTTCACGCCTTCGGCCCTCTCTCACCGAAACTGTCAGAATAACAAGTTGTGCAGCCTCCTACTCCTTTCGCCCCTGTCGCATTGCTGGCCCACACCGCGCCCTGTTCACCAACCAGTGCCCTCAGCCTTTCTATCGTCTGCGCGCTCCGCAAGCCCATCACCAAAGCAATGTGCTGTCGCGCCACCCCACCACCATGCGGCTTGTCCTGATCAAGGAGAAAGCGGCACGCCTCTGCGCCATTTTTCTCCATGCCACTCCCTTGTCCCTGCACGCCCTTTCCTCCTCAGCCCTGCCGCCTTGCTGTCCCTATTTGCGGTCTCGCTCCGCTCATCCGCACCTTTCGCCCGGCGTCAGTCCTCACGTTGCTCCTTCCAAACCTTCCCACCTCTCCCACTGCCTTGCTGTCCCCACCGACCATTGCTCGGTCATCCTTTCTTCTGCCTCATTCACCCTTCTTCATGACGCGTCTGCTGTCCCCGCTCTCCCCTCCAAGGCTCCTCTCCCTTCATCTATCTTTTCCTTTTCCTCGCGATTCTCTTCGCGATCACGCCTCCTTTTCATTCCTCCAGGACCGCGTCTTTCGGCCTTCTTCCTTCTCCGCCGTTAGAAGCGCGCTCTGCGAAGCCTTTTCGTCCGCGCTCCGTCGTCCTTCCTTGACCCGCCGCGTTACGCGCTCCCCTTCCCTCTCTTCACACTCACCGCAACGCACACCCAGCGTCAACCGTTTCCTTTGTCAGACCCTTCCGTTGGCTTCGTTGACCCCTCTCTGCCTTCTGCGTAGGTCTTCCCCCCCGCTATGCCGCTTTATGTTGATCAGTTGCTCTCTTCCTCCACCGCCCAGCCGCCCACCGCATCTCACGCCGGCACAACACAAAACCGTTGCTGTTTTTTTCCGGCGCCTGAGCGTTGTCGGCTGGCAGGGCGCGCCGACATTTAAGCGCTCAGGCGGACCCTCCTCGCGGCGGCACGGAGGACGAGAGGCGCGTCTTCCCCCCTCCTTGCGGTGATGTGTTCTCCCCTTGCCTTCGACCGTTTGCGTGAAAGCCGCGCTGCGCGACTTCTCAGCGGCGTCCGTGCTGCCTCCCCCCCGCTTCGACGCACGCGCCGCCGATGGCGATGCTTGCAACATCGCCCTGGGCCCGGTCAGCCGCTAGCGCGACAGTGCGGTAGACGATTTCCCACGCGCGACGAGCGTCTGTGCTCCGCTTCCGTTGTCCTGGCGGCGTCTGCCGCGCCCGCGCGGAAAACGTGCACGTCCCGTCCGCGCGACGCGACGGCGTGAAGTAACAGTGCCTGCTTGGTGCCAACGGCGCCAACAACGAACGCCGCGGGGCCGGTCGCTCGCTGAGCCTTCCCTCCCTGGTCTTGCCCGCCATCCCCGTCGCTCGGTCTAAGGCGCAGCTTCCGGGTGGCGGCGGGCCAGGCTCGCTCGCAGTGCTTCATAGCGAAAGGGCGGCGGAGCATCTGTAAGCGTGCCTCGCGCACGCCGCGCGAACACACGCGAGACGCAGAAGGAGTGCCCGACGCAGCCGCGCAGGCATGGAGGGCGTCGGACAACGCGCGAACGCTCAAGGCGGGGCAACCAGACGCCGTGCGGCAGCACTGAGCACTCGTCCGCTCGCTTCCGCGCTGTCAAGGAGGCTTCGCCATTCGCAGCCGCCGCAGCTCCTATGCCGGCCTCACGCGTCCGTGCACTCCCTGCCACTGCGGCAGCCCCGGCACCGAAAAAAGCGCGAGGCCGGCGTGAGTCAAAAGTGGCTCGCTGACCGTCGCCCCAAACCAACACGTGCGTAATGCCTCCGCCGGTGCCTTCTGCCGCCCCGATGCGTTCCACGGCTTGGCGGCCAAACACGCGTGTGGGCGCTGAGCGTTCACAGCCCCCTTGCGGCCTCAAGCCGCGCCACGCCTACACCTACCAACTGCCGCGCGTCACTCAAAATCGCCGCTCCGCAGAAACCAACCTGAGGTCGGGCGCTTCAAAATAGCACCACCAGCGTCGTAGCGAACCCCATTCGCCCGCGACGGTGCGCCGAGCGACAGCAACAACTGCACAACATCCTCAATCTATGCAAAAACATACGTTGCTGCAAACGGACAGGAGGCAAAATACAGACTGAAAAACGACAAAAAGAGAATCGCACACACAACGGACTTGTGAGGCGTGCCGCTCGGCACCCTCACCAGACGCAGCCAGAAAGCTCGCAGAGCGCTAGTCTGCACGAACAGGTCGCTGCACAGTAAGAGACAAGTGCCAGCCAACGACCACACAACGAAGCGAAACCTTCAAAATCCCTCTGCTAACCAAGGCGGTGCCACAGCAAAGCTGAGGCAAAAAAAACCAAGTCGTTACCTCTCAGTTCCCAGCGCTTTCCAGTCCCGCGCGTCGGATTTGGCTGCTTGGCGAGCCCTTCGACAGGTGCGAAAAAAGCTGCCCGCGCTCGGCAAATACTTACCCGCTTTTCCTTGTCTCCACTTCAGCGGTTTGGCGATGAGGCCCAGCAACATTCAACATTTAGGCGCGTTCAGCTCAACAACTCCCTAGCATTCCCGGTTTGTCTTTGCTCCGTGATCGTCATGCTCCGATTTTGCCCTGCCCTTATATTCGCCGTTTTTAGTCTTCCGGCCTCCCGGCGTCGCGCGCAACATAAGCCAGTTGGCACCAAACCTTCGCACGCCTGGTCCTTCTCCTTGCCGCATTTAACCTCCTCTCCATGCTTTGCCAGCGGATATCCCTTTCCCAAGTCCCTTGTGCATCGCTCACAGTGTTCGCGCACATGTTGTGTCTGTTTCCGCTGTCCGTGCCTTGCCGCTTGATAAATGAATTCCGACCTGCATTTGTCTTGTTCGCCTTCGCTGCTCCCTTTGCAGTTGCTTCTTGGTGGGTGCTGGCGCCCAGCGTCTGCACGCCCTCAAAGCCTGCTTCCCCGCATATTCCTTTCTCGGCTGGCCTGCTGCTTCACATTTGTCTTTGCCAATCGCGCTCGCTTCTTCCTCTCCTCATTTCCTGACTGGACCGTCGCTCCGCCGCCGCTTTCCCCCGCGCTCCACCCTGCTGAATTCCTCCACTTCCTCTTTCCATCTGCGTTCCTGTATTGCTGTGTTCTCTTCTTCGGTTTCTTTCCTGCGGCCTTTCCAATTTCCTAAGTACCGCTGGCTTTCGACCTGCGCTCACTCTGCTCTCTGCATCCTCTTTTCCTAACTTTCTTGTAGCCCTGGTTGCCCAGCGCAGACGGCCACCGACCACCTTCACGCTGCTCGCGCTGGCCGCCTTCTTCTCACCCACTTCTGCCATGCTTCGCCGCGCTGGCCCCTTGCGTACATTCCCTCGAGCGTTGCTTCTTCTAGTGTCTTTCCCATTCGCTGCGCGGCCGTTTCGTTTCTCTCTGTTCTTCCACGCTGCGAGCACGCTTCCAAGCGCCCATCTTTTTGTTCGCGAAGCACGCGTTCGCCTTTCTCTCTCGACCTCTCGCGGCCAACCTCGCGTAAGCGGTCACGCGCGCCAATCTCCTTCGCTTGGTCGTGTTTCGTTGTCTCCTGCACAAACGCACCTGTGCCCGCGCACCGGTTGCCCCGCCACGAAAGAGGTCGCGTTGCGGAAGTCCAGCCTGTGGACCCCACCAGCGGCACGTTGCCCCGCTTACGCGTCGCCTTCGGCTGAATCCGCGGTCACCCTGCTGCTGCACACTTGGCGCTGCGCGTCGGTTTTGCGCGCATTGTTGTGCCCCGCGCTCCTCGCGACCACTGCGTTGCTGTTGTGCGCCGCTCCACCCGCGCCGAACCAACGCCAGTCTAGCTTGCACACCACGCTGTTGGTTGTCGCGTTTTTCGGTCATCCCCCACACAAGATCCCGCTGTCCTTCGGCTGTTCCCCGTTGTTGTGTTCCTGTAATCCGCGTCCCGCGATGCGTCTGCCCTGTCGCTTTCGTCGTCGGTCGGCTGAATTACGAGTGGCGAACGCACCCGCACGTCGGCATTGTGACTCGGCTGCGCCGCCACAGCACACCGTGCCGCACGTCCTTTGCAAGCCTCCTTTCGCGTCCGGCATCATTCGGTTTCACGTGCACAACCCACAGTGCCCGTCACGGTTCACGCCGCATGTACGTCGGCGCTCCCGTTGCTGCGCACGTCGCGCCTCGTGCGTGCAAGCGTCTGCTCTCGTTTCTGTGCCTCCAACGTGTGCCCAGATGGTGCTTGCACCGCGCGAGTTTTCTGAAATATGGCCGCCCCTCCCGTGCGGTCATCCTTCGCTAAGCGGCCCCAGCTTTGTACCTGCAGCCGGTCCGTTTGCAGCGCACGCGGCGCGTGTTCCCATCCGTTTCAGTTCCTCTTCTAGCCAATGTCTGCGGGTGTCCCCCCAAGGCAGTCTTCCGCGCTCACGAACCTCCCCCGCTCTCCTAGCGCTCTCCTTCCCTTTCGTGCTGCCCAGGCGAGCCCGTCACGTTGGTGTTTTGTCTTGCTGTCCCCGCCAGTGGCGCGCGCTTCGTCGTGTTGTTCGCTCTAGTTCTTGTCTGCCACCGAGTCGGCGCCGACAGGTCGCAATCCCCCGGCCATGCCGACTGCACGGGCGTGGCGCACGGGCTTGCTTCTCGCGGCCCACCCGCCCGCGGCCGACCCCAGGCGGTTACGCGTTATGCGACGGACCTTCGCTCGTCCGCCGCCAATTCCAGCGCATGTAACGCCACTCGCTTTGCGGACCGGCTGCGTCCGGCGCGGCGTGCGCGCTTGCTGGTTCGGTGGCGGCACCGCCGCGCGCCAATCCCCAGGGAGTGCGCCTGGGTGCCTTGGCAAAACTTGTGCCCTTTGGGCGCCGGCACACACGGAGCACAGAATGCCGAGCGTCGCTGGCCGCTGGACGTCTCCGCCCGACTGCGCCTTCTCGCCGTGTGTGGGCAGGCACGGCCGCGACCGCCGCCAGCGCACCACACAGCGGCGCGTAACCGCGCGACGCCCGGCCCGGCGCTGTCACCGTCCTGACGGTAGCAGACGAAGACGTGCAGACAGGGGAGGTGAGCGCTGCTTTGCCAGCGTGGTCGCGTGGCGTCTTTGCGAGACGGTCCGCGGCGCGCCGTCTCCCGCGCACAGACGACGCAGGAGAAGGGACCGGCAAGCGCGGAGCAAAGGAGGGAAACGGCACTGCAGCGGACAGTGACCGCCGGTCCGCGCCACTCAGACCCCACGCCTTGGGCTGGAAGGGTGCACCGCCGACAACCTCCGGCCACAGACGAGTGCGGCGGCACAAGACGCAGCGACGCTCGTCGGCGTCGGAAAGCGCGAAGGGCGAACTTCGCGGGGACACAACGCGACCAAGGAGCAGAGTGAAAGCAGGAGAGACGGACGCGGGTGAGGGGACAGAGCCAGACACGCCCCAGCGCGTGGGTCGGGACACGGCCACCCGCCACGTGCAACGAGCACCATCGCTTGCACCTCGGTTGGCGGCGACACAGCGCAGGAGCCACGCGCACTACTCGGCCGAAACTTGTGGCACACAGCCTCGAAGGAAGCAGGGCACGCCTCATGCGGCATTGGCCAACATGCGCACCGCGCACCAGGGACGAAGGGCAGAAGCATGCGCCGGAGCCGCAGCTGAACGCGCACAGCGCAGCGGGGTCGGGAGAACGCGACTCGCACCGACACCCCGGGAGACGGGAAGACGCACGGGGGGAAGCGTCATTGGTTGGAGGCACAGGCGCGCGAGTGGGCGCCGCTCAAGCGATTTTTGCTGCCCTCAGCACGTGGCGCAGGAGAGTAAAGGAGAGGAGGCGTTGTCTTTTGCATTTTAGATTTCGCACGGAATGGGGGACGTGCACACAAAGGTTTTCGCCGTGCTGCTCGCCTTTGCTTTGGCTTCGCTCGGCGACGCTGCGGACGAGATTACCACGGCTGGGATCACAGAAGCGGGGGCCGGCGCTTTGTGCACTTTGGCGGCAGGACTCGAGGGGACCGCAGCGAAAGCAGGGGCAGAGGCACGCAAGGCACTGGTGCGCGCAAGGAACATCGCACAGGCAGCTTGGCGCAGCCAGCAAGCGGCATCAGCAGCGGCAACGGAGATGAACGCCAGTGCGCGCTCGGCGGCGAGCGTTTTGGAGGGGATGCAACTGGGGCAGCGCGCAGAGAGGGCGATGCAAAAGGCGGAGGAATTGGCAGCGCTGGCAGGCGAAACGCAGGCGCGGTGCGGCTTCTTGGCGGGGCAAATAAAACAGTGGATCGAGAAAATGGCAGCAATGGCCACGCAGAAAGACAACAGCGGACAGTTCTGCCTCGGGGGACGACAAAGCGTCAACGCCGCACCAGTTCTTGCCAGCAACAACAATGGACAAGCAAGGACGTACGCGGCAAACAACGCCGTTGCGCCGCCAACAGCCTGCGAGAAGCTGTTCGGCACGGCGGAAGATGCAAAGTGGGGCGACAAGGAAATTGCCGAGTGGCCCAAACTTGATAATAGCGTCACGGTGGCAAGCAGCGGGACCTTGAGCAGCGCAACTGCAAGCAGAACTGTCTGCCCAATCACAGGCGTCGTGGCAGCAAGTGGCATCGGAGGCAACTACAGGCTCGGCGTCACATGGGCAGGACTCTGGTCAATCACCGCCATCTCGACAGCAAGCTCCATCGCGACAAAAGAGGAAACAGCACAACTGGATAAGATAAAGGCACTCGTCGGGAAGCTCAAGGACCTCGCAGCAGAATCATCCAACCGCGAAACGAACAATACAGAAGAAAAATCATGGAAAAGCACATGCAACTGGGAAGGGCACGGATTATGCAGTGCGGGTCGCGAACACGACAAGCTCGCGGCAACCGTGCGCAACAGGGTTCGCGAAGCACACCGCCGACAAGAGGAGGAAGAGCGCGCAGAAAGCCCAGAGACAGAACGCAGCGAACAGGTTGCAACAGGCAACGAAGCACACGAGACCGCACCGCGCAAGAGGGGACACGACGCAGCCAGCAAGCAAGTGAGAGCAGAAAAAAAAGAAAATGGCGCACCATCGGTCCCAGCAACGCGCACTGCGCTCGGCCTCTTTTGCGCAGCGGCTCTTTCAACAAAATGAGTGAAAACATCACCGCGTGACACACGGCGCCGCACGAGGCAACGCTCCAAACACTTCGCGGCACGAACCGCACAATGCGCCGATCGAGATGCCGCAAGGAGACACACGCGCACAAAGCCTCGGACACGGAAAAGAAGAGTGGCAACACGCCCGGAACAAAAACACCGCCAACATCAAGCACACAAAGAAGGAACGAAAGAGATGGAAAAAACAGAGAAATGCCGCGACACTCAGCAGCACACCGCGGAAACGCACGCAGCCGGGCAAGCAAAGAAGCACTTGAGGCACACGCTTGGACACGCACTTTCTTGAGCACAGTGAACCCGACAAGGCGGACGCGGAGCAACCAAAGCAACAAAAGTCACACAGACCAACGCAGAGAAGGGCAGTGGAGACACAGGAAAGCCAGGACCACACAGCAAAGGGCGCGGACCACGAAGGTGGCAGGAACCCGCACAAAGGCACGGCAGAAACAACGAGATACAACAACGCCCATACAAAGACAAGGACACATACACAGAAACAGACACAGAAACAGGCACAGAAACAGACACAAAAGCACGCGAGAGGTGCTCACACACAAAAGGACAACAGAAAGGCAAGACACCGCAAACAGACACAAAGAGGAAAGCACGCCCAAAGGCGGGCAGCGCGGAAGCAAAAAAGGAAAAGCACAAGCCAGCAAACGCACAACAGAAAGAACACAACAAAGCTTGCAGGCACAGGACCGCGGGCAAGAAGCGCGTGAGCACAGCGCCACGCGGCACAGGCAACGAAGCGATAGAGGCTGAAAAAAAGAGGGTCAGGACACAAAACAAAGAAGGCACAAGGCATCAGGCACAAACGGCGCGACAAGGCAAAAGGGAAAAGTGAAAGCAGACAAAAGACAACCGACAACAAACAAGGGAAGAGAAAAGGGCAACAAACAAGAGACAACAGAAGGGAACAGAAGGAAAGGAAAGGACACACAACAGCACGAGAAGGACATTAAAGACGCCGAAAAGGAAGCAATGATGAAGGACACAAAGGGACAACGGAGAATAAGCATGACAAAGGAACTTTAGGGAAAAGGCTGCGAAGCAACAAATACAAAGCGAAACAGAGACCAATGCGTGGCATGAGGAAAAGGGAGGGATGGAGCAACAAAGGCGTTAAGAGGCTCAAAACTAAAAAACAAACGAAACGCAAGCCGCGAAGAGAAACAACATTTCAAGAAACAAAAACAAAAACAAAAAACAATGAAAGGGAAAGACACTGCGTTTCAAAAAAGAAAGCGCGACAAAGCACGGCAGGGGAAAACAATAAACAAATTGCCAGTCAAAAACACAGCGAAAAAAAAAAGCCAGCAGAAGGGCAATAACAAAGAAAAAAAAAACATAAAAAATTAAAAAAACAAACATAAGGGCAACAGTAAAATAAAAACACATAACGCGAAAGAGCTTGAGCACGCAACGCAAAACGAGAAAAGCCAAAGATACAGTGGTAAAACGGCAAACGAAAAAAAGAGAATAACAACAAGAAAAAGTGAATCACTAAATAAAGCATTCAAGACACAGTAAAATGTACAAGAAAAAATTGAATTTACAGCTGTTTAAAGAAACAACATTGACACACAAAAAAATAGAGCGACACACAAAGAAAGCGGATAAAAAAAAATATAAAAAAGTCAGTTAAAAAAATAAATAAAAAAAATCAGAGGAAAGTCAAAATCAAAAAAGATTAAGGAAATTTAAAGAAACTTGAAAAGCGATTTTAAAATATAAAAAGCCGAGAAAACCTAGCGCACTTTTTGTGCTTTCTTGAAAGACGCAAAAGATAAAAAGACGCAAACGGCAAAAGGTTAAATAAGTTAATCAAAGAAAAGTTTTAAAGAATGAAAAAAGGATGAGAAACAAATGTGCTTTTATTGGTCCGTGAGTTGCTAACTGCTAGTTAGTCTCTTTTTTTCTCTTGCTTTCATTTCTTCACACGCAGAGAAAAGTTTTAGCTAAAAATAGAAACAACCTTCATCGAGATGCATTTTCAAGTATCACCTCCATCGTCGCTTCAGCGTTTGCTTTGTTCACTCGTGCTTGCAAAAAACGTGCATTCTGTTTTTATCTTCTTGCGAGGAAAGCAACATGCTTCTCTTTTCTTTCTCTTTTCTTTCTCCTCTCTTTTTCTTGCCTTTGTCCGTCCTTCTCTCGCTAAAATGGGCACAGCCTTGCAAGTTCTTCGCGTCTTTGCTATGCGGTCACGGTTGCCAGGAGAACCTGTCTTACTTTTTGTCTACTTTTTGTTGCCACCTTGCCGCCAAAAGTTGTGAGCATGTAGTTTTTCTGCTTACTCCTTTCTCTTAAAAGCGTTGTTGCACGCAGCACTTTTTCGTCGACTGGCAAAAAAATATTTGTTTCCCTTCGAGCACGTTGGTTCCTGTTCAGCGTTCCTTTAGTGCCACCTCGCTTTCCCTGTCTTATTGTGTGTCAATATCTTTTCGTCGTCTTTCCCCTTTCCCATTACTTCAGCGTGAGCTCTCGTTCAGCGACGTCTGAGTATGCTTTTTTTGCTCTTTGCCTGCTTTTATTTTTCCGAGGCTCACGTGCGCCCGCAACCCGCCCACAGCCCTGCGCGTGCCGTTTGCGTCAAAGTCCTTTCGCATTGGGCCCATCTTCAGTGCTGTTTCCGACACCCCCGCTGCTTCCCAACGCTCTTTTCCCTTTCGACAACGCAAAATCGGCCTCCAAAAAACGACCCAATTCCCGACCACAAAACAGACCATATTATGTATCACATGCTGTCGTTTTCCGCTCCCTTCCGTCGCGCCATACTGCCTCTTCGTCTCTTTTGCAAAGCTGCCGATCGCTGTCTTCCTTTTTTAATCCTGTCCTTATATCGCCTTCACGGCCCGACACGCAAAGCAAAAAAAACGCAAGCCACCCAGGTTCCATCCTGGCCGAGCCCCTCGTCGTTTCACCGCGCGCTGAACACCCTCACTATCGTTCCAGTTTCTTTCCTGTAGCCCTTCACCGCGTGTCGCCGCCTCCTTTCTCGTGCAAGTCCCACCGTTGCGCGGGTCATCTTTGCTTGCCGCGCGTTCACCTGCTTTCCCGAAATTCCTCCCTTCACCTATGGACCCAATCCCCCATCCTCCGCTGCCCAATTGCGGCTGCCATTTCCCCACCGCTTCGCCTCTCAGCCTCTTTCTCCCTCCCACGTTTCTCGCACCCCTTTTTCAAAACGCCTTGTCCGCGCTGCTCCGCCCGCCTCCTGTGTTCAATCCCCTTCCTCCTCCTTCTTTTTCGTCCCCGCACAATGGCAGCATTCCCTTTCCCCCTTTCTCTTGTTCTAGTTGCACTCGCCCTTTCCCTCGTGACCCGCACAAAAGTCCCTGTCCCTCTCCCCTTCCCCCTCCCCCTGCGTTCATTGGCCTCTCTGCAACAAAAACTGCCCAACACTCCACACTGCAACAACACGATCCTCCTCCGGTCCATTTTTGCTGGCGCGTGCCTCAAACGCCAACACCGAATCACTGCCCGACGCACTGCATTCACACTGTGATATCGTCTGTCCTTCCCGCCTGCCCTGTTCTGTTGGCCGCGCTTCGCCAACGCGCTGCCTTAACGCACCCTTCTTCCTTTCTCAATTCCAGTTATGTCCCTCGCAGTCCGCCGTGCTAATGGCAAACTTCTGGTTGGTTCCCTTTTTTTGTCCCCTTGCGTGTGCTTTCGTTGCGTCCCTCCCTATTCTCGTTACGTTCCCGTTTTGCCGTGACGTTTTTCTTTCCAAACGGCCTCGCCTTCCGCCAAAGGTTCGCCCGCAGCCGCGTTCCCCTCTGCCGCGCCTTCACTCACCGTCGCCGCCGCTCTAGGTTCACGCTAATTCTGTGCAATTCTTTCCCCACGTCTTCACTTCTCTGGCCCTCTCTCACCGAAACTGTCAGAATAACAAGTCATGCAGCCTCCTACTCCTTTCGCCCCTGTCGCATTGCTGTCCCACACCGCGCTTTGTTCACCAACCAGTGCCCTCAGCCTTTCTATCGTCTGCGCGCTCCGCAAGCCCATCACCAAAGCAATGTGCTGTCGCGCCACCCCACCACCATGCGTCTTGTCCTGATCAAGGACAAAGCGGCACGCCTCTGCGCCAATTTTCTCCATGCTACTCCCTTGTCCCTGCACGCCCTTTCCTCCTCAGCCCTGCCGCCTTGCTGTCCCTATTTGTGGTCTCGTCCCTCTCATCCGCACCTTTCGCCCGGCGTTAGTCCTCACGGCGCTCCTTCCAACCTTCCCACCTCTCCCACTGCCTTGCTGTCACCACCGACCATTGCCGGTCATCCTTTCTTCTGCTTCATTCACTGCCCGTCCTGCCGCGTCTTTTTCCCCCGCTCTCCCCTCCAAGGCTCTTTTCCCTTCATCTATCTCTTCCTTTTCCTCGCGATTCTCTTCGCGATCACGCCTCCTTTTCAGTCTTCCAGGACCTCGTCTTTCGGCCTTCCTCGTTCTCCGCCGTTAGAAGCGCGCTCTGCGAAGCCTTTTCGTCCGCGCCCCTTCGCCCTTCTTTGACCCGCCGCGTTACGCGCTCCCCTTCCCTCTCTTCACACTCACCGCAACGCACACCCAGCGTCAACCGTTTCCTTTGTCAGACCCTTCCGTTGGCTTCGTTGACCCCTCTCTGCCTTCTGCGTAGTCTTCCCCCCCGCTATGCCGCTTTATGTTGATCAGTTGCTCTCTTCCTCCACCGCCCAGCCGCCCACCGCATCTCACGCCGGCACAACACAAAACAGTTGCTGTTTTTTTCCGGCGCCTGAGCGTTGTCGGCTGGCAGGGCGCGCCGACATTTAAGCGCTCAGGCGGACCCTCCTCGCGGCGGCACGGAGGACGAGAGGCGCGTCTTCCCCCCTCCTTGCGGTGATGTGTTCTCCCCTTGCCTTCGGCCGTTTGCGTGAAAGCCGCGCTGCGCGACTTCTCAGCGGCGTCCGTGCTGCCTGCCCCCCGCTTCGACGCACGCGCCGCCGAGGGCGATGCTTGCAACCTCGCCCTGGGCCCGGTTAGCCGCTAGCGCGACAGTGTGGTAGACGATTTCCCACGCGCGACGAGCGTCTTTGCTCCGCTTCCGTTGTGCTGGCGGCGTCTGCCGCGCCCGCGCGGAAAACGTGCACGTACCGTCCGCGCGACGCGACGGCGTGAAGTAACAGTGCCTGTTTGGTGCCAACGGCGCCACCAACGAAGACCGCGGAGCCGGTCGCTCGCTGAGCCTTCCCTCCCTGGTCTTGCCCGCCATCCCCGTCGCTCGGTCTAAGGCGCAGCTTCCGGGTGGCGGCGGGCCAGGCTCGCTCGCAGTGCTTCATAGCGAAAGGGCAGCGGAGCGTCTGTAAGCGTGCCTCGCGCACGCCGCGCGAACACACGCGAGACGCAGAAGGAGTGCCCGACGCAGCCGCGCAGGCATGGAGGGCGTCGAACAACGCGCGAACGCTCAAGGCGGGGCAACCAGACGCCGTGCGGCAGCACTGAGCACTCGTCCGCTCGCTTCCGCGCTGTCAAGGAGGCTTCGCCATTCGCAGCCGCCGCAGCTCCTATGCCGGCCTCACGCGTCCGTGCACTCCCTGCCACTGCGGCAACCCCGGCACCGAAAAAAGCGCGAGGCCGGCGTGAGTCAAAAGTGCGTTGCTGACCGTCGCCCCAAACCAACACGTGCGTAATGCCTCCGCCGGTGCCTTCTGCCGCCCCGATGCGTTCCACGGCTTGGCGGCCAAACACGCGTGTGAGCGCTGAGCGTTCACAGCCCCCTTGCGGCCTCAAGCCGCGCCACGCCTACACCTACCAACTGCCGCGCGTCACTCAAAATCGCCGCTCCGCAGAAACCAACCTGAGGTCGGGCGCTTCAAAATAGCACCACCAGCGTCGTAGCGAACCCCATTCGCCCGCGAAGGTGCGCCGAGCGACAGCAACAACTGCACAACATCCTCAATCTATGCAAAAACATACGTTGCTGCAAACGGACAGGAGGCAAAATACAGACTGAAAAACGACAAAAAGAGAATCACACACACAACGGACTTGTGAGGCGTGCCGCTCGGCACCCTCACCAGACGCAGCCAGAAAGCTCCCAGAGCGCTAGTCTGCACGAACAGGTCGCTGCACAGTAAGAGACAAGTGCCAGCCAACGACCACACAACGAAGCGAAACCTTCAAAATCCCTCTGCTAACCAAGGCGGTGCCACAGCAAAGCTGAGGCAAAAAAAACCAAGTCGTTACCTCTCAGTTCCCAGCGCTTTCCAGTCCCGCGCGTCGGATTTGGATGCTTGGCGAGCCCTTCGACAGGTGCGAAAAAAGCTGCCCGCGCTCGGCAAATACTTACCCGCCTTTCCTTGTCTCCACTTCAGCGGTTTGGCGATGAGGGCCAGCGACATTCAACATTTAGGCGCGTTCAGCTCAACAACTCCCTAGCATTCCCGGTTTGTCTTTGCTCCGTGATCGTCATGCTCCGATTTTGCCCTGCCCTTATATTCGCCGTTTTTAGTCTTCCGGCCTCCCGGCGTCGCGCGCAACATAAGCCAGTTGGCACCAAACCTTCGCACGCCTGGTCCTTCTCCTTGCCGCATTTAACCTCCTCTCCATGCTTTGCCAGCGGATATCCCTTTCCCAAGTCCCTTGTGCATCGCTCACAGTGTTCGCGCACATGTTGTGTCTGTTTCCGCTGTCCGTGCCTTGCCGCTTGATAAATGAATTCCGACCTGCATTTGTCTTGTTCGCCTTCGCTGCTCCCTTTGCAGTTGCTTCTTGGTGGGTGCTGGCGCCCAGCGTCTGCACGCCCTCAAAGCCTGCTTCCCCGCATATTCCTTTCTCGGCTGGCCTGCTGCGTCACATTTGTCTTTGCCAATCGCGCTCGCTTCTTCCTCTCCTCATTTCCTGACTGGACCGTCGCTCCGCCGCCGCTTTCCCCCGCGCTACACCCTGCTGAATTCCTCCACTTCCTCTTTCCATCTGCGTTCCTGTATTGCTGTGTTCTCTTCTTCGGTTTCTTTCCTGCGGCCTTTCCAATTTCCTAAGTACCGCTGGCTTTCGACCTGCGCTCACTCTGCTCTCTGCATCCTCTTTTCCTAACTTTCTTGTAGCCCTGGTTGCCCAGCGCAGACGGCCACCGACCACCTTCACGCTGCTCGCGCTGGCCGCCGTCCTTTTACCCACTTCTGCCATGCTTCGCCGCGCTGGCCCCTTGCGTACATTCCCTCGAGCGTTGCTTCTTCTAGTGTCTTTCCCATTCGCTGCGGGCCGTTTCGGTTTCTCTGTTCTTCCACGCTGCGAGCCGCTTCCAAGCGCCCATCTTTTTGTTCGCGAAGCACGCGTTCGCCTTTCTCTCTCGATCTCTCGCGGCCAACCTCGCGTAAGCGGTCACGCGCGCCAATCTCCTTCGCTTGGTCGTGTTTCGTTGTCTCCTGCACAAACGCACCTGTGCCCGCGCACCGGTTGCCCCGCCACGAAAGAGGTCGCGTTGCGGAAGTCCAGCCTGTGGACCCCACCAGCGGCACGTTGCCCCGCTTACGCGTCGCCTTCGGCTGAATCCGCGGCCACCCTGCTGCTGCACACTTGGCGCTTCGTGTCGGTGCCCGCGCATTGTTGTGCCCCGCGCTCCTCGCGACCACTGCGTTGCTGTTGTGCGCCGTTCCACCCGCGCCGAACCAACGCCAGTCTAGCTTGCACACCACGTTGTCGGTTGTCGCGTTTTTCGGTCATCCCCCACACAAGATCCCGCTGTCCTTCGGGTGTTCCCCGTTGTTTCGTTCCTGTAATCCGCGTCCCGCGATGCGTCTGCCCTGTCGCTTTCGTCGTCGGTCGGCTGAATTACGAGTGGCGAACGCACCCGCACGTCGGCATGCTGACTCGGCTGCGCCGCCACAGCACACCGTGCCGCGCGTCCTTTGCAAGCCTCCTTTCGCGTTCGGTATCATTCGGTTTCACGTGCACAACCCACAGTGCCCGTCACGGTTCACGCCGCATGTACGTCGGCGCTCCCGTTGCTGCGCACGTCGCGCCTCGTGCGTGCAAGCGTCTGCTCTCGTTTCGTGCCCTCAACGTGTGCGCAGATGGTGCTTGCACCGCGCGAGTTTGCTGACATATGCCCGCCCCTCCCGTGCGGTCATCCTTCGCTAAGCGGCCCCAGCTTTGTACCTGCAGCCAGTCCGTTTGCAGCGCACGCGGTGCGTGTTCCCATCCGTCTCAGTTCCTCTTCCAGCCAATGTCTGCGGGTGTCCCCCCAAGGCAGTCTTCCGCGCTCACGAACCTCCCCCCGCTCTCCTAGCGCTCTCCTTCCCTTTCGTGCTGCCCAGGCGGGCCCGTCACGTTGGTGTTTTGTCTTGCTGTCCCCGCCAGTGGCGCGCGCTTCGTCGTGTTGTTCGCTCTAGTTCTTGTCTGCTACCGAGTCGGCGCCGACAGGTCGCAATCCCCCGGCCATGCCGACTGCACGGGCGTGGCGCACGGGCTTGCTTCTCGCGGCCCACCCGCCCGCGGCCGACCCCAGGCGGTTACGCGTTATGCGACGGACCTTCGCTCGTCCGCCGCCAATTCCAGCGCATGTAACGCCACTCGCTTTGCGGACCGGCTGCGTCCGGCGCGGCGTGCGCGCTTGCTGGTTCGGTGGCGGCACCGCCGCGCGCCAATCCCCAGGGAGTGCGCCTGGGTGCCTTGGCAAAACTTGTGCCCTTTGGGCGCCGGCACACACGGAGCACAGAATGCCGAGCGTCGCTGGCCGCTGGACGTCTCCGCTCGACTGCGCCTTCTCGCCGTGTGTGGGCAGGCACGGCCCCGACCGCCGCCAGCGCACCACACAGCGGCGCGTAACCGCGCGACGCCCGGCCCGGCGCTGTCACCGTCCTGACGGTAGCAGACGAAGACGTGCAGACAGGGGAGGTGAGCGCTGCTGCGCCAGCGTGGTCGCGTGGCGTCTTTGCGAGACGGTCCGCGGCGCGCCGTCTCCCGCGCACAGACGACGCAGGAGAAGGGACCGGCAAGCGCGGAGCAAAGGAGGGAAACGGCACTGCAGCGGACAGTGACCGCCGGCCCGCGCCACTCAGACCCCACGCCTTGGGCTGGAAGGGTGCACCGCCGACAACCTCCGGCCACAGACGAGTGCGGTGGCACAAGACGAAGCGACGCTCGTCGGCGTCGGAAAGCGCACAGGGCGAACTTCGCGGGGACACAACGCGACCAAGAAGCAGAGTGAAAGCAGGAGAGACGGACGCGGGTGAGGGGACAGAGCCAGACACGCCCCAGCGCGTGGGTCGGGACACGACCACCCGCTACGTGCAACGAGCACCATCGCTTGCACCTCGGTTGGCGGCGCGCCAGCGCACTACTCGGCCGAAACTTGTGGCACACAGCCTCGAAGGAAGCAGGGCACGCCTCATGCGGCATTGGCCAACATGCGCACCGCGCACCAGGGACGAAGGGCAGACGCATGCGCCGGAGCCGCAGCTGAACGCGCACAGCGCAGCGGGGTCGGAAGGACGCGACTCGCACCGACACCCCGGGAGACGGGAAGACGCACGGGGGAAAGCGTCATTGGTTGGAGGCACAGGCGCGCGAGTGGGCGCCGCTCAAGCGATTTTTGTCGCCCTCAGCACGTGGCGCAGGAGAGTAAAGGAGAGGAGGCGTTGTCTTTTGCATTTTAGATTTCGCACGGAATGGGGGACGTGCACGCAAAGGTTTTCGCCGTGCTGCTCGCCTTTGCTTTGGCTTCGCTCGGCGACGCTGCGGACGAGATTACCACGGCTGGGATCACAGAAGCGGGGGCCAACGCTTTGTGCACTTTGGCGGCAGGACTCGAGGGGACCGCAGCGAAAGCAGGGGCAGAGGCACGCAAGGCACTGGTGCGCGCAAGGAACATCGCACAGGCAGCTTGGCGCAGCCAGCAAGCGGCATCAGCAGCGGCAACGGAGATGAACGCCAGTGCGCGCTCGGCGGCGAGCGTTTTGGAGGGGATGCAACTGGGGCAGCGCGCAGAGCGAGCGATGCAAAAGGCGGAGGAATTGGCAGCGCTGGCAGGCGAAACGCAGGCGAGGTGCGGCTTCTTGGCGGGGCAAATAAAACAGTGGATCGAGAAAATGCCAGCAATGGCCACGCAGAAAGACAGAAGCGGACAGTTCTGCCTCGGCGGAAAGGCAAGCGGCAACGCCGCACCAGTACTTGCCAGCAGCAACAATGGACAAGCAAGGACGTACGCGGACGACGACGCCTAGGCACCGCCAACGCAATGCAAAAAACTGTTCGACACGGCCGAAGATGCGAAATGGGGAGACAAGGAAATTGCGGAGGGGCCCAACATTGATAATAGCGTCACGGTGGCAAGCAGCGGGACCTTGAGCAGCGCAACTGCAAGCGCAACTGTCTGCCCAATCACAGGCGTCGTGGCAGCAAGTGGCATCGGAGATAACTACAGGCACGGCGTCACATGGGCAGGACTCTGGTCAATCACCACCATCTCGACAGCAAACTCCATCGCGACAAAAGCGGAAACAGCACAGCTGGATAAGATAAAGGCACTCGTCGGGAAGCTCAAGGAGCTCGCAACAGACTCATCCAACGCGCAGAACAATACAGGGGAAAGATCATGGAAAAGCACATGCAGCTGGGAAGGGCACGGATTATGCAGTGCGGGTCGCGAACACGACAAGCTCGCGGCAACCGTGCGCAACAGGGTTCGCGAAGCACACCGCCGAGCAGAGGAAGCAGCGCAGGCAGAAAGCCCAAAGCAAGAACGCAGCGAGCAGGTGGCAAGCGGCACCGAAGCACACGAGACCGCACCGCGCACGAGGGGACACGACGCAGCCAGCAAGCAAGTGAGAGCAGAAAGAAAAGAAAATGGCGCACCATCGGACCCAGCACCGCGCACTGCGCTCGGCCTCTTTTGCGCAGCGGCTCTTTCAACAAAATGAGTGAAGACATCACCGCGTGACACACGGAAACGCACAAAACACCGCTCCACAACACTTCGCGGCACGAACCGCACAATGCGCCGATCGAGATGCCGCGACGCGACCCACGCGCACAAAGCCTCGGACACGGAAGACCAGAGTGGCAACACGCCCGGAACAAAAACGCCGCCAACATCAAGCACACAAAGAAGGAACGAAAGAGATGGAAAAAACAGAGAAATGCCGCGACACTCAGCAGCACACCGCGGAAACGCACGCAGCCGAGCAAGCAAAGAAGCACTTGAGGCACACGCTTGGACACGCACTTTCTTGAGCACAGTGAACCCGACAAGGGGGCGGAGCAGCGACCAAAGCAACAAAAGTCACACAGACCAACGCAGAGAAGGGCAGTGGAGACACAGGGCGACCAGGAACAAACAGCAAGGGGCGCGGACCACGAAGGTGGCAGGAACGCGCACAAAGGCACAGCAGAACCAACGAGATGCACCAACGCCCATACAAAGACAAGGACACAGACACAGACACAGACACGGACGCAGCAACAGGCACGCGCACAGCAACGCGCAACACCGGCACGCACGCGAGAGGCGCTCACACACAAAAGGACAACAGAAAGGTAACACACCGCAAACAGACACAAAGAGGAAAGCACGCCCAAAGGCGGGCAGCGCGGAAGCAAAAAAGGAAAAGCACAAGCCAGGCAACGTACAACAGAAAGAACACAACAAAGCTTGCAGGCACAAGACCAGAGGCAAGAAGCGCGTGAGCACAGCGCCACGCGGCACAAGCAACAAGTGATAGAGGCTGAAAGAAAGAGGGTCAGGACACAAAAGCAAGAAGGCACAAGGCATCAGGCACAAACGGCGCGACAAGGCAAAAGGGAAAAGTGAAAAACGGATGAAGGAAAGAGACAGGAGACAACAGACAAGGGAGGGGAAGGACACACCATGAAACGGACATTAAAGACGACGAAAAGGGAGCAATGATGAGGATCGCAAAGAGGAGACGGAGAATAAGCGAGACAAAGGAACTTTATGGAAAAACGCTGCGAGGCAGCAAATGAAAAATTGAGGCAGCAATGCGGGGCTAAAAGAAACAAAAGAGGACAAGGAAACAAAAGCGTTAACAAACTCAAAACTAAAGAAATAAAGCGAAAAATAAGTTGACAAAGGAAATAACATTTCACAAATGAAAATAAAAAAAGGGAAAAAAATAATCAAATTTTCGATCGAAAAAATGGTGGAGAGGACAGAAAAACAGCGGGGAACAAAAACGATAAAAATTTTAAAATTGGCAACTGACGGTTTGTACGCAACGTAGTGCACGAACTTCTTAACGGAGCTATTCTCCGCTGTTCCTAAGCACTCGATGCTTTGCAGGAGAATATGTTTCTCATTGAAGTGAGAGAGAACGCTCTTCTTCTTTCATATCTGGACAAAATGCTGCAGAAACACGCGCTTATCAACAACGGCTGTTGCCGCGTCTCTGTTTCAAAAGGAAGCAGCCACCGAAAGCTCCAACAAAACACATGAACGGAGGAATGCGATCACAAGTCCAGTGCGTAGCATCCAGTTCTCTTCCACGATCTTGAGCATCCTGTGATGAACTTTTTCGTGTATTTTTGACGAAAGGGGAACATACTTGCATGTCTCACTGTTTAGTGCTCCACGAACACGAACCAATTTAATAAGCTTATGTGATACATGGTCAGATTGCCGCTCGCTGCTCATCCTCAGAATGTCAATATAGGGTGCCTTGTTATCCAGAGTTATGTCACTAATCGCCTTATCAATCCGTTTGATTCTGAATTTATATGAGTCAGCGTCAAGCACAAAGCGAGGTAGTGGACCAACAGTCTTAATGCGTTTATCCAGGGCATCCAACTGCTCCTTCAGTTTGTCTTCCGCTTTCAACCACAAGCCCGCAGTACCCAAATTTATTTCGGGCAAATGGCGCAGCACCTTCCACGCAACAAACGCCTTCAGGTCACGCTCGTCGTCACAATTCATATAAATCAATTTATCATTCCTGTCATTCACCCACGAATTGCAGTAGTTTACATCGGGCGACGTCAGAACAACGGTGGGCCAATATTTTGTAGGAAGCTCTTCAGAAGGAACCTCTCCCTTTCCACTGATGTCCACAATAACAAAGCCGAATTTAGAAGATGCTATCTTCTTAATTTTCAACACAGCAGCACGCTGATCCGAGTACAAAACAACAGAGCCGGGCACGCCGGGTCTTGCGTTGTGTATCACGTAAGCGCCGTCACGAACAAAGTACGCCACCACGTCAAGCAGCCCACCCTCGTAGTGAAGCAGCTTATAGAGCAAGAAGGAGCCGCACGCGAATGACTTGCCAATGCCAGGCGTACCAATCACAACGAAAGACATGGGATGAGTAAGTATCCCTTCCACATACAACGCACGCATTTGCTTTTCCACAATGTACCACACGCGCACAACCTCGCGGCGAATGTACACGTCTTCGCTCCTCTGTGCGCTGAAGACTCCGCCTCTCCCATCCCAAGCGTTGTTGTTAACACCTCGTCTTTCGTTTTTGAAACGCGTAAACGGCCAGCCCTCCCCGGACGACAGCACCATAATCTCAAGATTGCCGTTCCGAGGAGCCTGCCTGTCGACCTCACACGGCAATGGACGGTAATTCACTTCATCCAATTGCCAAAAGTTCTCTGGAGGGCCGTCAAAAACACGCATGCCGAGCTGCAGGCCTGCCTGGCCAGACAACACATGGCTCCACTTCGCATTAAACACAGACTCGAAGGCGTCAGGCAACAACACCTCTACGCTTCCGGCATTTTCAATTCCCTCCCTCTCCCTTTCGATACTCTCCTTCTCTCTCTCCCATTCGTTTTGGTCCCTCTCCCTTTCGAATCTCTCCCTCTCCCTCTCTCTCTCCCTCTCCCTTTCGATTCTCTCCCTCTCCCTCTCTCTCTCACTCTCCCTTTCGATACTCTCCTTCTCTCCCTCCCTCTCCCTTTCGATTTTCTCCCTCTCCCTCTCCCTCTCAATCTCAATCTCCCTTTCGAATCTTTCCCTCTCTCTCTCCCTCTCTCTCTCCCTCTCTCTCTCAATCTCAATCTCCCTCTCTCTCTCAATCTCAATCTCCCTCTCACTCTCCCTCTCAATCTCAATCTCCCTTTCGAATCTTTCCCTCTCTCTCTCCCTCTCTCTCTCCCTCTCTCTCTCATCTCATCTCCTCTCAATCTCAATCTCCCTCTCACTCTCCCTCTCATTCTCCCTTTCGATTCTCTCTCTTTCCCTCTCAATTTCCCTTTCGATTCTCTCCTCCCTCGCCTCAGCGTCCTTGGCAGCATTAAACGCAGCGTCCAGAAGACCACGCGTCGAGTTCCACAGCCGCTCATCCGCCAACTCATCCTTCACTGCGCGCTTGGCGTCCGCATTTTCATCAGCACCGCCCCACTGCTGGACACTCGTTATTCCCTTTCCTCTGAGTAGAGGAACAACCCTGTAAACAAACGCGTACTTTTGACACTCAGGAAGGCTCAAGATGCATCCGCGCCTGTTTTCGTCGGTAATGTAAACTTCCGGTTCATTCACAAATATGCTCATTTGCACGTCACCTGCAAGCTCAACATTCGCAATGCCAAGAGATGCAATGAAGCCCCTCAGCTTCTGGTTACCAATTAGTCGAGCACCATCCAACAACACATCCCTCACACTGCTGTTCATCGTCCAGCGCGGGTCAGGCACGTCCCCAAAACGCGCTCGCGACAAGGGAGGCTCTCCCGCGCTCCCACACTCATTTTTGCTCGCAAGTTGATTTCGTTCAGCCATGCCTGCGTTCGTATACCTCGCCTTGACCTATCGTCTCTGAGTATGCACAAAAAATCACGATAGAACAAATGACTTGGTATGGAAAAAAGAATAAATAGGGAAATGAATACAATAAGACGTTGTTAAACACATAGCATGTGCGCTGCAGCCAGTTGCATGGCGCGCAGTTAGGAAGGGCGTTGGTGTGGTCACGGCCCAAGTGAACGGGTGGGGTGTCACGCGTCCACAAGGCGGGTGCCGAGTCCACATGCGCAGATGCGGGCGCAGGAGCCAAATAATGACTTGTACAACACACAGTGCGCTTGTCTAAAGTGCTTTGTTCAACAGCTGCACTAGAACAGGCTTCAGATAAGCCACGCAACGCGCGCACGCAAGTTTTTTGCGCGACGCAACAGCTGTCACGCACACTCCTGCTGGTGTCAGCCTCGCTCAAGGCGATGACTCGAAGTAGACCAAGGGGACAGCGACAGGAAACTCACGAGATGGGCAGGCGCGAAGCCACATTCATTCATTCGTCTCCCATGGAGGTGACACCTGCCCTCGTGCCACTTGGTGACATCGCTATGGCACACGCGCATCACAGTGCAGCAGCAGAACACATGCAACGCTGCTCGCCTCATCTCCTCTTCACAGCGGTTGCACCTCATCCTAGAAACCGGCGGCAAGCCACAAAGGGTTAAACAAGCTCAGCAGCAGATACGGCACGCACTCGCGCGTCACAGCGCACTCGCACCGTCACCAAAGCAACACCGCAAGCAACGGAAAAAGCGTACAAAAGCACACAGCCACAAGCGCTGCTGCGTCCGCTGTCGCTTCGAGCGCAGTTGCTCTCCGCAGTGCCACAACAAAGTGTGCTGCTGCTCGGCACGCGGCTCAGCAGTCTGACCAGCCATGCGGCAAAAGGAGCTCCTTCAGCGCAGTGACACAGCACACCACCTCCTTTGAGTCTGCATCGCATTGGCCGTGCTCCGCTACGCGCGCTACTGCTCCTACAACACAGGCAAGCAGCGTGGCCTGTGCGCGACCTCAGTTGTCTGCGGTTCCTTCCACCGCCCTCGGCTACGCAGATGGACGGGCAGTGCGATGACCACGGCGGCCCGTGGTCCCTCAGCCTTCGCGTCATCAGCGCGCTTCAATGCCGATGTGTCGCGTTTACGAGCAGCGAGGGCATCCGACAGGAACAGGCACGCAACAGCGAATGGCAGCAGCGCACTGAAGCATCCGCCACAGCCACATGGTTCCAAATAAAAGAAGAGATGGCAACGACTGGCGCGCGCCTGAACACACGCGTGGTGGGAAAAGGAATTAAGAGAGGAAAGCCGGACACGCACTGATCATAACTCTCGCACCTTGACGCGCATAACCAGCGTGTAGGAGAAATACAACGCAGCACAAACAGCAAGTCGCACAAGCGAGAACGAGACGATGTAAGTAGACGAAGTGCAACGAGGGACATGCCAGAGCTCCACATCACTAGACGAAACACGGCACTCACTGCGGCTGCACGTGCAGCGGCATGAAGCTCAGCACTATGGGGTCGTCGCGCGCACTTCGCACCGCCACCCCCGCTGACGCACGTGCTCTGCGGACACGAAGCGAGTATCCACAAAATAGCACAATACTTTCGCACTTCCTCGCACCGGCACCATCAGTGTTACTCTGCGGCACACCAGCGACGTTCCGATTCCTCAACATCAGGAGCTTACTAGCAGCATTCAGATACGTTGGCATGTGCAGGCGAGTCCAACTGTGAGCGGTGACAGCGGCGGACTGAGGAGAGACGGTGGTCGCTGATACCTCACGCACTAATTAGACGTGCATCACGCTGACGATTTCTCGTGCTCTAGGACGCGCGCCAAACATGTCACGACATCACACATCACTCCATTGTACCGCTCACCAGCTCGCAATACCACACGCAGAATCAGCGTCAGCTCCATGACCGTCTGCCTCAAACAATGCACCGCGTGTTATCACAAAGCACAAGCAGTGCAACAGTGTTCGCGATCCCTTAGCGACATCCTACTTGAGCCACGCGGGATTGGCGCGCAGCAGTTAAGGTGAAGCACCACAACACACTCTCGCACGACAAGCACGGCGCCACACGCGGTCTGCAACTAGTTGAGTGGCGCTGAGAGGCTTCTGTAGCACTCGCCCAAGGTCGGATCACCCGTGCCGGCACGCATTCCGCAGCACCAGGACTCAAGTATGGCACCACTCAGCTGCTGAGTGTCGCTGCTCACTCGCTGCTACATTTCCGCGATGCCCAACCTTTGCGCGTCAGAACGGCGCATTGCCAATCACCGCCCCACCAACACCTTGCGATGCACTGGCTAAACAGCACGAAAACAACTGACTGGGTGCTAAGGAGTGCAGTGCAGTGCACTTGCGGCAGCAATGCTTGTCCGTGTCGCGTTGTTCGGTATAAAAACATCACAAATAGTCCACTGCTCTCCCATGCCTCGTGCTATTTTGGACGCTGCACAGCTCCACGCCACTAGCCATGGGAAAAGTTAGTGCTCCGGCAGTAAAGTCCGCATCCTTCGCTTCCACGCTCTAATTCGCTTTGCTCACAACTCACACTCAAACTGGCGAAATAAAACATTCGCAAGAGGACTACAACCATGCTCAGCACGCCTTCAACCGCCTGCGACACCTCGTGAGTGCCACAGCCGCCCCAGTGCACACAACAACACGTTGTCTAGCTCATCCTGATGTTCCAAGGATTTCAACGACCACACGCATCGGTTTATTGCACACGCCGTCAGCTGTGGTGTGCTGTGCAGCTCCTCGGCATCCTTGTTCGGCGCTGTCGACGCGCTGTTCTCCGGTGCGCACATACAAGCGTTGCTTCCTGGCACTTTTCTGGCCACTCTCGCTGTCGTTTTGCAACCCCAACCACAAGAGAAGCGACAATCAGCTATAAAAAGGGTTTGGCAGCCAGCGAAGCATGGACGCAAATGATGGACGGCACTTCTCGCTGGAGCTGCTCGTTGTTCCCCATGCACCCCTCACATCACACTCACCCGTATCCGTGCACAGGGTCACACATGTCGCACCCCGTGCTCCCAATTCAGCCCTCGAGCAAGTCACACTGACAGCAGTGGCACGGCGCACGAGCACGTCCTGTGCGGCGCATTCGCATCCGTCGATCACATTCGTAGCACAGCCAAGAGATCAAGGGGAAAAGGCTCGCTCCACCACGGCAACACACACGAAACAGCGGCACAGCTAAACACGCGTCACGCAGGTACCGCCCTGTCCTGCTTGAGCATTAGGACGAGGCAGGCGAAGGCACAAAGATCAGTCGCGAGGAATAGCAGGAGCCACGAGTCCCTCCGCACCAACCATGGCTGTTCACAATGAAATGCGCAAGGTGTTACAGCAATGTCGGGCAAACACACGCACGCACAGCTGAGCAGTCGCGTATTCGACGGCACTCATCAGCGCCAATGGAACTCCACCCAGGCAATTCCAGCAGCGCGTAAGCAGCCAAACTGCAGCGACAACCGCACACAGGCGAGAGGTGGCCAGCACCACATGCTGCGCACATGACAAGCACCACGGGCGCGTGACGGCACGTCGCACCGGAGCGAAGCGAAGCGAGGAGGGAGCACGCACGCGCATGTCGCGAGGACGTGGCTGTGACGACACTGAGCACAGTAAAGCAGTGCCTTTCGGCGCACCGGGGCTGCCAAAGGACGTTCAACGGTAAATCGAAATGGAATTCTGTTTGATCACCGCAGGATGGCGCACAAAGAGACAGGAATGGCACGCAGGTGCAGACGCAAGATGATCACTGGACGGTCGGGAAACAAAACGCGCACGCACGTCTTACTGCGACACAAGAGCTCTGCAAAGATCAATAACAACTACGGCCTCAACTGCTATGGTCCCAGCTCCACAGTGCACTTCGCTTGACCCTACAAACTGCCCCCACAAGTCATGCTCAAACATCGCCAAATTGGCAAGCACTGCGCAAACTGCAAGCTCACAATGCCATGGGGATCGACGTCATGGCTGCCAAAGGGGGAAGTGTCTGCTCAACGCAGGCGTCAGCGGCAAGCTGCTCGTGGCTGCAATGCCCCCAAGGCAACAAGAGGTCCATTGCCATCGTGCCGCAGCAATGGTACAAGAACAGCAGCGTTCCACAACACTAAAGATGTGTGCGTGTGCCCCTTGTGCGACTGGCAGTGGGCACAAGAGGAACGTCGCATGCTCGTCGTTAGGGAAACTGGCTCCTGCGTGATGTGCTTGGACCGAGGCGGGCGCACGTGCAGTGAGGCGCGTGCCACGGGGCTCCTGCCCAAATGCTGGTCACTGGTGATCAGTGCGGTGCTCATACAAACTCGATCACATCTTGTCTAACCCTCGCTTGCAAGGCACATAAAATATGAAAGGAAGCATAGCTAAATTAACATTTAGATAGAGAATTTTGCACAATGCAGGGAAAACACCCAAATCCATTACTAAACAACAGTGTTTGAGAGTTATAACTAACGAAGAGGAAAAGCGGGAAAGCGTAGTTTACCTCACCTTCCGTGCGAGGATGGAGATGGTTGTGTGGGTGGCTTTCGCTAAAAACACAATCCGTAAACACTGGCCTTACAGAGGGCAGAGGAAAGATTTCCATTAGCGAGGTGAGAGTGGGCCATTCTTTTCGCAGGCTCTTCAAAATATTGGAAGGCGTAGAAAGTTAGAGAAAGTAATCCAAGGCCTCTTTGGTGTGGAAAATGTGATCAAAGGTGGGAGAATAAAGACGCTTCGCTCTGCGTAGAAAAACTGTTGCTTTTACAAAGCAGTGCCTCGCACTAAAAGTGGCTCGAGCAACGTGCTTCTGCATGCGCTTGGTGTTTCTCGCTGTCCGCCGGAAAATAATAGCAGTTCACTATGCGATTCCACCCCACAATCGCAACGCATCGGCACAGATACGCTTCAATTCACGTGACGCGGTTCCTAGCGTCTTCTCAAAGGCCTTGACACAACAATTGGAACAGCTCACGACAAAACTCTGACGGGCGCGCGCACTCTGCAGAGCAAATAAGGGAGCCAAAACTGCACCCTCCACTTTCTTACTTCTGGGCTTGTTGCCGGCTTCAGCAGTTTTCAGCTCCATATATATTTCACTGCTTGTTTCCACCTACACAACACCGCCGTTCTTTCTATGCTCAAAAAGAAGTCTCACGTCTCGCTCCACTGCAAAACTATCCGTTTGAATCCGTTTTATTTGCTTTGTTTCTGCAAATTTCATTTGATCCAGACAGATGATATGCATCTCACGCCAGATAGTTCACTCAATTCTGTACCTGCTGCATTACGGCACTCAGCGACATCCCCAGTAATAAAGTTTTTGTGTACTGCGTTCTACCGCAGCTCTTCTCAAGAGCAATTTACAGAATGCACTGTACTTCTTGTGACTCATTGTCGCGAGACGCTGGGAAAGTTATCAGCCAATATCTGAGCAAGGTGTTGCTGACTTCTTACCTTTTGGCGTTCTGGTCCCTTTAATCAAGCACCTTACATAGCACCTCGGCTTTTATAGCCTTCAGTTACGTTTTCATGTTGTCTTTCCACTACCTAGCACTCCAATTTCATGCTATTGCAGACAGAGAACTCTCATTCCCTTCCACACCACAAGTCTCAGTGCCGCAGCGATGTGCAGCAGGTCAACTGCAGACTTCAGCAAGCAGTTCATGCCTACGATCATTGTAATGTATTTTAGCGCTTCATATAATTTCCCCGTCCCTCCATTCTGTCGACACGCGCACCACAGAGTAGAACAACTAACCACAACTTCATTTAGTAACGGCCTTCTTGTTGACGGTGTGCACTAATGCTTTGAATATAGCTGTAGCCGCCTTTTTCCTTGGCCTTGTCTGAAAGCTCAGTGATGCTCAGGACTTGAAGCGTACGGTGGCACAACAACAGAAAAAACACCGCCACGCTGCAACGCGTGCCGCACACATTGCGTTTAGCTCAGCCAACACTTTAACGCTGCCTGATAACGCCATGACAAGCGGTATTTCATTAAAAAGATACGGTCACCAGCGGGTGAGTTGCAACGTCACAGCATCCTTCTGCGGAGTGTTACGCAAAGCTGGCCAAAGGAATAGGACTAATGTTCGAGGTGGCACGAGAAAGTAGCGTGAGGTTCAAATGAGGAGGGACTGAGTGTGACACCAAAAACACGCCGTGCATTGGCTGCAGAAGGGCTACACAACCCGTCGCGCAAAATAAAACACCAAATGGCAACGCAGCCGCTTCGCCTCTGAATCGAGTGTAGCTAACAACGATTGTGGCCTTGCAAGCGTGAACAAAACAGGAAAACAAAACAGAGTGTTACACGTCTGCTTCAACGAAACAGCAATTAGCAACAACTAACAAAATTAATCAAACTAAACGAATTATTCGATGAGCATGCAGATGCTGCCATTGTGACTTTGATAAGCTGCAGTGCCCACAAGTACACGAAGGCAACTAGTGCACAGTCAGTGATGCGGTAGAGTGAGTTAAGGGTTCATAAAAGCAGTAGTGATGTTGCCCGCACGAACGCGTGAGCTCGCTATAGGAACGATGCATGCAGGAAAACTCAACTGCTCGCAAGCACAATTCATAAGTCATACAGATAGGAGTCAAGCCACACACACACAAATCCATTCCCTTATATCCATCCCTTTCGCGCCTTAACGTTGTACTGTACATTCTCAAGATGTTTCTTACACGACATGTTTGCATCAACTAACCACACAATCCGTCACATCATGTGCATCAGTGAGGAAAAAAATCACACCTATACGGGACCACGGTGTAATCTGTTTAAGACAACCGTCGTTCGACAAAAACCCGGCGACAATAAAAAGCTGTCAAATAACAAAGCAATTGGACTGTTCACTTTGTGGCATGCACAAGTATTCCTCACTTCGTCGAAAAGAAGTGGCAACACAGATATTGTTTATTAGAACAGCCATACGACTAAACAACTTACGCTGCGGGACGAATAGTTCCACTGTTAAATGTTTCTAACACTGAAAGCAGCTATGCTGTCACATGCTGCCCTAGGTTCACCCATACGTCCGAGAAACACTGGAGAATGTGTTTGACGTGTTGAGTGGTATCGATATGCCCTTGACACGGTTGTTAAAGGGCGGAATTACAACACTTTTGAAAAAATGCCTCATGCTCCCCTCCAGCGACTCAACGTAGGGCGTCTGTATTGCCGAGGTGAGCACGTTAACTGTGAACTCCACACATGCCAGTGTGAAGCGCACACGATTCCCTTGTTCGAGCGCGAGTCCTGCCACGCCGGCCGTCACATTCAGCCGTAGGCTCAACACATCGTGAACAGCTGCGCCCCCCGACAGCATCGCTAGTCCTGCAGAAACATCGACGCAAAAAACGTTGATGTCGTCTTTGGCCGTTGACTCCGGACACACAGAACCGCTTGGTGTGAATATGAGTTCAAGCAAGCAGCCTGGACAAAGATTGTAAACACTGGGGTACACATTTTCGAGTAGTGACGAGTTATGCGCCGCTGTTTTACTAACCAACAGCGACACGGTGCTTTTGCTCAATATGAAATCAAGCACGTCGTCCAGACTAGCAAAAGGTACAGTGACAAAGAAATCATTTCGGAGCCGCGAGTATTCGTGTGAAGCGTCTTCCTCAGTGGCTCTCGACATCTCTGTCCCCGTTGAAACAGCAAGAATGATCATGGAACCAGGCATATGCACATTTTCATCACCACGGAGCTCCACGAAGCCGGTGGGCAAGGTGCTGAGAATATCGTTTACCACCATCAACTCCACCGATTTGATTCTCCCGGTATATTCGACTGTGCAATACCGGCAATGAGAAAGCTAAGTTCCAGCACGATAGCGTTGAAACCCTTCCAAGCAGCGAAGAGTCGTCAGAGCGAACGTCAAGGTTCAGGACACCCAGCTGGACAGACGTTTCGAGCATTAATCTTTGGTTTGTTGTTGGTATCACTCAAAATGTCGATGATGACAGTGGAATCGGTGTTGGACGGCTGACAACAAAACTCGCCGTTGATGCTAGTTGAGTGAAAAGACCCAAAAGGAAATCGATCCCCGCTTTGGGAATCGTTGCGGTATAATTCGTTTCTGGCACTATCGCCGTCACATTGCGCATTGAAACCTCTAATTTGTTGGCACCTAACATTTTCACCTTCATGCCCTCAATGTACAGGGCCTCCCGGGTGCACCTCAGAGGTTGCTATACCAAGTACAAGAGGCACTGATATCGCTTGCTTAGGAGCACTGAAGCTCACGCTGTGCTTGTTAAATGCGGCAAGAATTTCCAGGGTGAGGTGCTCAATAAGTGGCTCATTTATCGTGAAATTTAGGTGCTTTAGTGCCAGCGGTGGTAGTCGCGCTAGGCTGAAGGAAGCCGCATCCGCACACACATAGGATACAGTTGCATTCAAAAGCCCGCATAAGAGGCAAGCAAACAACATTACGAAACATCACTGGACACAAAAACTTTGCAGCATGACCGTGAATGCTTTATGGCGTCCAGAACCTTCTGATGTTGCAGTCGATATGATACACGTATTTTATCCTAAACGACAGTACTTTCTTTTTTATGCATAACATCTGCTGTTAAGCAATGAAAAAAGGTGAGAGGCATAGCATGTGTTTCTAAGCTTCAACGCGAGTCTAGGACAACAGACCGCCAACACAGTATTTGTTGAAGTTTGGTATGTTCACAAGCACGGCTCTCACCA
This sequence comes from Trypanosoma vivax, assembly GCA_021307395.1. Lineage (NCBI taxonomy): Eukaryota > Euglenozoa > Kinetoplastea > Trypanosomatida > Trypanosomatidae > Trypanosoma > Trypanosoma vivax. The sequence continues at coordinate 58,530 of SOPI01000107.1, read as the reverse complement.
CTGAAATTAATTCGAGTGTGTTGTGGAGGGAGATACAGGCCGTGCGTTTGAGTATCCGACGTATGCATGCTCGTACCCAAACAATGAGAATAACTAGTCTGGGGAGAAAGGTATAAAAAACACAGCCAATCACAGTATGGATGTAGGAGGAACTCCAAAGTAAAAATGGCGAAATGTAGTCCACACACAAAGAAAGAAAGAGAGGAAAGCATTTTTATTGTTCTACACCACACTATAAATAACCGTCAATATGGGAATAACAATCTTAATGCCATCCTCACGATCAATAAGGCACGCGGTTGCCTCGCGTTGTCTAGAAAGCCAGGAAATGAGAGGTAAAAATAGTGCACTAAGGTGCATGCACATGGAGAAATAAAGAGAAGGTAGATAAATTCATACAAAAAGAGATGTATAAAGGGACTTTGTGTATGACGGAATTTTTTACTTATTGGTGCTTTATAAAACAACCAACTGTGAACAATTAAAACTAATGTCGTTGTGCCTTGTATCACTCGCTTATAATAGTTATGGAAGTGCACGAAAGTCCTCAAAGACATACTCCTAATCCATGGGAGCGTGAGAGGATGTGGAATGGACGGTGCATCTGGTTACAAGCAAGTGGGTCGCTTATTCGAGGAGTTGAACCAGTTTTCGCTCGACTGCAACAGTGGCAATGTGCCATGCTAACGCAATCCTTTATGCCGTTGTTCGGCTTTTACAATCGCTCGAAGGAGTGTGATCACGATAAGCATTTGAGCCCTGCATTTTTCCTGGTTCATTTGACTTGTGGCAGACATAAACGCAGTGAAAATGAAAATGACTTGTGTCCACATGAGCGCTGTGGAATTACACATGGCACTGAGGGTCCCTGCTCATGCAAAATGATAAAAATAAAAATGTCATGGGTTACTGAATGAGAAAGCTGAATACGTTTTTGCACGTCACTGCCTCGAACTAGTATCAATTAAGGTCTGTAGAGTTGCTGGTATAGCACCACAGCATTGCAAAAGCAATGAAAGATGAAAAGCAATTCCAAGTTCCCATCCGCTCTCGCTTGTGCATGCTTGGACCACGTAAATATGTATGAAACGCTTTTGAGCAGCGCTCAAGGGTAGGGAAAAAAAGGTATGAGCCATGGAATGTAGATAAGTGAATAACGTCCACTTGATAGCACTTGCCCGTTGATTAAACAATAAACACGGTCGGTATGGGAAGTGTAAAGTCAGTCCTGAAGAGAAGGATTCACTTAAAAGTGTGACAAACAACTTTGTCAGGAATTTGACCGCGAAAAACTGTGTTGCTCTACTCAATGCAATTAACACTCATAGTGCAATTCCTCTCGAACCCACGTACATTTGTTGGCCAACTGCATTGCGTGCCTGACTATGAATTGGCTATGGAGAGAAATTGAACGCACAGAAGACGCAGAAACAAACACGGGAACAACACCTTCTTCGCGTCCTGAATAAAATTTCCATGCACTTAAACGGCACAATGTTTTTAAACGCCATGTGCACTTCTAGACAAGAAGGGAGATTGAAAACAACTGTTTTGTTACTTTTTAGTGTATAACTTACGATCTTATCGTCCAAACGTTAATAGCATTCCTGGCGAGTATTGTGACTTGTTCCACACTGAAAGCTATAATAGGTAGCAGGGACATGGCGTGGCGGGTGGGGATAAAGGAACGCGCGAAAAATAGGAAAAAGTGGTACACGAGGCACTTCTACGGGTTGTAAAGGTTGCTTTGTATGACAACGCGGTCCTCAACGCTGCATATCGAAACCATCACAGTTGGTATACCAGTTAACAACTTTCTCTTTATGGTTATGAACTAAAAACAAACAAATAAATAATGCCATCCGAACAGAAAAATTGATGTTTTCTTGTCTTTAGCGCCTCCCGTAAAGTTAGCACCATCTAAGAGCATTTGTAAACAGCACAGTATTCATTATTTTACACTAAATGAGCTCAAATCCAGCGTAGGAAAGTAATTCAGTAAATTTAAAGGGCTGTGTTCTTTTCACCACAACCTAAACGCTACTAAATGCGTCTGGATAAGCGCAATTTGACGCTCCGTTACCAGCAGTGAGCTTTGGTACGCAGGTCATACTCTACATCAGCAATCACGGTCATAGATTTAAAAAGTTACCACATATCTCAGAGCTTTCCTCGATTTAGTCCAGCCTGTGCCGTTGTCACAAAGTTCATCTCCGCTAAGGCGCCAACCATTGTCGCACACCCTATCACTTGTAATCAAATGTTTTGCGAGTGCATATAGGATTATATATCGTGGGCAGATACAAAAGGTATCAAGGTTTGACGACCACAAAGCACATGGAATTTACATTAAGAGGATTCGCAGTTCGCTTCAAGAGAGTTTCACATACGTCAGCTAAGTGGATGTTGCTAGACTTAAAGCGGAAAGCATGCCTGATTGAGCGACAAAATTATAAAAGTGCATGTAAAAACCCACAAATGGAAAATACTTGGCTGTTTTTGTGTTGAGAGCACTGCGACTTGCGGAGGACAACCGCATCCCCTGGCAAGTGACTTTGGTCCTGTGCGTGGAACATGAGATGAAAAGTGAGCATGTGTATACCAGAATTACCAATGTATCAAATAAAATGAAAGACGCGTAAGTGAGAAAATGAGTTCGAAATTAGTTTTACGCAGTTGTTGCACACAATATTAAACAAGGAGTTTTAAAGCGAACGACTGTGGGCTTCATGGCGTTTGCCATGGCACCGTCACACCAGAATCCTAATCCCCCATTATGAAACCACACAATTCGAGTATACGTATTAAAGCACACCTTAACCCATTCAGGACACCTTTTAATAACTCGTCTCAACATGTTATTAACAAGACACACTGTCGCCACTCTAGACTTCATAAATAGCCGCAAAAACTCGCAAATTTCAACGGAACAAACGAGCAAAGTTTCCACAGTCTACGCTATATTACAGCAAAACACTGGGCAAGTACTTCCACAACTGTAAATCGCAAATACAATTGTCTGTCACAGTTACTCATAAACATTACAAAAAACATCTTAGGCGGACATTGCATTGTTTGTAGGTATCACCGAAACTGATGAAATAGTCAGGACAAATGGTACACAGTTACGCAATTGATTTCGGAAGCCATCAGCAGTGCAGTCTAATACGTTAACCTGAGCACGAAATAAACCATAACACATTAAGTAAACTTATCAACAGGTATTGGTGCTGCTCGGTGCACGTACACGAGTATATGTGGTGTCACTGTGGCAACACTTCACAAGACTCCACAAATTACGCCACTTTTGCGAATAAAAACCACACATGGCAAAATAAAAACAATGATACTCTGAATGGCATAGGTAAGCACTGAACAATCCAGTTTAATGGGCAAGGGAAACAACTACGCTATTCATGGCAGCAGCAAATAAGTCTAGACAAAACTTTGTATTTCTTACTGACAATGTCCCGCTGTATAGACAAATAGTACTAAAATCAATATCTTATAACTGATTGCAACGTTCAGAAAAATGTGACACTTCAATGAAACTATCGGTATTTATGTCGCGGAGTCATATAAAAAATAAACATTTCCAGTGGCACACGCCGTTGGTCAGTGTTTGTGGTGGCGAAGGCGATGCCGCATAGCGTTTGGGTACGATTAGTCGCAAAACAGTAAAGAACAGCTTTGCCTTGTCAGTTTCCACTTCATCAAAACGAACGAAGATGTAACTCCAGATGTGTGCGACGGTTTTCACTGTAGCAAATGGCAATCCGTATATCAGCGTAAAAGCAGACTTAGTTTAGCAACGTGACTAAGAAATAATCAACTAATATACTTCACTGTTTTTCCAAGGACCATCTGCACGTCGTACAGTTGTCAGACTTTATAATATTTCACACGTGACAGTTTTGAAAATGATCCAATATGAGCGGTGACTGAGTTCGGGACAGTTACACAACAAATAGATGTGCATTCAGCATCGAGTGTCGCCAAATATACACAGCACGGCAAAAGCACGACCGCGCTACATTTGTATAACTTTACTCACGGACATCAGAAATAGACTAGGGATATGTTGTGAATGCTGGGTGCGCCCTGAGTGATAGGCAAAGAATTGCCCTGCAACACCGGCGAAGTGTGCTAATTGCCCCTCGTCAAAAAAAGGGTCAGATCAATGAGATCGCTTTGTATAACACTCGTTATATTGCGGCTAGCCCACGCGACCTTGTTAAAAGGTTAAATGGAACAGCACCCGCGATCGACGACCACTTCCAGAACGCAGAGGCTCCATTGATTCAAAAACTGTACACAAATGAGTTTCCGCCTCCAAAACGTCAGCGGGCATGACATTTTGCGATGGGCACCTGTAGTTCCTTAGGTTGTCGCAGTTTTTGGCGCCCATTTGCATGACCGCAAGCTCATCCCGTTCAATGCTGCCACTGTTTTTGGCCAGCCCGGAAGCAGCAACAGCCGAAAATATTTTAATTCAGCATTGTTCCTGCGCATTTTGACGGTGCCAAACGGCAACGCCCAGCCCCAATGCGCTGCCTGCGTGCGCGGTGCATAATTTAACAAAAAGCCGACGCCTAACTCTTTTTGAAGAGCATTTTGCATGCACGACAGTCCGGCGGCCTTCGGCACAAAGCCTCTTTGCAATCGAACGCCGCAATGCGCCAACTAGAACCGTGGCTCTGGACGACACCGAGAAAAGTTAGAAGTTTGCTGACGCACGCGCTGTCTGACCTCCTTCGCGCGCCCCCACGGCCCGTTGTGTTCAGTACACGTTGCGTTGGCGCTTCGAGCCGACATTCGCTCAAAAGGGTAAAACTCAATAGAATCTCTTACTCTATTTCGCAATGAGTTCATCGACGCCCTCCGATTTTCAGAGTGGAATCTTACCGACTCGCTGTTCGGGGATTTTTTCCAGTCATCGAAAGCAAACCTGCAGCCTCAACGCGTGGCAGGGAAAGATGATGCTGACTAGAATTTGTTTCAAACTCTTGATTTTTAGGACGGTGCCATTGCGACAATTCATTACAAGATGTGATGCTGGGGCGGAACTTTACCACGTGGTTTGTGAAGTTTGCGGAACGTAGAAAACCGGCGCCTTTGCCCATCAGAGGAGGAGGAACAGGGCAAGGCCAACTTCGTTCTTAGCGGATGATGGTCGCCGAAAAAGGTCACTTTCCGAAAGGTGCCTAAAAAAATAGGCAGAAACCGCCGCTTGTCACGCCAAGATTTTGACGACGAACCGTGGCCTTCGGCAACGCAAGGGCGTCTGCTTTACTGAGATTTCCCTCCATAACCTTGCGAAATTTCTTTCATCACGAAAGGCACGAGGCCGGCGGGCAAACATGAAGGGGCATTTCCGAATACAGATGTGAAATGTATTTTGGAATGCGGTTCAATGTCGAGTTGCTTTTGCACCGCTCTCGCATACGCGCGCTCTAAAATGCTATAAAAAGGTGAGTTTGTAGCATTTGTTTTACTCGGCGCCAGGCTGCTATTTGGAGCGCTGGGCCGAGCGGTTTGTCGGATCTCTAGCGATTTTGAAGGCCCAGGTTATTCGGAAATTTGCTGCGCATCACAACGCCTTCTATTTTTCATGTGCATAACGAGTCTTTTGTGCCATTATACTTTGACCCCGAGTATATCAGCAGGTTAGACACAAGTTTAATTAAGTAAAAATGGCAAGAACGAATATTACATTTTCATAGCATTTTTATATCCAAGATCGATGCAAAGAATCTCGGTTACAATATTAAAAATTGTGTCTATTTACAAGGACAAATATTTTTAGACTATTTAAGAGTTGCATAACAACAACATCACTTCAATCAAGCATCACGTTATTAATCATTTGTATATTTACACCTTACTTTTCACCATTTGGTCTTTTTTACTTATCCTTTTGTTTCATATTTTTGTCTTATTATTAATTCATTCTTATAAATAGGTTTGAATTTTGTAATTCCCCTAACATTATAAATTTATTTTGAATTTCTCTATTTCACTATGAGCTTTTAGTTCCCGAACGCAATTGAGTTTCCTTTTTAGATTGTAGTCCATGATATAAATTTGGATTTATGGTTTCATATCTATTTTCTGTTGTTTCTTTTATTTCCCCCTTTTGTTGTTAAATTGTCTAAAAAAATTTCAATTATTCATTGTTTGTAAACAACAGACTTTTGATTTATTGGATGAAAGTAAGCTACTAATCGCGATGCTCGTCCACTCTGCTATTTCAAACATTTGTTTTGTACATTTTACTCATTTCATACCTATACTCTACATTTCTTCCATTTTTTTTTTCTTGTTCCGTTCTCTTTCATTTTATTATTATTATTTTTTTTTAATTTTTGCTCGCGACTTACAAACACAGGACTTTCCCATTCGTTGTGTATAGCCGTGTTCGTGTTGCAGGATGTTGGGATCTCCCCAAACTTAAGCAACCTACCAACTTCTTTCTTCTCTGTTTTGTAACAATAAAAATAAATACTATGGCACAATTAAAAATTGGGTTGCGTATGCCGAACGCACACATCGAGGTGTGACTTAATTATTTTATGGTCCTTTGTATCCTTTCTTGTTCGCGTAGCGTTGCATTACATGGGACTACAAATGGAGGCATACGGTTCCCGGGGCATAGCGATCTGTTTTGCGCTTCGATTTTATTTGCTTCTTTAACCTTTGTGCTTTCCATGAATTCCAAATGCTGCCTCGGGAGGAAATGTCATGAAGGATAAAACAAAAGAGATAAACAGTGGCTGCTTACAGTTTGGGAGAGTGCTGTACATTTTGAATGTTTTAACTAGTGGCTCATAATAAACGGCACAAACAACCACGCTTTGACAACAGGCGTGCAATTAACTACCAACTCTTGTTTACGTACCCGACATATGCTTGTAGTTCCCTTGTAACCGCGCAAACACATTTTTAAACACTTTACTATGCCGGCAAGGCGTGATGTATCCAAAGGGGTATACTAAAAGCTCATTAGACTTCGAAAACAAAATGAAGCGATGGAAGTGAGGAAATAAATAAATAGGGCACGGCATCGGCATATCTAAGGAAAGGGTTTAATTACAAACATCCGCATGGTGGCGCAACGCTATGTAAACTCTCAAACACAACTGTGTTTGTGGATTTCTTACATGTTGGCTCCTGGATCCGCGCACAAACGAACTTTTCCTTCCTTGTGCAAAAATTGAAACACGATAAACGTATGAAACTCTACTTCCCACATTCATGTGCTGTGGCGCGGAGTACATTTGTTTAAAGGGTAGACTATTGTAGGCATTTACCTGCTTTATTTGTTTCCTGTGATGTGGCCCCTCTTTCCTTTTATTTTTTATTATATGCAATTGGCATACCGAAGGCACAAAACTAAATTTCTTTACTGTGTCTGCCTCTCGCCGGTTATTTCCTCCCACTTAACTATTTCTGCCAACCTCAAGCCCATTTGGTGTGGTTATTGCTCGAATGGTAGTCGCCTCGCTGTTGTACCGCGAAATGGGCACTCATGGGTTGCTTCCAATCCTCCAGTGATGCTGCGGGTCAGCGAGGCCTTCAGGAATTATGTACTTAGCGCTGCGATGTGTTATGGTATCGGAGGATGCATACAAGCGTTGGCGTGGCCATGCATGTTCCCGTCGCTACGCAAATGGCTTCCCTCCATTATACTGATCAACTGTCCCGATTCTTGCTGGCGTGCTACTATGTGAGATCACGATTTGCAACACTACATATTTCAAAGGAGCTGTGGCGTCCACTCTCTCTGCGATCATCATACCTCGTGCATAGCTGTGGTTTCTAGAGCACCCATGTGTACACGCACATGACCGACTGCCTTCCTCCTCATTGCCATGGGTGCTGTGTCTCAGTTTCAGGCATACTAGGGAGGCCGCTTGGCGGGTCCTTTTTCACACCCTCTGCAGCATGTCACTGCTCGTGTGCTATCTGAGGGGCGGTGCACACCCCACTTCATGTTTGCCTTCCCTGCCACACGAGGAAACAACTCATGACGTGCCGTGCCGACGCTCTGTTGTATTTGGTCATTCGCGTTCCCGTGCCACGTGGATGAGGTTCCGAGCGTGCTTGTATCATCGATGTTGGACCATGCTGTTTTTCGCGACGAACTGTCGCTCGCAGCCATCCGACTTGCAATGCTGCAGTCAAATGGTCGCCTCGTGTCGCTAAGTGGGCATGCTTGTCACTAGTTGTGGCTGTGTAGGATGGTTTTCATCTGATTGTAGAAGCATTACCAGGTCACGTTGTCCGGAGGCACGTGCCTTGCTGATGCTGCTGAGTCGCCAGTGCCGCCGCTCATGGAAGCCTGGCTTCGCTTCCCCCGCTTGCTTCCTTGCGCCGAGTCGCCAATGCGTGTCATCCCTCGCTGCTGTTGGCTTCACGCGGCACATCGCACATCACCGGATCCTTCATGCAAGCTACACGATTTCCTGCCTGTGTCAAGTAGCACGCCCCACCTTTGAGCGACACGGAGACCAGTGCCGTCGCCACGGGCACACACGCACCAAAGGATATAATGGCGGCGCGTCTGCTTATCCCATTGAAGTGTGACGCTTGTTGTTATGCAATTAAGCATGTGGCATTATTGCCGCGCTGGAGTGAGTGAGGCCATCGTAATACCGGCCACTGTGTGTGAGGCTAATCGTACATTCCACAAAGGGGAAAATAAATGAATGTGAATGTGCGTCCCTGCACACCTTGTAAGCTGTCCATCGCTATACCTTCGAACGATGCATCTTCTGGAACTAGCGATTTGTGCGTGATGTGACGCTCCGTGCGTCAACTCGTGTTCGCTGCGCTGACAGCGTGCTCGTCATTACTGAGAGCCACCCATTATTGCGATGCTGATGCTAACAGGAATGCGCGTGGTAGCGTGCCGTGGTGTGCCTGAGGTTTGTGTGTGTCGTTGGTTTGTGCTGTGCAGCGTTGCATGACGCGCCACCTGCTCTCGCTGGTCGTGTTGTCGTCAGTGTCGCTCGTTCTTACACATGTGTCTTGCCAGTGACTGCTGTAGGGTCTCGCTTTTTTTGCAACGCTTTGTTCCATTCATACATGTCTTTTTGTCTTCAGTAGCTTGCTTATTGTAGCGTTATTTTTGGTGTGTGCTCTGAGCCTGAGGGTTAAGGCCAAGCAAAACGACGCAGGCATGGCTGGACGAAATCAACTTGCCAGACCAAATGAGGGCGGTGGTGCGGGCGAGCCTGTCTTGTCGCGAGCGCGTGTGGAGAGCGTACCTGGCCCGCGGTGGACGCTGAGCAGCCGTGTGAAGGATGTGTTGCTGCGTGGTGTTCGACCGCCTGAGAACGTTATGCTGAGCGAGTGTCTTGAGCGTGTTGGACACCGTGGAACAGATATTGACGGTGACGTGAGGATGGACGTCGTGATCCAGAAACCAGAGCAATTCATTCCTGATGCGGACGTGCGCAGACTTGTCTTGAGTCTTCCCGAGTGTCGAACGTACGCGCTTGTTTACAGGGTTGTTCCACTGCTTAGAAGAAGAGGAATAGCAATTGTCCTGCGGTGGGGCGGTGCTGATGAAAATGCGGACGCCAAGCGCTCAGTGAGAGATGCGTTGGCGGATGACGGGCTGTGGAACGTGACGCGTGGTCTTCTGGACGATGCGTTTTATTTTGCTAAGAACGCTGAGGAGAGGCAAAGTTGGAAATACCGGTAACGCAGCAACTAAGGCGGTGCCTAGTGCCTTCGAGTCCGTGTTTGATGCGAGGTGGAGTTATGTGGAGTCTGGGCACGTTGATATGCCTCTGGGATTGAAAATATTTGATGGTACTGTGGACGATGTGGCTGTACCGCGAGTTTGGTCGTTTGCTGAGATGAATGAAATTTCTGGTGTGGACGAGCTGGAGCTTCTGGATTTGGAGAATGATGGAAAGCGTGATATGGCAGCGGAGCATGAACGAAACAGAGTTGCTGCTGGCCGACCTCGTGTTGAAGTTTTCGTGTTAACGTCTCCAATGGGCTGGCCATCCACAAAGTTTATTCCTGCTAATGTCCGTTGCGTGTTTGTGCGCCGCGAGGTGGTGCGTGTGTGGCACGTTGTTGAACAGCGAATTCGGATGTGGGCCAATTGCACACCTCAGTGCCCCAATAAGCCGCATATTTTGCTTGGGACGCCCGGGATCGGCAAGTCGCTTGGCTGCGGGTCGTACCTGCTGTACGAGCTTTTGCACTACGACGTGGCGAAGGTGCCTGCTGTCGCGTATTTTGTGAGTGGCTCCGCGTACATCTTCCGCAAGACCGGCGCGATGGCTGGACAAGTTGTGTATTATGAAGAGGCAAAAGACAGCCGTACCTGTAATGAACCAAATAACAGCAGGCAACATGAAAATCGAAGGGACTAAAATCAACGAAGGCCAGAGGACGGGTGGGGAGATGGACGGCTTCATAATATTTGACGTATCCGGGACGTTCGTGCCGTACTCGCAGTTTTTGTTGTGTAGGTGGGGTTGTATTGTGCTGTCGTCACCTAACATGGAGAACTTTGAGGATTGGAAGGAGTTGAACAATGCGCTTCCCACTTACATCAACTGCTACTCGAGGCGCGAGATAATGGCGTTTCACGCGTTTCAGGAGCGGTGTGTGCTGCGAACAGACGAGGAGTACATTGGTGTGAGGGAGCAAATAGAGTCGCGCTGGACGGAGATTAGGACGCGCATTCGTGAGGTTGGTCCGCTGCCGCGTTACATCTTTGATGAGGATGTATTTGACGATAGGCGCGAGGAAGTTAAGAAGGCGTTGGAGAGTATCACAGAAAGCGATATGGAGCGATACGTGGAGGTGTTTTTTGGAGGTGAAGAGTGGATTGAAGACGGGACGACGCACAAGATCATTAGGCTCGTGTGGAGTTCGATTGACGGCCACGCGAGCTGCCATAATTACCCCGCTTCGGTTGTAATTGCAAAGAAACTAATCGGCCGCATGGCTCACCACTTTGCCGGGGCATCTTGTCTTCTAAAGATGCTGAGAATGCCTGGTGTTGATGGCGCTGCGGTGCTAGAGAAGATTGGGATGTGTGCCTTCATGTATAGGAGCGTTGTGGACGAAGTCGTCGGCAAAATGAATTACCTCCACAGAACAGAAGATGACGCAATGCAGCCCAGCGTGTTAACTCGGGTGAATCCTGCTGACCGCTTTGCTCAGGACCACAGGATCGTTGGCTTCGGGTTTGGAACACGACGGCAGGTAACAAGGTTGGGTAGGAACGACCTTATGCCCTGTGTGCTGTACATACCGGACATTCCGAACTTCCCCGTGGTGAACGGTTTCTACTTTGTGGAGGCGCCGCCAGAAGATGGTGGTGTTGCTGGCGGTGGCGGTGCGGGTGACGTGCGCTGGCGGAACTGGACCTTCGTGGGTGTGCAAGTGACGAAGGCGGGAAAGCGTGACACAAACTCTGGTGCTGTGGCCTCCTTCATGAGGCGAATGGAGCAGTGCATTGTGGACTGGGAGCAGCTGAAGGGCCAGATATCGTGGGAAATCATTTACGTGCAGGGCAGGAACTCCATAGCAATAGACCGGCGGCAGGCATGCAACATGATCGCAACCGAAGAAAGAGACACCAAATGCGTGTTGACGGATGAGGAGAGAAGGAAAAAGGAAGAGAGGGCCCAGTTGCTGAGGGAACATCAGAGTGCACTGGACTTCTGGGAGACTGTTGAGCAGTACCAAGTGAAGCTAGATTCGGAGCTTGGTACAATGATTTCTCGTGCTGCTGAACTTGGCAATGCGGGTGCTGGCGGAGCACGCATGGATTGCTGTTAAGGTTCGTAGATAAGCTGAAGGCAAGAAGAAGTGCAGCAGAGTGTCTTTGCCCGCCTGGGTGCCATTCGCTCTAGCCGGACAAGTGGCGTTGTGCGATGGGCCTAGCCGGCTGAGTGTGGTGATGGGAGTTGACGATCATTTGATATCCGCGGCATGTTTTGAAGTCTTCGAGTCCAATTGTCTGTCGCCTTCATCGTCCTCCATCGCCACAGCGGGGCACTGTCTGCCTGGCGCGTGCTTTACATGCCGACGAGGTTCGCTGTGTTTCGTGCACATGCCCAGCACCATGCGATGCCTCAGTGAAACATTTTCATTTCTTCCTCTCTTCCTTTTACTACTCCTAGTGCGCTCACGTGTTCCTGCAGCAAGTGCACGGTAATGGCGCATACCGGCACTCATGCTCGTGTACGCTCAATATTTCTAGCTAGAATTGTCCCTGCGCGAGGTGGCGGGTGACACTGCACCGTGGAAAGAGAAACTGTGTTTCCCTTCTTGACAGACTGCTGTCACCCGCCCAATCCACAGTTGAGGACATTTTGTTTCCCCCCTCGACAGCCTGATCATGCATGTGGTGTCGATGAGTGCGCCCCCACACCCCCATGCACATCGGCGCTGGTTATATCGTAGGACTATGATCACAGCCCTCTTCGTACTGTTGCATTGAAAACCTCGTGAGCGGCCACCTTGCGCGTGCCATACTTGAGACTTTCCCCCTCCACTACTGACCACTGCCTCATTTATCGGTGCTCTGCCTGTGTGCTTGTTTTTTGCTACCTCGTAGCAAGCTAGTTGGTGAGCAGAGTACGCCTTGTTAGGTATGGCTGCGTCCTGATGCCCAGAAGCTGGAGCAAGGGCGGATATTAGCGCACTTAAATACCGTTATTGCGGAATATCATAGTAAGATCAGCCTGCCAGACCAGTGTTGCGTAGCCGTGTACATCGTGCGGTGATGCCGTCATTTGCATTGTGCTGTGCGTGCCAAGCATTAATGACGTGCGCTGCGCACAGATATTTTTCCTCTTTGGTCGCGTCATTTGCCTGCAGTGTGTTTTGGCATTGTTCATCCCACTTTCTTGTTCCTTGTCTCAATCACTTCTGCCTGTTTGGCAGCGACCCGCTGCAGGTGCTCTATCCGGCAGTGTAACACAAGACATTACTTCGAATGGAGCATTTTGGTGCTTTTGTCTCTCATGCTTATCGGTATGTCTGCCCGCCACTTCGAACTCCTTGCATGAACACGGACGAGAGAACCATGCGCTAGACGCTGCACGAACGTTATCGTTGATCATCCCTCACATGGTCTCACTTGTTCGTGTCACTTGTCAGCACGAATGGGAAACGGGACAGAGTGACACGCTCGTCGTTGTTTGGTGGCTTGTGCGCAACGAAGGAAATCCAACGCCGTTCGTTCTCCTTGGGTCGCCGGGCATTGGCAGGTCATTTGGTGTTGGTCGCATCCGCTGTACGAGCTGCTTCACTACGCACGCGGCAGACTGGACGTTGTGGCTTTCCTCGTGCACGAGGAGATGTTCATCTTTTATTTGCCGAGAGGCGGTGAGGCTGGTAGGGTTGAGCGCTACAAAAAAGATGATGGAGTGGAGCGTATCTTTACACTCTCTCGAGCCGGGTGTCGGGGCTACATGATCCTCGATGCGAAAGAAACCATGGATCTCCCCACGCGTTTGCCCGCCAGGCTGTGTGGCAGCATTGTGCTGAGCTCGCCAAATAAGAGGAACTTCAAGGTGTGGCGCGAAACGAACGTGGGCTCGAAGTGCCTCTACATCAACCGCTACCACGCGCGTGAGATGAAGGCGTGCTTCGCGTGGCTGCGACGCGCTGACCTCGTGGCTTCCGAGGGGAACGCTGCCGTGCGCACGGAGCTGGAGAAGTCGTGGCGCGTCATGGAAGAGCGCATGCGTGAGGTCAGCCGCGCGCCGCGGTACGTCTTTGATGAAGGGAGCTATCGATCACGAAAGGATGAAGTTGAATGGACATTTAAGAAACTGATTGCTGGCGAGGTGTTGTAGTTCCTCCTTTTTTTAACGGGAAAAGTAGATTGGAGGGATGGCATTACCGTGCACAGTCTTTTGGACCTTGTTCGCCTAAAGAGCGGCGCTACCGAGGACACCAGGAACAGGCCCGTGTCTGCGGCGGTGCGGAGTAAAATGATTGAGCGGCTGCGTGACATTGTTGCGAGTGATCCCAAACCCTTCGAGCCGTATTGCAATAAACGCAATGTGTTTGAGATTCTCGTGCCCGCCGCGCTGCAGCGTCCTGTGTCCGCTAGGCGCCTGCTCCAAGGCGTTCAAATGCTCCAAGGCGGTGCATGCACGCAAAAAGAATCGGCTGTGGAGACGATTGTTGTTCCACGGCTTGCGAATAAGCGACACACCTTCAGGCATGTGGAACTCCTTTACGACATGCTCGAACCCGAGGAAGCAACCGCGTGCGAGCCCATGGTGCTGTACCGAAGTTATAACGGCTATGACCCCGTGATCAGTGCGTTTTTTGTTGTGGAGGGCCACTCTGATCGGGCAGGTCTTCAGCACGGTGTGCCGCAAAGGACGGTGGTGTTGCTGCAGGTGACGCTGGCTAAGGAGCGCCACACAAACACGAACAAGCTGAGCTCGCTCAAGAAGGCGCTGCGTGCGCAGTTCTCGAACTGGTAGGATTTCGCGCGCGACGCGCAGTGGGAGGTGGTCTACTTCCAGCCCGATAGAGCGGAGAAAATGTCCACCAGCCAGTTGTGCACCATTTCGTCAGGGATGGACCAGGACGCGGACCACGTGAACGAGCACGAGTTCTGGTATATGAGAGTGCAGCAGTACCACAGGTCCTTTTGTGGATCCGTGTCACTTGTTGGTGCGCTGCTTCCATAAAACTGGTGGTGTACATCGTAGTGTTTGACAGGAGTAGCGTGGGTGACGGCGGCGAATTTTGCACAGGCCTTTTCTGCGCGCGTCGAGTGCACGATGTGGCCGCTGCTCTGTTCATTCTCAATACGCTTGTCACGGCACCCCCTCACTTTCCGGAAGCACTGATGCGATCATTCAAGCCCGCGAGCCCTCCCATCTCCTCTGTGAGCTGAGGACTGCCTTCTATCGTCAGTGATTTCCCCACAACGCCGCGCGCCCTCCACTGACTCTCCAGGTACCAGAACTGGGAGAAGTTTTTGCAGGCTTCCGTTTCTACGCGTGTGTCTTCAGTGTCTTGTTTTCCTCTTATCTGGCGCTCTTATGCCCCGCTGCTTTCCATCTAAAAAGCTCCTTAAGCAAGGGCACCGCACCTTGCGTCACCGCTGCCATGTGCCACCGCCGCTTCATACACCTCGTGTCAGGAAGCGGAGTCACTCGCGGTGCCCGGAAACTGTCCATCTGCCGTTGCGGTGTTAGCCAGCGATGCGTTTGTGCAGGTGACCGCTTGCCAGCGTTTCCTTCCTGGGTGCCGAGCTGTGCTGGGTACGCTTTGGTCGTTGTGGCCGCGGGCAGCAGAAGGCAGCGCCGAGCGTGAGAGTGATGACAAGTAACATCTTACGACGCGCTGGCACAATGTATGTCGAACCTTTTCGTCTGTGCTCCTGGGTGTGCATGTGTGTGCTGCCTTTCTTTCCTTGACAGAGTGTGCCTCCACACTTGACCTGCTTTGCTGTGTGACTGGAGCGTTTGAGGTCATGTTCACGTTGCGCTTCTTTCCGCCTCTTTAGCTGTGTGCACAAGGGCAGTGGTGCTCAAGGTAGGGAGTGGTGCCGTTCCAACGCGATGAGGTGGGCCCATCGGACACTCAATGAGCTTTTGTCTTCTGCGACTCTCAGAAGGTTGGCATGCTTGCGGTCCCGTGCCTCGGCCTTTCAGTGCCCTGACGCGATGAGAGTGCGCGTTGACGTAGCTGTGTTTCACAACACTGTGCCTGGAAATTGCTCGTGAAGCGGTCCACATGTGTGGGTGCGACGCATTCGCTGCGAGGCTGCGGGTGGTGCAGCTGTGAAGTCGAAGAGGACACCGATGCGGACCACTTCAAAAGGGAATTATCTAGTCAGCACCATTGACGTCCGAGTCCGACGCAGCGCACCGAAGCTCGCCCTGTTCGCTGTTCGTGGGTACAGACGCGCACCAAATCCCTCACCCCGCCGAGCCACGAGCGGGAGTTGCTTCTGCTCTTAGTTGTGGCGTGTGGCTGGAAATCAAGTGGATGGCGTGTACGTGCAAATGTGGCGCCGCGTGGAACGTCAACTAAAGGAATGAACCAGCAACAACAGCTCATTGTGCCGTGACCGGGTGCTGTGCTTTTTACGTGGCTCCGCGCACATCTTCCACAAGAACGGCACCATGACTGGGTGCGTTGTGCTATGCGAAATCGCGAGGCAGCCGTGCCTGAAATGTGGATGCTGGCGAATGAGGGTCAGAAGGCGTTGATGAAGCGGAAAGGTACTTTCAGGGCGAGGCGCGTAGCACAAAAGTGCGGTGCGATGTGTGACTTTACTTTTGATGCTGGCCTAGAGCGTCGGCCTGAGATCGAGCTGCCGATGTCTGAATGGGGCTGCGTTGTGCTCCCGTCACCATTTAAAGGATACTACGAATGTTGTGAGAACAGATAAAGGTTCACTACGTTTTCGTCAACTGCGGTGATGTGCGTGTGACGGTGTCGTGTTTGCCTATTGCCGTGTGGAAGTAGCGTGCGTTCTTTTCTCTTTATGGAACGCATAACACCCTGACGACGAATACCGAGTCCCTGTTATAGGAGATGGGTAGACATGGCTGAATGTTTGGCCACTCGCGTTATCCCTTCGATGATATGTGGTTTTTGTTCCCGATTCCCTGCTCCCATGTCTGCGTTGAGTGACGTTACTGAACGGGATATGCACCGATACGTGAATATTGTTCTTGGGGAAAAAGACGTGGGCTTGGATTGTTCGCCACATGAAGGCATAAAACTCGTACGGGATTCAAATAGCGGTGCCGCAGGCTGCTGTAATTGCCCCGTATCGGAAGTGACAATGGATGGACTGGTCTCCCTCTTGGTCGACTACGGCGTCGGAGTGCCGCGCCTGCTTGAGGTGTTACGTGTGCGTGGCGGTGAATGGTGTGAAGGTGCTGAATAAAATCGTAGCGTGTGCCCTCGTGCACGAGAGTGCTACGAACTAGACTGTTAAGAAAGATCGAATGCCTCTCCATAAATGTGTTTAGAAGCGCGTGGCGGTGTGTTATTTTGTGGTAAAACGCCCCTTTTGCTGCCACACAAACGAATAAAAGATATTTGCCTTCCATCACCGTGGAAGCGAATGGAAAAAAAAGATGGTGTTTCTTAAGAAAGACCTCAGGGCCGATGTGCTGTGCCTGTAGAGCGGCATAAACTTCCTCATGGTGGACGCGTTCCATTTTGTGGAAACATCGCCAGAAGATGCTGCTCGTACGAGTGAAGTTGGCTGTAGGAAGTGACCCTGTCTGTGCATGCGGTTGACAAATGTGAGGGATTATGGTGCCAGCCCAGGCACAGTGGCTGCTCTGTTGCTGCGGATGGAATAGCGCGTTGGTGATTGGGAGAGGTTGGCGGACAAGGTTTCACGAGGCCGCGATTTGTAGTGGAAAGTCAGCAGGTGTGCAAGGTGGTCGTCCAGAAGGATGGCATGACCAATGAAAGCACTCAAATGACAAAAGAGGCGTGGACAAGGAAGATGGGAGTGATACCGAAGAAGCAGTGTTGCGCCTTCTTTCTGGGATCGCGTGGCGCGGTACCAAGTGAGTCTGGAATCTGAAACTCTGAGTTCACATGCCAGAGCTGCCGGGTTTGGTCGGTGAGTTGGCGGGAGAAGGCGCAGGGGTTGAGGCAATGCTTATGAGAAGGAGCTGGTAGAATCACCGCGGGCCACCCACGTGTGCTCGGCTGTCTGACGGCTGCCTGCCATTCTGATGCGCCTTGCTGCGTTAGCGGTAGGTTCCTGCAATTTGTTCCGACGGAAGGATGATGGTACAGCGACGACGTCCCGCGTCGGACGATGCTTTAGTGTTAAACGGCTCATTCCACTTATCGCTTTAATGTCTCAGCAAGCTGCGCGTGCAGGGCGGAATTCGTTGCGAATAGAACGTGGGCACGGCACCCTGTCACATGTTCTCCCAATGTTTATTATTCTTTTCGCGTGTCGGTACAGTCAGAGCGCGCGAATTGCACGTATCGGTGTATTTAGGCGATTCTCCTCGAGCGCTTTGTGGCAAGCCGCTTAAAACACGGAGTGGCGGGTGAAAACTCGTTATTGGGGTAAAACCCTCCTGCTCCTGTTGAAACTTTGGCCGCTCTGCATCGATATGGCTAAGGACCATTTCGTACCGTGCGACACACTCTCGTTGCACGTGCTCTCGCCCCACGAGTCTTTGAACGCGAATCGCATCTTGGCTCGCACTGTTGAATGAAAGCGTTGCTGAGCGGCCTCTGTGCACATTTGTTGCAAGGTGCACGCTGTTCAATGCGGCGACGGCGTGGCCGCATGTTGTTACTTTGTGACTGTGCTCCCTTTTTTGTCATTTTCGACTGAGTTGCTTCGTGAACGTAACGGCAATTCTATTGTGTCATTTTGCCGGGCGTACGCAAGCTGAAACAAAAGCGTTTCCTTTGGTGTTGCAAGCAACCACAGAGACGTGCTGTAGTAAAACGATGCTCACCAACTGATATGATTTCCTGCCCGTGAAAGTTTGCAGTGCCACTGCCCGTGTTGTTTTGAGCGCACTAGCTGTGGATGAGATGCATTCCAAGTGGCCTTTTTTATCTTTTAAATGCACGTGTGATTTGCGGCATGTGAAGTACGCCATTGAAAAGGCTGATGGTGTTGGGACAACAAGTCGGTGACGCCGTGTTCGGCTGTGTGCGTATTGCGGGCAAAAAAGATGTGGTGTTATGCCGTGCACTACCCGAACGGAAGGCAACATTTGCATGGCCAATGGGCGTTTTGCGGCGTGCAAGTGAAGCTGGCACTGCACTGGGGTGTCCAGCAGATGTTGAGAGGCGCATCCTGCTTCAGTGCACTTCGTGGTCGTGCAACTGAGATTATTTATTTTTTCTTTGATGCGTTGCTGCACAGTCAGTTAGGAACGCCGAAGCGCTTTTCGGGTACTTGCTGTCCTCGCATTTTTCTCCGGAACCGAAAGAGCTCGTGCCTTCGTGCTTTGTGTCGACACAGATAGGGGCCCTTTGCATTCGCATGTTTAAGCGTGATGGTTTCACCGTGTTTCCCCTTCGAGCAGGTGCGCGGCAACAAGGCCGGGCAGGCCACGTTATTGCGCCTACCACATTCCCAGCCGATGAAAAGCTGCTCCAACAAATTACTCCATCGAGTTGAGTGGAGGCATATGATGTACAAGGAGCTCGGGATTTATTTATTTATTTTCTTTCGACTGCAGATGATTTGGCTTGTGGGCGAAGGGAGAGAAGGGGGCGTGTGGGGGAAAATGAAATCCACCGCATCTCCACCAGCGCAATTCGGCGCGCAGGTGTGATGAAGCGGCTTTCCTTTTCCCCCAAATTGTAAAATACTGCTCTTGAAACAAAATAGCTGTGCCACACGGCGTGCGATTTAAAAAAAAAAAAGCAACTTGCGCACGATTTTTTTTCACCGATTTTCTTTTCCATTTGGTGGGATTTGATGAGCATTTCTGCAAGTACGATTTTTCCCTCTCTCTCGGAGTACGATCAGCCATACGTACAAGTGGTGAAATGCAAAAGGGCCGAGGAACTGCTGTTCCTGCTTGGCACGTCGACGAAGTTCCCCGAGCGTGGAGCGTTGGTGTGGAGTGAAAGGAAGTAATTAACGTGGAGCTTCCGCGCGGTACTAAAAGCTTGCGTGATGGTTTCAAGAAATGAAATCGCTTGCCTGAATTGATTTCTTTGTTATTATTCGCTACTTTATTGCAGAAGGTTGTGAGATGCAAAAGAAATGCCGAAAAAAAAAAAAAAAAAAAAAAAAATCATTTGCTCCCCCACACACCACCACACAGTTTTGTTTTTATTTTTATTATTTTCATCTCTGAGCTGCTGATTTATACAAATCGACGTTGTTACGAAGTAAGTGGCACGCCGTGTCGAACACGACAAATGCCGGACATTCGCAATATTTTGGCGCCACTGAAGTCCCCCGGAGAACAGTGCCGTTTTCATGGCCGGCGGCTCTAATTTGTTTTTTGTTTTTTTAATTGCCCATGGCCAACTCGTTATATTTAAAAAAAAATATATTTCAATTGACTTGCAAAAGGCGATTTGTGACACCTCAGGCCCACTCCCACCGTCAGGGCCTGCGAATTAAATTGAAAAACACCGCTACTTCTCCTGCGCGGAATATTTTCATTTTATTTTTATAATTCACCGCGAGCTGTTGAGACGTGATGGGCGGAAGTTTTCCGTTTTTGTCAGCTCACAGCGCACCAATTTTGGGTTTAAAATGGGGGGCAAATAAAAGTGCTGTGAAACGTTTTGCGCCCGGGCCTTGTTGTTGTCGCAGTACATTTGCGTGTGTCACTAATGCCGCAAGGCATTTTAAGCGCCTCATGCGAACCAACGGGGGTGTACTCGTCTCTTTTCGCGGCGTTTCATTGCGTGTTTGTGTGTGTGTGTCTGTTTTGTATTAAATGCCTGACTTCCCACGTGTCCGGTTTAGCAAAGATGTTTTTAACATTTTTCATTGGCAGCGTTACTTCGAGCGTAAAGGAATAAAACCCGCACTGGTGGCTTCACTTTAGGCACTCATGTGAACATTTTAACTTTTTAGTTTCGAGCCACACATGTGAGTTCCCAATGAGTGAAGGAAAACACTGACGAAATGGAAGCCAACTGCATTCCTGTGCGCCGCGCATACGACAAGGGCAGGTTGTGTGACAAAAAGCATATTCGCGCCACCGCACGCGAGTTGGGTGCGTATCAGTGTTTTTCTGAACGTGTTGCGGTTCTGCCTGTCCAGCCCCGGGGTGCCGTCAACAGCAACGACAACTTTAAAATGGCGGAGCTGCACGTGGTAAAGGTTGGATGCCGCATCACAGACACGAAGGAGCTTCGGTGGTCCCGAGTGGTTGGAAGTCACAGGCCGTTGACATTACTAAAAACTGATTGCCCGCCGCCATTTGGTGTGAGAGTGTTTTCAGGTGCCCCGCTGCTTCGTACATTTGTTTTTTACTGGGAAACCGAGCTGTAAATAACGCTGGCGCTCGTTGGAATTGCTGTTATGGCGAGCGACCACGTGGTCATTGCAGTCTGGTGCGATAAAATAAAAATATTAATAAAATACGCAGTAAAACTGAACGTTGAATTATTTTTCCTTTCGAGCCCAAGACAAAACGTTCTTGTGGCGCATGGTGAGGCAGCTGTGGGCCACCGACATGTGCAGAGTGAAGTGTGGTGAGTGGTATGGCATCCCTGAAACGCTGTGGATGATATAAAACGCGAGCTGTCGTGCTGTGCAATGGTTGAAATTTATTATTATATTTAAAAAAGTTACTTGAGTTTTCCGCGTGAGCCGTTGGAGGCGCGTGCATGCGAGTACCAGCCACGAACACAACCGGCTGTGCCAAGCGGTGTTTGCGGTTCATGTGAAGCTTCGCAAACATTGCAAGACACAATATGACGTGAAGTGGGACGGTACGTTTCGGCTCGGCGTAACTTGACGAAAAAGTGGTGCTGCTGTGCAGAACAGCCGTATTGTGGACACTGAAAACAACAGCTTTTAACAGTTTTTTTTTTTTTTTTTCGCTCGATTGGAAGTGGGCGACGTCAGGGCGCCCGAGTACAAAATACGCCGAAAGTTTGGAGTAGTTGTTGGGGGACAATAAAATCGCGCGGCGACGCGCAGGTCTGCTCTCTCAGCGTGTGCGTTTACTTCTCTGAGTGTTTCGTGACGGGATTAGTGGAGTGCCCACGTTAGACGTAAAGAACTGCTGACGCGTCTTTCATGAGGGACTTGACAAAGCAATCCGAATTGCACGTTTTTCAATGACGCACAGTGTTAATGGAAGTTTTGTTTCAACGTGCGCATGAACGGCCTATAAAACGGTGTGCGAACAAACGATGGGAGCAACTTCTTGTTTTGCGGCGTGACTGCAGTAGTCTGTAAAAGGAGCGCGTGGAATAAGTAACGCCACACTGAGGCCGTATTATGTGCGTTTCTGCGTTTATGTCCGCACGCACTGGTTCTTTAGTCTTATAATAAAAGCAGTAGGCAATCGGACAGGCTCTGTTGTGCGAGTAATGACGGTCAAAAGCAATTCAGCAGTTGTGTTTGGCGTAAAAGGCGGGGATCAAATGTGCAGATATAAAGTTTTGGAATTAAGTCATGAAAATATCTGTCAACACGCCCACCACAAACTGCGTGTCTCATAAATTGTTATTATGAACTTCAGCAACAGCGACAAGAAATTAAGCGCAGTTGTGCGCGTTGAAATTTTGGTTGTACAAACAGCAGCACCAAAGGTACAGGGATAACTCGCGCGACTGATTATTTTGTTTTGTTTTCCATGCCCCTTCAAACGCCAGGGCGGCTTTTTTTTTGTACAAATTACCTTCACATTATTATTTGTTCATTTATTTGTCATTATTGTTGTGGTTGCTGCTTCACTTTCTTGTTTCTGCTGCCTTTTAACCGCTTGACGTGAGAGAAGGGAAAAAACATAAAAAGTGCAACCAATTATGCAAAGCTATCGTGAAGCTAATTCAGCGCGTTGTCTTGTTGCTGGCCTGTGCTCTGTTATGCAGCGCTGGGCTTGCCCCTTCCAGTTCGCAGGTTGGTAATTTGCAGCAGCAGCGGTGTTCGACCTCTCAATAATCGCCGGATGTTTGGAGGGTGCAATTGTAGTTGAAAGCCGCTTGGCGGAGGTTGGTCGCGCAGCTCGGTCACTGAAGACAGTCTCTGAGAATGCTCAAAAGCAGGCGAAAAACTTCGATGAAAAGCTCGCCGATGGCAGTGGGATGAAGAGGCTCAACGTAGTGAACGACACATTTACTGCACTGGAGGCAATCGCAAACCACGTAATGGCGATCGAGACGTGCATGCCCAAGTTCGTTGGGAGACTTTCAGAGAGGGCGAAGACGCTCGGCATGGACCACCTGACGGTGGACGGTATGAAGCACGCAAGGGAAGCCGTCGTTGCCGCGGAGGCCAACGTGTCTTTTGCTCTGAAGAATATTGCCGTTGTTGCCAAGGATGACGCGAAAAATGGACTGCGAGCTTTACTGGGGAACGAAAATGACCTCAGCCACCGCTTTCCCAGCTGCAAGAGCAGCGCGGAGGTGGAGCGCGGCGTGTTGCGGTAGCTGGTAAATGAGGTGCTGATGAAACTCGCAGAAAGGTAGAATGAACTTGAGGGATGGAAGGCAGTCGAAACAACCGCTGCAGAAAGCGAAGAAACATCGCCCGCACAAAAGACCACTGTCAGTGAAGTGGAAGTGTCGTTGTTGTCTGACGCCAAGATCGATAACAAGGACCTCAATGACTTGGAGGATGCGATGATGGGTGTGGACGCGGATGGCCACGAGACCGTCGATGTCGGCAGCATGAGGAGTCGCACGAGCAAGACGACGGTGTCGTCTGCAATAACTCTCCCAATTGTTTTTGTCGCCTCTGCCGCTGCGGCGTGTATGTTGTCTCGAAGCGCAGACAATCTCCCAAGGAAGTCGCCAACTTGTAGGAATGTGAGCCAGTAATGAACACCAATATACTATTAATTTCCCCTATTCTGCATTGCTCCCTCATTGTGCCACACGTGGCTGCTTGCCGCTTGCGCTGCTTTAAGGGGCTGGCGGTTGATCGGTTTCATGTACGCTTTTAGGAAGAGAGAAGGAAGAGGTTTTTTTCTTTTTTGTTTTTCAGGGGTTTGGTGGGATTTGACTGATTTTACTTTTTAAAATGAAAATAATGAATGACTTTCGGTATGTTGCAATATAATTTACCTGTCTGTGTTGCCTCCCTGCTTGCATGTCATTTTTTTTGTGCGTATTGGGCGCTGCTGAGATCTCAAAACTGCAGACATTTTCTTGCTCGTCGCACGAACGAACAGCAAAACAAACAACAACAGCATTGGAAGGGATTTAGGTTTGTTAAATGAAAAGGCACCGACAGCACTGCCAGACGGCAAAGCCAACGTTAACTGAAATACGACGGCTACTTTAAAATGCCCATAAAAAATAAAATAACTGCTTTGATTCGTAGTAATCGTCAATGTGCAAATTTTCACGCCTCTACGAAGCCGCATTTTATTTGCAGGGAGACCCGCGCGTTCTTTACTGTAGTTTTTGCCTACCGGATGTGATCCTTAACCATCTGTTCTTCTTTATATTCCTTTTTCGCATTACCCTTTACCTTTTTCTGTTTTTCTATGCGTTTACGCAGTCAGTTGGATCAGTCACTTGCGTGAGCGTTTTGTCGGTGGTGTTCTGTTTTCTTAATGTCGCAACTTGACTCCGAATGCCTTCCAAAACCATATTACTCCGACAGCTTTTAAGCCGCGTACGCCTTAAGTTCTATTTTATTTTACTTTTTTTCCCGTTAGAAACAAAAGGACATGAAAGTTTGTTTCGCTGCCGTAACGCTCTTGGCGTTGTGGCTCCCTTCTCCGGTCTATGGAAAACAGCCACTGAAGAATACCGATGAGGGAAATGAGATGTGCCAGTTTTACAGTGGATTGGCTCTGCTGCAGAATGAAGCTAACGTCAAAAAGTCTTTGAACGCGAGTGTGGGGCGCATTGTATCAACGAAATTGCAACTGCTAAAAAATCGATTATGAAAGCATTTAACAACTCCTACTGGAGATGTAAAAAATGTGGCGAGCATTACAATGACGGTTTGTCTATTGGAAATGGCCATAAACACCAGCGGTCCGGTAAGTCACCACAGTGGCCCTGGGATTAATGCTTTTATACAGAAGTTGGCTCAGGCGCCAAATACGAAAATAGAGTTTATGACTTCCTCAATAAATTTATTTTGAATGGGACAGAGATTGAGGAATGGTTGAAGGGCGTGAAGTTGACTCTTGAAAAGGAAAGCAAGCAATGCCACTATACAACAAACAGTTATAGCGCTTGGTATAACGAAATTGGAACCTTTGGTGGCTTGTTTGATGTCATATATCGCTAATACCCAGACACCACAACGTTGAAGCTTACATGGACCCAGCATGACACCGGCAGCTTGCATACGATGCTGTGCATGCTTCGCTGTCCTGGATATGTTTCAAAATTGACAGTTGTCCACTGTGATGACAGATGTGGGGGTGATAATGCCCAAGTCCCCGAAGCTCAGAACGTACAGTATGAGAACCATGAAAGCGTGGCAAGTGACCAGGAACACAGCGCGCCACAATATGATCAAGCGAATGACAGCGCTGGTTCAGCATATGGCCGACACGGCACAAATGAGGAGGATAAGAGGCACACAAGCAACGCAACGCAGGCTTCGGTTGCGTCTGATGTCTATAGAAGTTTAAGTAGTTGACAAAATTTGACATTTGAGGGTTCGTCTAACGAGATCGGTTGTGTCAAGAGAGGGGGAGATTTGAAGGAAACAGCAGAGACTTACACGCCTTCTCTCGTTAGCGGTCTGCAGAGCAAAAGCGCCACGACTTCTGTGGCTTTACTAATTGCCAGCTTTCTTTTTGAACTATTCCGCACGACTGCTTTGACTGAGTGAACGAAATGTTCATCGTGCTTGAAAGTGCTCAGGTCCCTGTTGTTGCTTTCGCGTCATTCAAGAGCAAAATATAAGTGTTTTATGGATACCTGATGTAGCAGGGAAGTGCGACTCCTCATCGCAAGCACACGAATGAAATAAAGGTAAAAAACAAATAAATAAATATCTGTGGTCTCAATAACACGTTTGTATTTCATTTTCATTTTCGATCAATTTTTCGGTAAATAAAGTCATTGAAATTTGGAGCTAAATTCTCCACGACGTTGACTTACAAGCAGTCGTTTGTTCGTTTGCTTACACGCAATAATATATGGCCGCAATGGCGCACTGCGAAGCAATTTGTTGAAAGTGTACGCCAGGGGATTGTTTAGGAGTGGTCGCTTTGCAGTTTCGTTTTTTTTTTTTTTTTTTTTTTTTTTTTTTTTTTTTTTTTTTTGTTTTGTTTTTTTGTTTTTTTTGTTTCGTGCAGCGCTTGTGGAACAAAAGAAGGCGAAATGAGCAGCTTTGACGGAATATTTTGGTCAAATTCAGACGGGGATCGAAATGCAGACATCGCTTTTTTGATGCATTGACGATTTGGTGTTTCGTAATGGCGATTTGCACGTGCCAGGCTGTAACTGACTGGCGAGTTTATTTTTTTGCGCGCACGGGGCAAAGAGTGGTTTTGTAAGTTTTAAGACATTGAAATGTGTCCAGCTTTTCCGATTCAATTTCGTTGCTTTAGTGAAAATCGGTCTAGCCAACGAGCGGACGAGGGGGTTGAAATATTTACTAGTTATGGAGTGATGTTAACCCAATGTAACCGTGAGGTGCTTTGCGGTAAAGAATGTTAGCTCGCAGTTGGAATCACAAAGGCACCCCTGCTAATGGGAAACAGGGGTCGAGAAAAATAACATAACACACGCTAACGACATTGCTCGTACTTTGTTCTGCGCCATATTTTTTTACGACAAAATGCCGTCATTTTCAGCTTTCCGTGGATTAAAATATTTTTATGTATCTTTATTCTGTAAAAGCAGCGGATTAGGTCCTTCGTGTAAAATCTTAAAAATGTTTTACGGCTGCGTTGTACCCTTAATTTAAAAATGGGCTTCCCCATGTAACCCCAGTAGCCCAACGCGGTGCATGAGCCTCGCGCTCCGTTCGGGAGGAAGCCAAGCGCCCGCACCAAGCCCGGTCCGACACGATTTGGGCGGGCAAGAGGCTGACGGCTACCAGAGAAGAAGTGTGCAGCACCACCGGCGCTCTGGGGCGAATGAAGTTGTTCGAATACTTCCCTGTACGTCCGGGCGTGCTACGTTAGATGCGCGGCGGCTCCTGCTGCTTATCAGCGTGGACGTTGAGCGCAACCCTGGTCCTCTGATGCGCGGAGCCCAGTGGAACTCTGGGGGTCTCTCCCAGGCGACGCGGGTTGCCCTGGTGAGGAAGCTCTGTGAGGATATGGTTTTGTTTTTTCTCTTGCAGGAGACACGCCTGGCGTCGGCGGAGTGTGCCGCGCTAAAAATAGGCGGATACCAGCACGTGGGGCAGGCGAGCACGCTTCACGGTGGGGGGCGCCGATTTTGGTTAGAGAGGAGTGGGTGTAGAGGCGGGCGTTCTAGACAAGAAGGTTCCTGATAGAGCGACAGTGACACCGAGGTTCTCAGCCAATGTGAGTCTGACGATCACATCGGCGCACTTCCGCAAGAAGACAGACGTTTCCAGCGAGTCGCTGGACACCTTACTGGGAGCAAGCGGCCCATCGGTAGTAGCAGCGGACGTGAACTCACACCACGTGCTGTGGGGTCCGTTACGTCCGAGTGACGACAAGAGAGAGTGCACAGCCGACTGGTGCGTGCGTCGCCGAAAGCGTTTCGACGCATATTTTGGGCAGCCCGAAGCATCTTTGCTGAGGTGTATTTCGCGGGTTCTCGCCAACAAACAGTTTAACTCAACGTGTCGCTCACTAGCTCTTTCGCTGAGGCTTGGCGCTGGCATTGGGCGCTTGATTGTGCATGACGGCGGTTGGTGCGGACGAAGGCCGAAGCCGGAGTGCGTTGCTACTTGTTACTTCGCCCCATTCCTTCAACGCCACTGCGCGCCTGCTGCCCATTCCTTGAGGGTATGGCCAAAATCTTTTGGCACCTGTGCTCCGCCTCACCCCCCAATTAAGCAGCGTTGTTGTTTCTTATGTGAGCCCATTATTCGGCAAATTCAACATTGGCCATTTACGCGTTACTCCCCATCACTCCACTCAACCACCCCGCTCGCGGAGGTCTAAGGCACGTCACCCTCATTTGCGATGCGAAACAGATGGATTACCAACGCAATTGACAAGGCAGCTTAGCTTGTGCGCGGGAAGTTGGAACTTCAGTGTGTCCATGCAACTGCGGTGCGACCGTCAGCTGCTGATAAGTTTTTTTGTGTGCGAGCACTTTCGCATGACACTCACGGCGTTCCGTTAGATAACATCCGTGCCTTCTTCGCACCGCACGCTCGTCGTCACGCGTTCTCTATGCACGGAAGATGCTTTGCGTTCAGGTGCGAGTGGCTCTCGTCGTTATTGCCGTTGCATTTTGCACTCATCTTTTTTGCTTTGACTGCCAGATGGAAGTGGGTTTGCTCTCCGTTTAGTTTGCTCATGGTCCGATGTCATGGTGTAGGCCTGTGAGTTATGAAAATCAGAGCGGTAGACAGCCAGTTTGCGTCACGCGAATTTGCAAAGGAACCAGCATATTTTGTATTGCTTTTTCGGCCATGATGTTGCGCGTGTTGATGTGTCATGGTGCATTTTATCTTGCTTTTTTCTGGAGCTGCGCTACGGGGTAATGCGCGATACCTTTCTCAGGTATTCCGAATGATTTCCTTTAGCGCTTGTACCTCAGTATGTTTTTAGAAAACACCAACGAGGTGGAAGGTCCGTGGGTATGGAGTGCGAAGCGCTAAAATCGCTTCGATCGTTCCGCCTTCGCTGGGGCCATTGGGGTTACGAAGCGCCCAGGCCGACCGGCACACGCCGAGTAAGAGGACACGGATCGCCTCAGCGCTTATCAACCGGTGAGAACCCTTGGTGTGCGAATGCTTTGCGGCACAATGGGGCTATGATATAAATGCACGATGTGAGACGCCGGGTGCTGACTTTGCGTCGGATATGCTCAGCCGCACCGCCGCCGATCAGCGCGTGAGCGTTTTAACTGCTTCAGTATGGAGCAGCAGGGAAACAAATGTCGGCCCTTTGGCCCCGTGGCGCTGCAGTTGTGTTCGCGCGACGCCCGCCTTCCAAGGATCAGGCGGCGTGACGCAGAATATGCCCTAATATGTTTGCGCGTTGCCTTCGCCCTCTTTGCCACCGGCGCGGCTGAAAGCAAAAGGGACCTTTTGCTCGCCATGCCTTCGGCGAGAAAAAATGCGCGCTTCCACACCAGCACATTTGATCACGCACACTGGCGAATTTGTTTCGTTTTATGGTAAATGGCGCGCCGCGCATGTGGATAACGTACTCGCACTCTATTTTTCGGCTTTGTACCGAGCGGCGCCGCTATGGAGCACCGCGCGTCTTGAATTCATTAAGGGGAGATTGGCTGCGATTTTTGGAGGCGGGAAGCGCAAAAGCGCGCTGACTAGTGGCTTAGGTGAATGTTTTCGGCGTTTGCCGACGCTATCGCGCAACCTTGGCATTACAAGCGTGTGATGGGTTAGTGCGAACACCGCACAACATGTTTTTCGTTTATTCCACAAGCTTTGGTAATGGAACGCCGTCCTTGCTGGCGTTTGTGGCCGTGTGCCGTTTGATGGGGGCGCTGGCCGACCCGATGCGTCGAAAGCGGCTCTCTTTACAGAATTCGCCGCACAGTGGGCCTCGAAGCGCTTTTTTTGCCATGGTTGTCTCAGTTTTTTTGCACAGCTTCGTGCGCGAGACGCTTTTGCCTCTGTGTCGCCCGTGCGCCTCTTTGCGCTTGACGAAAGCG
Organism: Trypanosoma vivax; assembly: GCA_021307395.1. Classification (NCBI taxonomy): domain Eukaryota; phylum Euglenozoa; class Kinetoplastea; order Trypanosomatida; family Trypanosomatidae; genus Trypanosoma; species Trypanosoma vivax. The sequence goes on along the minus strand of SOPI01000107.1, from coordinate 29,118 downwards.
AAGCTGCGAAGAAGCAAATGCTCGGACGGAGCTCCGTCAATCGCAGCTGCCTTCTCGCTCGCGAACCGCTTTGCGCGGCATCAGGGCGGTTTATCCGCAGATTTTTTGCCTTTTCCGTGCTGCCGTGTGGCAGGACTTTTGTTCGTACGGAAAACTGGGGGAAAGCACGATGTATGGCGTTGCGCGCCCGAGGCCCGCTTACCCTTCTACGCGGCATCCTGGGCAAAGAGCCTTCGCACGGCTACAGCACCTTACGGGACGGTGGTGCCAGCGAAATGAACGACCCAACTGTGCTGCCAGTAGTTTTCGCACGCGTGCAAAACAGCGGGTGGGCTCTCGCCCATTGTGTTGCCCACCGTTTCGCCCATCGCGAGTCGAATGCCGAAGTTCGACGCATTTCGGCGAAAGGATTTTTCTTTGCGCGCCCCAGCACGTGGGCCTTCAGCAGCCCAAACTTCGGGTTCATTCCTAAGTCATCTCATTCTTTGGTCCCCTTCTCGGGTGCATTCTTAAAGGGCGCCGCGTTTTTTCATCAGTTTAATTGCGCAAGATGAAACAACACACTCTCTGCGAGGGGAAGGGCCGCGCAGCCGCTTGCCGGGAATTTTCCCGCGCCGAATGCATATTCACGATGTTTTGAAGGGGCGCCGGCGCTTAGCCGATGCGCGGGCGCGTGCGTTTGAGATGTGCGGCGCTGGCCTTCGGCCTTTCCAGCCGGCGGGCCGTGCGCGCAGCCACGGCTCAAGGCGGGCGAGCTGGCCGCCATAGAGCGCGGGGCGAACAACGCGGGATTTCGCAAACGCAGAAGTGGCGCGGAGGCGCTCGCGGAAGCTCGATCTCATTTGGGGAACTTTGCTGCGCTAGAGGTTGCCTTTGAGGACCTCACCGTTAGTTGGGGAAAGTGAAGCGGGGCGCGAAAAATAAGGAGGGGGATGGAAGGCGTTTGGCGATGGTTTTTTCGGATGTCCTCGAGCCCGAGTGCCGACGCTCGGCGGTGACGCGATCCAAGCAGGAGCGCGGCCTTGTGCCGAAAATGGCGGCGCGTTCGCGAAACGGGAGTTGCTGAGGGCGTCGGGTGCTCTCCGCCGCGGGCCTACGGGGGGGCTTTTTTTGCCCCACTGCGTTTTCGGGCTGAAAGGGCGCCCGACGATGCGCGCTTTGGCTTCGGTTTTTGGATGGAAGCGGGCGGTCGATGTTTAGGGGCGGGGTTTTCCGGCGAAAGGAAAGGGGGCCGAGCGGGCGCCGAATTTTTCTCTCGACGCCGAAAGGCGCGAGCGTCTTGGCATACGGGGGTAAGGGACCTCGGTCGCTTTCGCGCCGCTTCCCGAAGCGAGCGATGGGTTTGCGCTGAGAATTTTTGGCTGTGGGTTGCGAGGCGCTTTCCCTCCGACAGCTGGGGGTCAAAAGGGCGCGGGGTTTTCGCCTTTCTTCCGGGGCGAAGGTCGTGGGGCGCCGTTCCGATTCGGCGCCGAGCGCCTCGGGCCTTCCGAATGACGGCGACCCTTTTCCGCCCTCCTCCCAAAGGGCGAACGGGCCGCCGTCCGCCGGGCGGTCCGGCGCCCATTTTGCGTGCCGCGCTTCGTGCCGCGGTCGGCGGAGGTTCTTTAGGGTTGCCGCGGGGCACCTGGCGAAAACTTCGAAAAAATTATTTTTCTCATTCGAGCGAAAAGAAAAAGCGAAAAGGGCAACAAGAGAAGGGCCAAAGGGCAAGCTATAAATTGGGACCGGGGGGGCGCGCAGGGGTTCGCTTCGTTTTCTTCGCGCGGATGAGCGGCGCGGGGGCACCCCCTTTTTCGGCCGTTTGGGCTATCGGCGCTGCGCCGTCGGCGATTTGGGTGGCGGGTGCCGCGCCGTGGCCCTTCGCTTCGGGGGAGGGGGGCGGCGCCGAATTTCCGGCCCCGCGTGCGCGCGCCATTCCCCCGCCGATTCCGTTCGGAAAGTTCTTCCGACGGGGCGCGTCCGATCGGCGGCGCGGAGGCGAGACGCGGGCCCGTGCGTCGGCGTACCTTCGCGCGATGCGCCGGTGGCAGTGGCACGCCGAGGCCGCGCGGCTGGAAGCGCGAATCGCCGCGTTGGAGGCGTGTCCCCCAGCGCCCTTCGAGGCGGTCGGAAACGGAAACTTCTCGGAGACGATGCAGGCGCTGCAGGGCTGGGCGGCCGCGTGCTTTGATTGGTGGCGGCGCGCGGTGGGCCGTAGAGGGCGAAGGCGCGTCCTTGCTTGAGCCCGGCGATGGTGCGCCGTTTGCGCGCGTTTTGGTTGGGGTCAGGGAAAGCGATCGCACCTTTCGGAAACGTATCCTCGAGGGCCGCCGTTTTATTGTGGTGCTTTCGCTCCCTTCCAGTGAAGGGGAAAAAAACGCCGAGAACGACTAATGGGGAGAAGCGCCCGCGCCATTTTTCCAAAGTACGAAAGCTCAAAACCCAGGTGGATGCCCAGAAACCCCTTCCTTTGGGACGCGGGGTTGGCGTGGGGCAAAAGCGGTGAAGAAGCGGCGTGCGCGAAAAGGGAAAAGGCAAGGCCATGATTGTGACCGCCGGGTGCGCGATAGGGACGTGGGGCGGCGAAATCTGCCGTGGCCAAATGTGCGGCGCGGTTTTTGGTGAAAGGAGTGCGGCGAATGAGGATGACGCTTGAAAATCGGTGCGAAATCTGGGAAGTGCGGTGGGCGGCTTGGTGTTAAAGAAATGGTTTTGAAGGTGAGTTAATATTGGAGGCGGTGCTCGCATGTCTCGGGCGAATTTCTTAAATATATAGACATCGTTTTCTGGCACGGGCGGCCATAATGTATTTAAATTAAAAAGTAGAGTGCAAAAGGGCACCGCTCTTTGTGAAGCGCAGGGCCTTGCAAAAAATAGCCGCAGAATGAAGAGAGCAAACGATGTATAAAGAAAGGCCGCGCACAATTGGCAGCATGTTTAAAAGCGTGGTTGAAGTTGGCGAGAAAAAAAAAAGGCGTTGCATCGGCATGTTGGCAGCAGAGAAAAGCAGTGTTAGAACCCAAAGGCTGGCATGAAAAAACTTAGACGCTGTTCGCGTGCGGGCGGTGAATGCGCGGATGTTCGCTGACGGGGCGCTGCCGAACGAGCCGGTTGGGAATCGAAAAATTGAGAAGCTTGTGGGCAAAGCAATCGTAGAAGGAAACGTTGCGGAGCGTTCTTTGCAATTTCGCCGCGCAAATTGGAAGGGGAGAGGGGAAAGGGACAGTTGGAGATTTCCCGGCTGCGTTGTGAAAAGTTGAGTCGGATGCGGCGGGTGCGAAAGGGAAAACAACTTACCCTTAGGCAGAAGGTGAAGGGCGGGAAGCTTAGCGTTTTGGCGCGGGAAAGAACGCGCGTATGCGAAAAGGCCGTGTGAGAATTGGAAATTGACGAACGCAGGAAATCCCACGACCCCCGCAAAAAACGGACACAAACATGGGGGAGAAAGCGTGCGAAAAACGAGATTTCCAAAAGGGAAAAAGACACCACCAACGGTTCAGTTCGGCTAGTGTGCCATTTCGGGTTGGGAAAACGTAGGCGTTTGTCGCCGCACGTGGCCGTTGCTGCTGTCGCCGTTGCTGTTGTAAATGTGCTTCCGGCTGCTGGGGGCGAAGCTTCGCCGGGATAGCAGCCACGAAAACGCAAGGAAAGCAGACTCAACTGGACCAATGCGAAATGCAAGACAAGTAAAGGAAGTGAGTTGGCGAAATGCGAAAGAAATAGGGAGAGAATAAGGCAGGAACACCAAAAAACGAAGAAATAAAAATTAGACAGGGAAAGGGCGCGAAGGTTCTAGAAAGACTTCTGGCTGTTGAGAACTGTCTGACAACGTTTGACTCGCCAAAGTGAGCGTTGTCCGAGGGAAAAGGTTTTGAGATTTTAAAGGGAGAAAGGCCTCTAAAACCTGCATTTTTTTACAAAAGTGGGAAAATATAAGCGTGGTTCTATGTTTTTGTGCGACGTTGTGCGTGAAGTGATGTGTGCCGCGTTGCCTTGGGACATGCCAATTTTCCGAACAGCAGCCTAAACATTTTTTTTTTAAAAAAAAGAAAGGGGAGATAAACGACTGAACATAAAGCAGGGCACTCAACTGAAACACCCGCGCGAACGTGCGTTAGGCGCCTTTCTTCTTAACGCGACCCGGATGGAGTTCAAGTTCGTGTGGCATTAAAAGCCTTCTTTATCGCATGTCGCCTCGGTGCTTAAAATCAAGACCTTTGTTTTCAACGAAAGGCGTGCGTGCTTTTGGCTTTTTAAACTCCTTATCTTCTGCCTGAATTCTGGATTGCCTGCTACGAGGGCGCCCAAATGCCCCTAACGCCGGCAACCAAAGCCTCCTTTGGCGCAAACAAATGTAAACCGTCTCTTCGCAAATTCTTTGTTGTAAGCCTTAGGTCTTTTCAGCGGTAACTCGCGCCGAACGCTGCGACACCAGAAGTGGAAAACCACGGCCGCCTTGTGGCGAAGGCGCCGCTCCCCCTATTTTTAGATGAAGGTTCTTGCGCCGCTGTTGAAAAAACGGCTGGCGGTGGCAGGGAACCGCCGCCAGCAGGCACCGTTGCCATTCATAGCGACACTCCCTTCTGCAAATGGGCAGTGGCGCCTTAACTGGCTATTCCGCCACGTTTAGGTCTTCCGAGCTCATGTTCGTGGTTGGCGTGCGCATTCCCCTGGTGGGCCGCGAGTTCATCCTGAGGACCCGCCTTCGGCTCTTATAAAATGAAGGAAGGCGAAACAATTTTCCACTGTTGCTGAAAGCTTCACCCCTAGAAGCAAACTGGCCCCGGCTCATTTATGTCTTTCGGGTTGCTTTTGTCCCGTTCGCTTCCCCATTCGGCCAAAAATGCCACACCCATTCGCACACGAGCGGCATTTGGGCATGATGAAATCTTCATTTTGTTTCTCCACGGCGTTCTTCGGCTATGGCTCTGCATTCAGCAACGGATTCGAGGGTGTTGTGCCATGCGTTCGGCGGGAACTCCGAGCCACCCAAAGACGTCACCAAACCAAACGAAAGATGAGATCCCAGATGCGCCTCAGCATTGCGACCCCCAGCACTACAGGACCGGCGCCAAGTGCCATCAGCAGCGGCAACGGTTTTGCGAATACCGCCACTTGCGTCCCGTGTGTCTTGCTCAGTTCAATGGCGCCCACAAGCCTCTTCAGCCCCGCCTCCATCGCCACACACTCCGCGCGGTAGCTGCGGGCAAGCGACCCAGCACCCAGCACCATCTTCTCACGCCGACCCTCCTTCGGATACGCCATTGTTCCGGTTCCTGACGAGACATTCAGCACCACGGCCCCGTCCGTCCACGCCTGATAGCCGAAGTCCCTGAACCGCTGCACCCGGCGCATGGTGTCCACCTTCTCGCCCTTCTCTGGTGCTTCTGCCTTGAGGCCACCCGGCGCGGTGGTGTTGAAGTGGGCACGCCTAGCCAGCTGCAACACCGTCGCGTCGTGCGGCTTTTCCGGGCCGTCGATAGTACCGCACAAGCGCTGTGCCGTCGAAAGCCTGACGCGGATAGCGCGCTCGTGTGGGAAAATGCTTTCCGCGACCTTCGCGTGCACCAGGCCCTTGGCCTTTAGCCGAAGGTAGCGTTCCAACGCCCTCCGGTGCGCCACCCCGTTGATCGGCTTCAGCCGCGCCTCGCGCAGGGCATCCTCCCGATTGGCGGCTTTGGGAATACCCGCCACCATGTGTGCCGCCTGTGCCTGAACCCTGTGCAGCCGCTCGCGGCCCGACAGCGAGGCATCGAACCACCGCGACGCGACGCCATAGGACATCTTTGCCCGGACCAATACTAGGCAAAAGGGACGCAGCTAATACCCCTCCGGACCCCATTCTGGCAACGCCACTGGCCTGAGGTGCATGAGCCGCGTGTTGGCCACTGCCTTCATGCACAGCACATGCTTGCTCAGTCCCTTGTGCGGTTGCATGGTGAGACCAAGCAGCTTGGGCGTGCGTTCCTCCTTTAGTGCGGTCTCTCCTACCTTCAGTCCCAAAAGGTTCGTTTCCCGCGCACCGAATAGCGTGTACTCAGTCTTCTCCCCCGATACCTCCATGCAGTACTCCGCCGACCAATTCGTGATGCAGTCCAATCCTTGCTGGATGGTCTGCTGAATTTCATTCAGATCAGCGCTCGTGCGCACTATGGTGAGGTCATCCGCAAAGAACCCATGCTGCAGCACAGGGACGCGGTTTAGCCGCCTGCTCAGCGAATCCGCCGTGACAATGAACAGCAGCGGTCCCAGCACCGAGCGTTGAGGAACACCGCAGGTGAGGTCGATATCCTCCGGCAACGCGTTGTTCACCCTCCCCTGCGCCGTGCGCTCCTGCAGAAAACCGGCGTTCCATGACACCAGACGCCTCCCAACGCCAAAGGAGAGAAGCTCCTTGACAATGTAGCCGCGATCCACGGAATCGAAGGCGCGCGCACAGTCAATGAACACAGCCGCAGTCTTCCCGCTATCCTTCCTTCGCCGCGATGAGTTCGTCACCTGCATGAGCGCATCCAGTGTCGATCGCGCCAGTCTGACACCAACCCGCTGCGCCAGCAGCTTGACAAATGAACTGACGTCCCGCCGCCTCGCATGGGCGAAGATGGAAGTTTTGATCAACTCGTCAAACACCATTTCCGACACCGCAAAGGTGCGGAATTGGTCCCCGCCACTGTGCGCGCCAGTGCGCACCAGCTTCACCAGTTTTCGGTGGCGCTTGCGCCCCAGACTCCCCTCGTTAAAGATGAGAGCATCCACGCAGCGACCAACATCGCCCTCCGAAGCCAACGACAATTGCTCCATAACACCCTGCAAACGGCTCATGTACCGCTTGCCGTCGAGCACGTACTTTAACAGGGGCCCCACGCTGCGAACCCGCTCCCTGATCTCCGCCCACTTTTTTCCGGCCAACGCCAGCGCACCTCGGTGGAGCACGTCGCGCTCCGTCCAAACAAGCACGGCCTTCAGTTCGACCTCGGTCATGGGATTGACGCAAATGCTTCTGCAGCCGCCCCGCCTGCCCCAATTAGCGCGGGCTTTTTCATTTTGCGCGTCCAGCAATATACCGCCCCATCCCGAGGCCATCGCCCACTCCGCAACGCCCAACTGCTCTTGCACGGGCGCGTCGTAAATAAAGTAGCCTCGCTTGTTCTCCTTCATCGCCTGGTTCACCATTTGTAAGGACGCCTCGCTGCCTTGAGTAAAAGTTGCCCTCGCCGACCGACCGCGCCAGGCCTTTTGAAACAGGTAAAGGCGCTCCCCCATCAGGTACGCAACAACAGGCACCTCCTCAGCGCTATGCTGGAGCAGCATGAAGAGCAGGAATGAGCCCACGCCAAATGACTTGCCGATTCCGTGGGAGCCGTAAAGCACAAAGGCGTGTGGCATGTGGGCCGACAAACCACTCGCGGTATGCCGCAGGTCTTGGCTGACAATACTCCAGACACGCAGCGTCTCACGACGCACAAAGACATCGTGACTCCATGGGTGATTTCCAATATCAACGCCTGTGCACCCTCCTTGGCTAAAGCCCTCGCACGGCCATCCCACGGCCGACGCAAGAATGACTAGGGCGAGCCGATCGTTGCAGACCATCAGCTCAAGGACATCCCCAACACTTGCCGCTGCCCCGTTTCGAACAGCGCCCCTGGCACCTCGATGCCTGCCGCCGTTCTGCGTGGCAATGGCCATGCCGAGCGGCTCATCCGCGTGCCCACTCTCAACGTAACACCAGGCAATGCTACACAGATGCTCCATCACGTACGTTATATCCTCTGACACGCGTGCGGCGGGCTGAGGCGATGCCCCCCTGGTGCCGGCAGTGCCCCCACGAATGTCGCTGATTTCTTTGTTTACAGCATCCAAGCCACTCCTAATCTTTGCGTCCAGCCTGTTGAGGGACAGGTTCATTTCCTTCAGCGCTTCTAGAAGAACGCTGTTTGGCACATGCACAACCGGCGTGTGCCTGGCCATCCGGGATTCACTGCGCGTGCTTCTGGGTCTGGGAGCGCTCGGGGCCCTCTGCGCACACCTAACTCCGCCACTTACTGGGCGATGCTGGGGGGGTGGGATGGCATTTTCCCTGTCCAGCGAATGCGCTCGGCGTCCAGAAAGGGGAAGGTGGGCGCTTGGCTGTCGCCTGCCAAGCCGAATGGGGGTCCTCGCCCCAGTCACACACCCCCTGCCTTCTCCCCCCACACTCCTTGGGGAGCAACTCGCCACGCTTCGCGAGCGGCGGGTTGCATGGCCAGCGTGGCAGGACGCACTTCTACGTGGGCGGGGGCTTCCGGGGCACGTGCCGCTTCTTTCCACTGAACCGTCAAGGCCTTCGCTAACGGCACCGGCGAGGGTCGCATGCCGACCACCAGGGGCGCACGTCCTGTTGCTCACACGAGACGAATTTTCTCTAGACGTTGTGCGTGTCTTGGCGCTTTGGGGTGACTCCTGCTGTTCGACTGAGCGCACTTCGCCATACCAGGGCACTTTGTAACGCCCGTGCCTAAGTGCAGAACTCGAGCCTCCCATTGCTGGCGTCTCGTGCGTGGGGAACGCTAGGCGCCTCTGCTCCCTCACCCGTTTCTGGGACCTGGTGCGTTTGGAGTGGAGTCCAAAAAAAAAAAAAAAAACTTAACCAACACTACGAGCAATGTTAGGTGGACTGCGAAACAACCTCTTTCTTGTACAGCAGCTTCTAGACGGTAAGTGCGGTGGACGCCCGCAGGCGAATCCATAGAAGGAGAGGTGCGTGAACCGCGCGAAAGAGAAGCGACGCACAGTTTTTGGTTGCAGTATAAATGAGCAAAAGAATAAACCTGGTAGTCGAACAGTTTGCGATAAAGAGAAGTGAAAAATTAGCCTCAAAGTTGTGCCGTGCGAATGCGGGAAGGCTGTCCTGTCGATTTGTCATTGCTTGAACGTTTGAAACAGGAGCCTAACAGGCGTGGATGGGATCCACTTGAATGTGTGACAAAGGCGGGAAGCCTGTTTGTGTAAAGGAAGGAAACCCCGGTTGTTTTACGTGCTTGTCGACCACTGCAACAAGGCACGCCAGAGCGTGTGGCATACAAATCGACGAACGCCCCAACCTCCAGCATGTTATTCAGCTTAAAATGACAATCACACGCCACCCGCTACTCAACATCGACCTTGGTAACGAAACAAAATATAAGGGAAAATATCATGCTCTCTCTGGCTACTATAATAACAGTGCCTGAAGCTCCGTGGGGGATGGCCGCCAATTGGCTGTTGTTTGTCGCTGTCGCTGACGGTCACACCTTGTCTCCCTCGTATCGCTCTGATTATCAGCGGACTGGCTCCCGGCCCCCGCCTGGTCTACAGCGCCTCTCTGTGCGTAGTTTGACAATATTTCAGAGGTGCGACGAAGTATCTTCTGCTCAATGGTGTCGGGCGAGTACATGACGTAGACATGTGTTTGCTTTGTCTGTCCACAGCGGTCAATTCGCCCGATCGCCTGCTGATGGAGAGCAGGGTTCATGTTGGGCTCCATGAAGACAAGATGGTTTGCAAAGGTCAGGTTCAGACCTGCGCTAGCAGTGCGAGACGATAAGAACAGGACGAAACGGCCACTCTCCACTTCTTCATTTCCCACCGCAGCCGCACGCTGCAGGGCATGCAACTGTGAAAACATCTTCCTTTTCCCTGCAAGGGAGATGCGGCTGTCGAGCATATAAACCGGCGAGTAACCGACCTCCCTCAACGCCTCCGCGCCAATTTGAAGTACTGCAGGAACCTTGGAAAAGACCAATATGCCATCATCTGGTGTTTTCTGCCAAATTTCCCCCAACAATTCAACAAGCCGCGAGACGCGGCTTCCTTTCCCAACAGTTGCCAACTGAGCCTTGAGCACTTCGTCAGGAACAACACGCTCGTCCGTCTTGGTTGCGTGTCTTTGCTGAGGACACGGTGCGCTCTTCTCCACATTCTCCATGTCAATCAGCCACTTTTTCCCTTGAATACTCACTCTGTCGCGGCAGCACGGGCAGCGTGCGGTCGCCCCATAAGACGCTGATGAGCGTGTCACATGAGCAATCTCCACCAAGCACTCCTTGCAGAACATGTGGAAGCACCTTAGCAGGGTTGGCGTTAGCATAGTGTCCAGGCAAATGGAGCAGTTAGGCAGCTCCGGCGGGACTCGCAGCAGCTTTTGCAGAACGTCGATAGTGCTCTCTGGCGCGACAGCTGTTTCGCTACCCCTGTTGGGCCCAAGTTTTTTACTGCCCCCTTTTGTGGCAGAAGCTTCTGGCGTGGTACCGATGGTTGCAAAGTGAAGTGCATCCGACGGAGAAACCACAACAAATGAGCTTGCGAATGTATCGACGCTGTCCGTCACCTCGGTCGACACAGGCGCGCTTCTGCGAAGCGACTGTGCTCCATCACGCAACTCTTCAAGGATTGTGGATGGATGTAGCGCCGCATGTGTCAGGAGTCGTACCCAATTCAAAACCTTCACGGTGCAGTTTCCCAACAAGCCCTGTCGCTGCAGGAGTGATGCTTCTTCTCTCACAATTGCAGCTGCGTAGTCATAAATAAAACGCTCACCCGCGAGTAGAGGGACCTCCACTCGGGTTTCTTGCACGGGGGCGAGCAGCAGTTCCTTTTCAATGCTAGCATTCTTCTCGTGTCGGACCATAAAGTGCGCAAGATACATGAAGTAGTGCGTCGCACGTGCGATAGCATTTTGGTCGTTCTCGCAGCGCCGCACTGCAGACACGTAAGATTCATCGTCCTCACCGTAATTCGAATCGCAGTTACTGTCGGCAGCGTTGTGGCTGGGCGGGCCGCGTCTGGAGAGGCGGTACAGTAGACTGTCCCTCCGAGCGAGAAGAGGAGCTCCCTCAGCACCGTCTCTTAGACAGTAGGGGCTGCATCCTCTGCAAAAACACGGCCCACACCTGATGGTTTTAGATGGCAAGGGCTCCAGCCTTCTATTGTGGGCAGAGGATTCTTCTCCACTCCCAGCGGTGCTCCTTAGGGCATACCCTCGCAAGCCCCTTGCCTTTCGGTACGCGTTCACCACATTGATACAGAACGAATCTCGATACGACACACCAACACACCAGGGGGCACCATCAATCCTCATGTATCCAGGCGATGTGCTGACGCGCAGGAACCTGAAAAGCCCGTCAAGGGATTTGGAACTGTTGTTATTTATAGGCGTGCCAGACACAACCCAGCGATACCGCGCATGCAGGTAATATAGCAGCTCGCTGCTGGAACATCTCTGTGATTCGTCAAGCACAATGCGTTCAAAAATCAAATCTGTGAAACGAAAGGCATCACTTTGCACAAAGGAACGAGCATTACGTCTAAAATCCCGCAGGACATCCTGGGAAGACTTGGAACCTGTGGTTGTGCCGTTCTCCTGAGATATTTCACGACGCGTGTCATTAACCACCGCGATAAGATCTGCCATTACGTTTTCTTGTGTTGCCGTCACTGTTCCAGGCTGTCGCACACCAGAGCTCTGGTTGTCTTCTGCCTGATGTGGACTCGCCTTACTCAGAGCTTCCAGTTCCTTCAAGGAGATACTGTCGTATTGCTTTTCGGGCAAAAACATACCAAATAGGCGGAAGACTACGTCCAACTCGGTGCGCAAGTGAACGTTAAGCGTCTCGTACGTTGTAATGACAAAATCCGCAGACATAAAATCCATGATGGTGTAACGGAAACGTGATGGACCGTGGAAAATGACATATCGCGCAGTAGGGTAAAAGCAGTCAATCTCCGATACCCACTGAGGAAGAAGTGAGTAAGGGATTACCAAAAGAGTGGTGTGGGGAAGTGGTGTGGGCTTTTGCAGATTGATGGTGCACGCAGAAGCGTCGCACGGTGGAAGTCGAAGAGCCTTTGGCCACTCCACCCATTTGGGCCTTTGGACGCACATACGACATTGAGAAGCGTAATCATCATAATTGCTCTCACCATCCGCGCCGTCGTTCCCACTCCCATCGCGGCACGCGCCAGCGGAACCGCTTGCGTGATTTCTCTCGTCCACTTCCTCCCCCTCCCCCTTCTCATCGTCGTCCTCGTCCTTCATCTTCATTTCCCTCAACTTCCTGGACGAAGCGCATAGCGAGAGCACGACTAGCGTCTTCCCCAACCCCATTTCATCACACAGGAAACCACAATGCTTTCTCTGACGCGCTAAATGCGCAGCCAAGGAGCTGCTTCGTGCAACAAAGCACTCAGAGCGTAACGAAGAATAAAACAAGGAATACCCTTCGTCCTCGTGGGTCTTCTCACTCTTCTTTCCATCACCATCCTCCCGAGGCAAAACACTATTTAGTGGCGCGTTGAAGGGTAGTTCCATATATTCTGCAAGCCCCTTAGTCTCGCGCATCATCATAAACGCTAAACTTTCCATCTGATGAGGCATGAGCCGGGCGCGAATATATTCGTGTGGAAAAAACTCACTCATTGCTGAAACGTACATGGTGAGGTCGCAAACCGAAAAGCTTGAAACTCCTGAAAGCACCTCCGCTGCACTCGAATTAAAGGGAATATAGTTCTGCACGGAGATAGTATTGCGATACGTTCCTCTAGCCATAAATGCGTCTCTTACGCATATGCTGTCTTCCTCAGAACAACTCTCTTCACTGCTGTCGTTGTGAGGGGCCATGGAGGACCGTTTTGGGGTGGGAACGATACCACTGGTCAATGACTTGCGAAATAATGCGGCTATGCGGCTTGTCACAGACTCCAACATGACATGTGGCAGCGAGGTGCGCTCGGAGACGGCACAGTAAATAGTGAAAAACGCTCCCATCGCTTCTCGAAGAATCAACTGCCTTTCAGGCATAGACTCTTTGGCCCGGAAACATGAAAAAACTGAAAACTCTATTTCCGTCTTGCAGGAGTCCTCGGCCCACTTTGTTTCGTTGGCCTTCACCTCATCCAGCAGCTGTGTGTACCAACGTAGTTTGGTGGAGTCGCTGTCAGCCACACTGCTACCGCTAAGCGCGGCGGATGTCGCTTGACTCCTGCGGGAGTTCTTCACTGGCATCTCGCAGGGAGCGCCGGCACACAGTGCTGCCAGAGCCGATGAAAGTGGTGCACCACGGTTTGATTTTACAGCCCCGCGACGCCTAACACAACACAGGTGAAGCGCCTCAAACAGACTTGAGAATTTGCAATTCAGAGTCACGTTGAACAACGAAAAATCGTTTTTATTTACTGGCATACAGTGGCTCAGTAGGAGGAGTAGTTGGCGATGGGCCTCCCAGTACTCGCAGCCAGCGCTGTCCTCACACAGGGAAAGTTCCGAATCAAGCTTTTCCAAGGCGTCCGCAACCAGCTTTCTTTTATTCGTCGACATTAGTATGTCATCAGAGGAAACACGGCCCGTTTCCAGAAGTATTTGAACAAGTGTAGGAGTGGCACCTGTAGCTAAATAGATTTTGCGGCAAGCGGGGCAGGCAATGAACAGGAGAGCGCACAGCCCACCTACCGTCTTTAGCGCGCCAGCAAAGCACATGAGTAGACTCTTGATGCGAAAGCAAAAAGCTGGTGGTTCCACCTTTTGACCACCTTCCGGCAGGCTGGCCTCTGCTTCTTCCCCACTCACAGCACGGCGCCACTCGTGAATTATGAAGCGCCACACGCAAGGCAGAGAGGCAGCAAAACGTAACAGCGAGACGTTACCTGAGGCCTTGGTTGTATCACGTTCATCAGAGACCGCGCTCACAAACTTGAACGACGAATGCCGGTTGTTACAATGGAATGTGTACCGTACGTAGTGCGCGAGGTGCTTCTTCAGCACCTCCCTCCTTTCTTGGACACCAAGCTCTGCGCCCGCGAGGTTTGGCTTTTTCCCGCTGGCAGTGCCAGTGCAGCTCCAGAAGAGACCATCCTCACGCGCAGACGGTTTGACCAGACCACCTTGAGAAATGGCGGATGCGGCCCGCTGTTGTCGCCCACGCTCCAGCTGCTCTTCAAGTGCCCTGAGAGCATAGCCAGTGCTGTCTTCGTTCTCATCTACCGGTTCTCCATCAGGTGTGGAGCGGTTTTCAGCACACACGCAGCCGGTGTGAGGCGAGGTAGCCTCTTCCACCACCTCTGACTCCATTGATGGCGTCGACTCACGCCCTCGCTTTTGGCCCCCTCTTTTTGGTGCCATGCTATATATTCGTCTACGCCTTCCTTCTCACGTATCTTTACAGCACCTGCTCGCCGAAAACACGCCCCACCTCCACGTTGCCCAGCCCGAATCGGTAGAAGTGTAGCTTTCAGCCGTCAACACAAAGGCGATCCTCCGTGAACAATGCCAAAATCAGTTTATACTTGCTGTTATGTAAATGTCTTTCTTACTTCTTGTTTTTAATAGCGAGTTGGAAGCGAAAGAGCCGATGGGGCAGGCAGCAGAAGTGCTTGTCCGTCGTCGTTGCGTTAACGGTACTAAAGATGCCCAACCACTCACTCAGCTACCACGTTATGGAAGCCTTCATGCCACTCGCATGCGTCAGAAAATGGAAGGAGGCGAGACGTGAAAATCGAGGGCAAAGATGGATCGAGCGCGAAGTGTTTCCGATGTATGCAGTGACTTGGCAAAGCTCAGCGGCCTCACACAGCGGAAAGCGCGCACCAACATAACCTTGGATTGCCTGCAGGGGCGAGCGGACAAGGCTGAATTTCCTTAGAAACGATAGCCAAAGCTGTGTGTGTGGTACACGAGAAGGCGCGACAGTCAAAAAGAGTATGAGGTTTGGCAAGCAAAAACTGTGGGGTCCTTCTGGCCCATCATTAACATCAGCGGTAAGTTGACGGCGCAGCATTAGGCACCACTCGTGGGGTTTGGAACAGAGGCAAATCATGAGGGCTCGTTGGGGGTTCAGCGACAACGGCAAGGACAACCGGAGAAGGAAATGACATCTCAATTCGTTGCATGGCGCGCTCGCATAAAGCGTGCAAGAACACCGTTTTTCCAACAAGGCACCAGCGACGCATGACACCGCACACAAAAAGCCCTTGATCACCTGTCGGTCTTTGACTCCTGGACCGTGCATCGCCAAAGGGAAGCAGCCACACTGTGTCCTCAAGCTTGCTGCGGATTCGCGGAAATGAGGGCCGTAAAGGACTTATCAGAGTCTCTGGCCGCAGTTGTGTGGTTCCAATGACCTCTACCGCAGCCTGATACCAGACAACGGGGCCAACGTACCAGGCCGAATCACCAGCTTTTCGCCCACAAACACGTCCGTGCACATACGCTAGTAGATTCCCGTCTAACGCGAGAGGGACGACAGGTAAGAGTGGGGTGCACGTGCTTCAAATCACTTAATGCATAGGTTGGGTGAGCCTTGAGTAATTCCGATAAACTAGTGAGAACGGGGACAATAACGAGAAAACATACAAAACTCTAAAAGTGTCTGCGCAGATTGTTTTATTGCACCTGCTTTCGCTCTAGCACACAACCAGATGCGTACAGAGCAGTACACCCGTGCACCCTGATGTGCAGCGGGACGCCATGTCAGACACAGTGCAAGCGAATAAGGCGGCTCCGCAGATCACAGCACTTCTATAAAACATTTAGTATGGCGGTACAGAAGCATGGGGACAAAAGTGAACCTAGGATCAAAATACCTTCCAGACAACAACGAATAGGCCAGTTGTCCATCAACTCACAGATCACAGGGTGAGCGACCCTGGTAAACTTGTTGCGATTCACTATTGTTCTGAAAAGAGCGGATTCAACAACTCTGCGCTGGCATGCTAGCTTCCAT
This sequence comes from Trypanosoma vivax, assembly GCA_021307395.1. Classification (NCBI taxonomy): domain Eukaryota; phylum Euglenozoa; class Kinetoplastea; order Trypanosomatida; family Trypanosomatidae; genus Trypanosoma; species Trypanosoma vivax. Next base: position 13,405 of record SOPI01000107.1, on the reverse strand, counting down.
TACGCCGGCACCGGCAGCGAACAACCCACACAAAGCGGTGCCTCGCGCCGGGTCAAGTACGGAGCAAACATAATGATCCAACTAGTTACCCACAAAAGAAGGTGATTCAGGTCTGAGCAAGGCAGAACGCAGCATAGAAAACAAAGGTAAGCAAGAGAGTAAATGGTAAATAGCCTCACACCGCAGGAGTCAGTACAACTACGAGGAACTTCAAATGGAAGCAACATTCGCAGATGCTACATGTCAATAAGAATCCTAAACTAACCCCCGCCACTCCATCCATTAGTCACGGAATCCATTGGTATCGCCACCCCGTTCGCCTCACTTACGAAAAGCTGCCGTGCCCAGGTAGGGCACAGGGTGAAGGATGTCTTGTTTCCACAAAGTAGCACACAGATCGGGCAACTGGTGCAAGGAACACTCAGTGCACTGTAGGTATTTCTGCGCCCTTATGCAAGAAGGCAGACGACGTTTTTGCTGGCAAGGTACACTACAGATGTAAAACACGGCAAGCCCACATCTGCTCTCCTTTTCTATTTCGCCACAGCGGCCAAAATGAGGAGCTCAGGAATGTTGCATCGATTGGCCTGCACGCTTGTGCTCTAGAGGCTCCATTCTCTTCATGGTCTTGGAGTGCCTTGAGGAGTATCCCTCTCACCTACCAGCAGCCGAGTGCCAAGCGCAGCCGTGAACACAATACATGCGTCTCCATAAGGGACGGTATAGCAACAGCACGCCAAACAGATGCGTGGATGGCTTTGGGCGGGCTCATTGGAAACAAACTACACATCCTACAGTAATGCAGTCAATCACACTGCTGGTGCTAATATACGTTCGTAACCGTGTATGCGTAGTATCTTATGGCAGTGAGGACTTCGTACACAGCTCACAAGATTTGCAGATATTCATGGTCCGCGTACCCGACTGCGGGTGCAGAAAGAGAGTCGGGTGCAGCAGCTAGTTGGCACACTGCACCCGCGTGGAAGCGTTCGGCGCATGAGGGACAGTGAAGCAAAGCGCCGAGCGCACTGGGGCATGCAAACGACCACTCCAAGCCTCATCCATAAAGAACAGGACGTGCACCCAGTGCGCAAACTACACGCGGTCCGCATTCGGTCTCATCATTTTACATTCTTGGGACGCTAGCAGCTCAGCCGCGAAAATTCCACAATGCTGATGGCTGCGTTGCCTGGCGTCACCTGCTGGCACAACCACCGTTTACATGCGTCTGCGCCTATCAGAAAGGACCAGCCCAACTGCGATCTGCAATGGAACACGCTCGACTTCTTAACAAGGCATTGTTGCTGTATAGTGCCGTGCAAAGGCGGTGTCTGCCGTCTCATCATCTATGGCAGCTCAGGTTCGCAACCCAACATAAGTACTCGTGCTCGCCGGTCATGAAGCATCGGCTACAGCGGTGCACTTCGGATACGTAATCTGCTCACGAGTATTGCAGCTTCCAGTGCCAGGCATTTAATTCCCAATGACGCATTGAAAAGACAACCGTACTACTATTATTACAGGTGTCACCAGTTCCAATGTAGTGAATAGCGTATTATCACAATGGGTCCGCACTTACCAAAAGCACAAGGGTCTGAAATAATTATTGATTGCCATCACACTGCAGCTCGTGTGGCCTTCTACGTCTGTGCCGGACAAACAAGGCGCTTTGAAGTTACTCAAGCCTATAAAACAATGGTGGGCACAAACGGCAGCGTACAGCATGGGTGAGCAGCAGTTGGCATGACTGCTTGAACCAACAAGGAGTACACACTTGAAGCTATGCACGGCTACTTGCTCAAGGCGAGTGTGCTTACTGGTTTCTGCTCACAACACCCAACCGCCAGCCTGCCTCACGCAAACAGCGTCGCTCATACAAATCGCCCTTTCACTGTCTGTGTGACGTTACTACGGTCGGCACCTTTCATGGGCTCCAGTCATCAATATTTCCGAGTCGTGTACGACACATGCTCTGCCCCAAGTCAGTGAACTAACTCCTTAAGGGTATCTGGTACAGCAACCCACAGTAACGGTGCAAATGTGCAGCTGATGACCCTTTAACACACATGCCAACGCGTCCAATCCCAGCGTGAAAAAACGGGATGAAGTGGGTCACTTCGTGGTGTGTTGCAGTCTCGAATCAGAGTAACGCAATTACCCATATAACACAATAGGACGGGCGTTTCCCGCCCACTCACGCCCGTAAAACGAGCGATGGCAAGGGCCATGCGTTGTCAGAATGATTGCAGCGATATCTACAGCCTCATCAATGTGAAGAAATAAGGGCCACACAATAAAGAAGCTTCCTCACGCATTCAGCTCATCTGCAGGCATCAGCGGCACCGCGGTCTCGAGACGAGGGATGGCGTCTCCACAGCCGTGCAAGTTATTTTGCCACGCCCTCACGACACGTGTTGGTATAAAAAAGAAGGAATATATCCATGCAACCACCCAGGCAGAGCCAGCTGCTTGGCAGTGCACACACACACACACCAATGAAAGCAAATATAACGTTACTAGGTGGAAAGTTGGACGCACATGTCTCACTCACGTTTCTACAACAAAGCATCAGCGTTTACCAAGTAGCACGCCTATTTAACCCACGGAGTTGGTGATATACACCAAAGGTGACCGCAGAATTAGCGGCAACAAATAATGCAGAACGTTGTGTCGGTCATTGCTGTACCTCACATAGGAAACCACACTCGTGCGCATGAGGTATTCCAGTAAAAATTCCACTCATAGTTAGCAAAAGATTGCTTTACTACAAAACTATGAATCAGCATGATCCCGAGCGCCACCCTTGTGTCTTTGGGGGCATACTATGAGCCCACTTCCACCATGTACACAGCTTGTTCCCTTCAAGGCTCCAGGTACTGAATACAAATGGAAAGGCAATTTCGGCACCTCACATCTTGTTTATCTGCGGCAAAATCCTAACTGACTCGTCCAGACATTTAAGCTATGCGCCTCGTAGAGTTTTTTGTGCTGTGGTGCAGTAGCAGCAGTGGAGACAAGCACTCAACATTATGGGAAGGTAGCGCGAATGCTGTCTCGGGGCTCGGAGGTATCTTAAACGCACACATGCGCATTGTCAGACTGGGCACTGAAGGCCACTTCTTCGATCGTGCTCTAGAAAAACATTTTTGTAGCACCAACAAGTGCACACGACGAAATATATAAATCACCTTCCTCAGAGCAACCTAATGAATTTAAAGCCTGTCATTTCGCTCGAGTGCGAACAGGACAAAAAGTGTACTTTGATGTGTCGCATGGCGGATCGATGAGGCATGCATGGACGGCCTCTCTTCCAAGCAGTGCGCTGTTTTCTGTAGCTAGGTGAAAGTTGGAATAAGATAAAGTGTGTAGGAGAAGCCCGCATCCTCCAGCAGAAGGGGGAGGCATTGCATCCACGCCGCTACGACAGTCCCAGTGGTACAAAGGGGCAAACACGGTCACTTACAAAACCAATCCATCAACATCAAGCGGCACAAAACAAAGCGACGGGCTCTGGTAGAAGGGAAAGGCAGTTATAAAAAACAGAGATAATAAAAACTCCGCATCTTACGCGTCAATGATAATACAGGTTGCGAAGCCACGGCGTCGGGAAGAGACAATGCAAATGCATATTCCGAAAAGGCCTTGTGTCGATACTACTCAATGAATAAGTTCACACAAAATGGCAATTATTGTATGTCAGCAAAAGCGAATGCGCAGTGCTGTAATTTGATACGCTTATTTCTGCGAGTTCGTTTGGTTTCAAAATAATAATAATAACTGAAGACACGCCAACAGCAAAGCATTTCATAATACGCGTCAGCTCTGATTCCGTCTTGCTCATCTAACCTATAACCTTTCCTCTGTCTTTTGCAGGGTACTTGACTACGGTTAGCGTTTTATTTTATTTTATTTTTTTTTGTGACGACAGACAAGTTGTTCTTATAAGTGAAGGAAACATGGTGACAAACGCGCCTCAAACAATTGCGGACGCGGAGCAAAAAACTTTTATGCATACTATGTGCTACTTATTGAACAGCGCGGGGAGGCGTTCTTTTTTTCGCCTGACTTCCTCAAGCGGACGTAAACGTTGCGCATGCCGATGGTTTCTTGCGTATGAAAAATGGAAACTCCTCTTATTCTTTGGAAACAACGAGGTGAAGTTCATAGATTTGTGAAACGCAATGGCTACCCCTGAATTGCCTGGGGACGGTGGTTTCATCCGCGCATTCGAAGTTACAAGGGAATGGCTTCAGAACGAACAGGTCGCATTGGAGGAGGGCAGATTCGCGCTCCTTCACCAGTGCGGAGCGGCGCAGTCGTAAATTGACGAAGAACATCAACACATGCAAACACAGTTCGTTGCCGCGAATGGCGAAAGCCCCGGCTTGAAGCAAAAAGAATGCAGGCTGGAAGGCCGGCCCCAGCAGGTGCTCGACCACACCAAAAGTCTCCAAAACGCCAACGGAGAGCTCGCGGTTGGGAATGGGCTTTCAGAAGTTCCGAGGGTCCTCGAAGGCACGGAAACGCGAGGCGCGAGCGCACAGAGGAGCGAGCCCAACGCCCAGCCGCCGCGCCAGTGAGCGGGGGCGATTTTTCATGCGCCCACAACCGACGAACAGAGGCCTCTGCAGGAAAATGGCGACCCCTTAATGGGGAATGTTGGATTTCGCGGGATCCAGGGGTTTCGGGATAAACTCAGCGAGACGCCCTTTAAGGCTGAAGAAAAGATTCGCACGCACGAGGGCGCGCTCGAGTAATTGGGGGCGACCTCGCCGGAGCACTTTTTAGCAGCGTGCCGCGGCATTTTTCCAATGCCGCCAAAGGCCGGATTTTTGTTGCAAGATGCATTGGGTGAAACGGCGGTATGGGCACGGGCCGCTGGCGAAATTTGCCTCGCAGACATCCCGAATCGGCTGGGCAGATGCGCTTATAACCGACGGCTTCCCGTGCGCGCGGCCGGCGCACATCCAGGCGCGCAAGCGGCGCCACTCGTTGGGGCACCGAAAGGGCCTTGAAAAGCGGAGGGCCCGTATCACCGGGTGCGCCCAAAGGCCCAGAGCCAACAAACGCCTGCGCCGAGCAAAGCGAAATGCTTTCGCTGCGGGCGAATGGGGTGCCACAGTTCAGCGCGTTATGTGAAAGTGGCTCATGGGTCTTATTGGAAGCCAAAAGGCACACGGCGCCAGGAAACAATGAGCTCCGGGGTCGATATGGCATGGGATTCCGCCACCGAAGAAAACAGACAACGCTGCATTTAAGCCCGTCGCGCTGCGCGGTCCGAGGCCGGGGGAGAGGCAGCTATGGGCGGCGTTCCGCCAACGCTCAGGCCGCTGAAGGCATACGCAAACGAAATTGTCACCATGAGGGCGCCAGGCCACGATCCGCACCTCGTGGCTTTGGCTTCGGAAGCGAACCGCGTCGCCGAGGGAATGTGGCCGGGGTCAGCGTGGGAGCAGAGAATGCCCATAATGAGACGCCCGAGTAAACTTGCCAAAGAGCGCGGCCTGGAAATGTCAGGAGAGGGCGTGGCACTTTTCATTGTGAGTTTGAAGCTGGCGAAAAGCAGCGTCGTGTGGAACGAAAGAGCGCTGTTGTAGCTGGTGGCGGCCGGGAAGGCGCCGGCTCAGAAGTTTCTTCCGGGCCTTCGGGGGTCAGAGACGGAAAATCCCACAAGGCAGGCACGGCCAATGATGCGGTGGGAGCTGGGCCTCGTTTGTAACGCGGTGGGGTCCGAGGGGGGCCGCGTTGCTATACGGCTCGCGCCGGTCAAGGCGGGTCGCTGTGGCGAAATCGCGCTGCGGCTGAGGGAAGGCTTTGTCAAGCACCCGGGCGGCCGCAACACTCTCACTGTCGACTTTGGCGCTCTGCAAAAAAGCGCTCAAGGCGGGCCTGGGCAGAGCAGCGCGCTGTGTGTCGATTGCGGGCGCGGCGGTGATCAAACACAATTTGGGCCCGAGAATTCGGACGCAGCTTGGGAAGGGCGCGGAACAACAGGAACTGTTGCACAGCACCGCGCGGCGCCCGGGACACTTGGTCGCCATTTTGAACAGCTCCGCGAAGTTGACGGCCCTCATGTAGAGGACGCGCTGGGAATGGCCAAATTGCCTCGCGCGCCTCAAAAGGCCGTGGGCGAAGATAAGGTACCAAGGCCGCTTTTTAGTGGGCGCGGTGCTTTGGGATGCGCTCGGATGGCCAGGGTGGCCGCTGTGGGGCGCGGGTTTGGGGACGCTGCCGCTGGAGTGGGCGAGGCGCCGCCTCAACACCAAGGCACCGCGGCGCGGTGTGGCGCGATGTGCTCCGGTCGCCGGAAAAGCGTTCATCAAAACGCGAACCGAAGTCGAGAATTTTGGGGGCGGACGCCAAAGAAATGGGGAGGGCCGGCGTCATTCGCGAAGCGCCGTGATAACCTAAGAAGGTTTTGGTGGTGTCTTTCCATCGTCGTTTTGGCGAAAGCATCGGGGCTGGGAAGGCGTTTCGTTGCATGGCCGAGGGTGAAAGCGAGCGCGGCGATTATGAAGCCGAGGCGCCGCTACCGCATGTGCCGTGCTCTCTGGCCACTGTGCTTTGCGAGGTCGCAGCTGTGTTTGATCTAAGGGCGCCCTTCTTCCGGGCCAGCCTCCCACATGGGTCGCGCAAGTTTCCGGTGTCGCACGGAAACGGGCAGGCTGGTGGAGCGCGCGCGCGGGTGTTTGCGGGCGACCCCGCGGTGGTGAGCCCGAGGTGCGCCGAACCGAAGTCACTAAAAATACGCGTTCGGATTGACAATATTCGAATCAGCTGGGCGCGGCGAGTGTGAAGAAGCGGGGCCGTGCTGTAACCCAGATTGTGGGGCAGTGCGGCGCCGTGCTCGGTGGGAGTAGCTTCGCCACCAACAAGTGGGGTTTTATCGGCGCGCCTTTCGACCTCGAAACTGGCACCGTGTGCCCGAGCCAAAAAGCGATAAGAAAGCTCAGGGAGACGCCGCCGCTGGAAAGACCCACGGCGGCGCCCCGCTCGAGCACTATTTTTTTCTGAAGGCAATGGGCCGGGGGCCTCAAAACTCAACAGGGGACTTTTTCATCTTAATGATGACGCCGGCCTGCCAGCGCATGCGGTTAGGCAGGGCAACCGTTGGGCAAGCACATTGCTGGAGAACAGATCCGTCACGCCGCGAAGTTGTCGACTCACTTCGGCCAAATTGGCGACAGACGTCTCCATGTAAGGATGGCGCGCGCTCCTGTTTGGGGATAGCGGTGGATGTGTGTGGCGGGCAGCGGGCGGGGACGGAGGCCACACCGCATCTCGCAAGGCGAGGCGCGTGCCGTGTCTCTGGCACTCGGTTCCTTTGCTGAGGCGACGCCGAAAATCTGCACAGTTGCATTGGTAGCAAAGCGGCAGCGAATGTAATGAAGAAAGGCGGCGCACGCCCTGACGCGCTGGTGCGCGGACTGTCGCTTATCGATGAGGTGTTGCAAGAACAAGGTGTGCAGGCCTCTTGTGCCCACATTGCCTCTGCCGAGGACCCTGCCGACGGGATTTCTCATGGAAACGGGCTTATGCGGGTGGACGTCGCGAAGGCTTGGCGCATGCGAAGGGGAGAGTGGAGGGCGAGGCGGAAAGCGCCATCCCGCTTCTTCCTTTAATTGGCCATAGTTTTTAGACATTGTCCTCCAGTAATGGATTTTGATTTTCCATGTATCGCGCGGCATTGCCTGATTAAGCGTTATTTTAGCCGCACTTCCCTTCATATTTTATTTTCCGTTGCAAGCAAGGGTTAGGCAGGGTGTGGTTTAACAATAATTATTATTATTATGCCTTGAGTGTCTGTCGAGGCCGCTTCAATTCACACATTGGCCGCGCTTTTCGGCGCAGTATCAAACACAGCACCTCACTCACCGCTGCTTATATTTTTTAATAATTAAACGCAAGCCTCTTTCGCGCATACCAAATAATATGTACCATTTAGTTCCCATCTTATTTTAAAAATAGACGAAGAACCTCTTCGTAGTGGTCATCATTTGCCCTTTTCCCTTGCTATGTTGCCGCTGAGGGTCATTTTGAAATTAACGCCTCACAAATTATCGTCAATTTTTAATTCAGCGCCTTTTATTCTCTGTGGTGCTTTTGACCTCTTTACCACAAAGAATTCAGCGGATAGGTGGTAATTCACACACTTTTGTTCTATTACTAATTAAAATGCGTGCGCGCATTTTCAACCACCAGTTCCCCGCATCATCATTGCTGTTGAATTATTTGTTCTTTGTCATGAGATTTGGGCAACTTTTCCCGTTGCGAAATTATATTTGAGAAAATTCTACGAGGCACTGTGCTAATATACACAAAAATGGACTGCGAAAGCCACAGCGTTGCTTTGATTTCAAACGCACACGGCTGTTGTCTGGTCCTAACGACCGTATCGCTGTGCTATGGTCTACACGAGAAATCATATGCGAGCTGCCCCAATTTATTTGTGCTGTTTCCCCATGTGACACTTCACCCTGTTTAAAGGACTAGCATTTATTAAGTAAGACATTTTTGGCAGGCGTCGGTATGTCGCTACTGGACAACGTTCAAATCCATCTAATCCCGCATTTATTTGAGTGACAAATAAACAAGCATGCTTCACTCCAGCACCCTTAGTAAAACCCAACTTTTTAGTCCTTTCCACGGCACAAAAATGATTCGATGACGAACAAAACCTTCTCTTATAAATTTCTCTACTCCATGCAATTGGAAGCGTGGAATTACCCACAGTTTTGAGCGGGAAAAGTACTATGCTAGCGTGCTCAGCCGCGCGTTTCCATCATGTATTTCCCGATTTATAAGCCACCGACTGCCACATTTTCCACGTTTCATGAGAGCTGCATCGTTTTGCGCCACAACCTCAATCGGATTGATAAGCTTCGTAGTTGTTTTCGTCACCACCTCGCTTCGCGGAGCGTTTCGTTGTTTTATTCCATTCAGTCAATAAATCAGTTACTATTATCAATTTTATTATTTATTAAAATTTTATGCACACTTGATCGTCGGATTGTCACATTTTAATTAAATTAATTCATAAGTAGATAACAAATTGACTTATTGATCGATTAATTGGCGATGGCAGTGTAATTTATTTATCGAGTTGTATTATACCATTGTTTTTGAATATTTTTGTGCAGTGTCTGTTGTTTTACCCACAACCACACATACGACTGGCCGGTTATAGGAGAGCAGTGCCTATTATTTGCGTGACTCAAATTTCAAGCTTTGGATCAAAATTAAATAATATCGAAAGCTTGGATGCTACAAAGCGGTATCCGCGCTTGTCATTTCTTGGGTGGGCGTGGTCTACCCGCCCAAGAGGTCTTGGCGCCTGTTTACACACAGGTCACCATCTCAGCCACAAAAATAGGGGTATGCATTTCGTTGTCGGGTCAATCATGAGAATTTTCACTGCTCCAAAGTGTTTTACCCTTTGGATGTTGTGGAGTCATTGCACAGCTATTGTTTTACCTGAGGATGCAAAATGCCGATATGTCCATTATCCCGTTTATGGCGCTACTAGCGAAATGTTCCGCGTGCGTCTGTGGTTTATTGACTGATGTCGCCAACGCACGCTTTGGACAAGATTTCTTGATTTTGCCAGCGATGTGCACTATGCCTCTTGTTGGAAAGTTGGCAGTTTGTTGGCAAAAAAAAAAAAAAAAAAAAAAAGAAAAAAAACCAGTGCGACGCATGTGAAGTGCGTTTGACGGGCTGTTCCCCAACATCGGTTCGTCAAATAGCAGCGCCTGCCACACAGTACAGCATCTGAGCCCTCTACGTTCGTTCTCCAATTTCCTTGTGTGCACGCGTGCCTCTCGTTTGAGACCACCGGCGTCGAAGTTTCTTGTCTATCAGAGTGATGTATCGGTGAAGTCCGTTAAGCAACAATTCCACTCTCCTAGTATAGAATGTCACTTCCTTTCTGCGCTTATGTTATCGCTGTGAAACAGAAATGCTGCTGCGCGTGAATAATGCTTTGGTATATGAAGGGACCCCTTAACGTTTGCACTGCTTCTGTATTTTTCGGCAATGCGGACCGTGGTCGATTCCGTACGTCAGATAGTAAATTGACAGTTTCTTGCAGCAGCTTTTACACGCAGCGGTGCCAGCGAAAACTGCGCGGTATTGCGCTCGTCGAATGGACTGCCACAACTCTGCTTGGCAGACGCGAACAACGCTTTGCTCCGTGAAGCCTTTATTTCTATTCTCGCCCGGCTTCACGTTGCGCCACGCACCAGTTCAGAGTATCGGTCTCATGGTTGCTGCTTGTTTCTCCACTCAGCTGCTGTGCGTGTGAAGATTAAACAACGTTTCACAACGGTGGCTCGGGTACTCGGCAAAGCGCTGCAGGAAGGATGGGTTGCGTCCGCTTGGTGACCCTTGCGGGGCCGTTTTCGGTTCCCTTCATTTACTAGTTGATGCCAACGCGCTACTAGATTATTGTGATGATCCCCTATTTTTCCCCTGTTCTTGGCCAAGAGTAGACAATTTGTTGCAAATTCCCATCTTTGATGCTAGTGCCGTGCGCATGCTGTCCGAGAGATGCCATTGGCAGCTGTGACTCATGAAACTTTCCACTTTGTCTGGCCGCTATAATGCGACATGTGCGCACGCCCGATCCATCCAAGATACGGAGTGGTACACCCAATGCTGCGACTGTTTCAACTCGTATGGATACCGTGCGTAGATACTTGCAGTGATTGGATGAATATACTAGTGATCATCGTCATTGTTTGCGGGAGTGCTGTGTGAGGCAGCAAGATATACGATTGTCATCGTGGCAAGATGTTCTGAGGTACCCAACCCTCGCTGTGTGCTGATTCGCGCACTGGGGTGTATATACCCTTGCGTATTTGTATGTACGATCGCAGCGCTGCCACGCATGCGGCGGTGGTGGCGTACGATGCTATACTCTGGGCTGCGCTGCTGCAAAGAAATCTGTTTGTACGCATCGTGTGTCGCGAGCCCTTTGCCTCCTTTTGCTCGGCGTTGAGTGTTCACTGCCAGAGAATCTTTGCTGACCAAAAGGCGCATTCCTGCTTGACAGAATGTGCATGGGAGAGCATCAAGGGGTTATCCGTCCTTCGGTCTGCCGACACATCGGCGTGCTTGAGCAGACTGGCACGCACCATTTCGCAGGGGCATCATTCCCAGTGTCTACCAAATGCGTAGGGTGGCCGGCGCACATGCGCTCTGCAAGCCTGCGGGACATCGTGTGTGCCACTGCCCAGCTGGTGAGGATATGCGCGGGTATTCATGAATCGGTGTCTTCCCACCTAAGCATCTTCAAGCGGAGGAATGGCGCTCTGTTCTGTGCCACTTCTGATCAACAGGCATGTGTCAGCAATGCCAATGCAGTGGGACGACGTTCTATTTGCACCCTCCATTTTATTCGATTCCATACTCGAGGCATCATCAACTGCTGCTGCCGCATTCATGCACTAGGGCATTGAGGTGCATGATGTAGAGCACGCTATTCGGTGACGCTGGTTTCCTCCTAGAGGTGTGGAAGCGAGCATCGTGTGCGTGCAAGAGTTTACTGCTGCACGTGCGTCCGGCGCAGGTAGGAGTGTGGTAGTTTGGCTGTTTTTCGTGGTGTCTAGAAGACGCAGGTGCACGCTGTCGTCGTGCCGGACCTTAGCGCATGTGTGACCACGGCATCCACTGAGCTGCCTGGAGCGCTGTGTGAGTAAGAAGTTCATTTGCGTTTGCCCTTTATGGAGCACTGTAGGTGACAACGCTCCATAGAAGCGCCATGGCGCACGCTTCAGTGAATTCGAGCTAGCCTCGAACAGTGGAGTTGGATGCGCATCTAGCGTGTTCTCGTGCTCAGGATGTGTGGCTGATTAATCGACCGTCTGGCATTTTCTAGCGCGTTATTTTCTGACTGTTTATAGCTCGGGGTGCAGCGTGCTTGCGTACGGCGGAAAAGTGCCGCCAGTGTGCGATCGCGCGTGCCCTGAATTTCACATCGCTGCTGGGAGCATTCCTGATGCCGCCCTGGTAGCCAGGTGCCGAATAAGCTTTCCTGCCAGCCTCTTACAGGGGTGTGGGCACTGGGGCATGCAACATCGGGTCCTGCTGGCGTCATGGTGGGGCGATGCCGATGTGCCAGCTGCTTTGAGTTGCCGCAGAATGCAGTTGTGTAAGCACGCTGTGAGCCATAGCACCTCTCGCGGCGGGTGGCGCGGCTGGGTGACGCATGAAGGGGTCTCAAAGCGGTGCGTTAACGCAACTGCGGGGATTGCAATTCATGCTGGCACTGCCACGCCTGTGTTGGCACGCTGTGCCAAATTCTAGCTACTGTGTGTTGCAACCGCTGAGTCGCAGCTGGTCTCTTTACGCTGATGCTGATGATGTGCCGCAGCAGAGCAGTGTTGAAATCAGGCCGCTTTGTTGGAAGAGCATTTCCCCTTATTTTGTGATGAAAATCTATCGTTACCGTTTGTTAACTCACCGCACCCACTCTCCACTCGCGGCCACGTCAATCTGATGTAAGGAGTCGCAGATGTTGCATGTCCCAGTGTGAGTGCAAAGGAGGAAGGCCACGTGCAAACGCACGCATTAGAACTGAGGCCAGCACACTTCCACCTCCACAAAACTTTGATTCAGCAGCCACCCTTTTTCAGTCGTATTTTTCTATGCACCTGCGTGCGCTCGGAGGCAGATAATCGAACACGGGTTTTCTACTTCAAGTTTAGGTATTAGCAACGCAAGCAATGGCGTAGGCTGCTGCTGCTGTTCCTGCGTGTCAGGGTTTGCACCGTTCCGCACAACAGGGTGCTGGAAAATGACCCACGAAACAAGAAGGCCGCGAATAACTTCCACCTGAATTGATGCAGCCTAAGCTTGCTGTCCATCCTCGATGAGCTGACGTTGCTTTTGACACAGGGGGCTTGTCGAAGGGAGGTTTTCTGGACCAAAAAAAGCAGCTGGGCCACCGGAGCAAGTTGCCTCACTATTATTGTACGAAAAACAGCAGTGTCCCCAAAGTGGAAAGGTGGCGTCGCAGTACCATTTTTCATTGTTCACTGCGGGTGGAGTGACTGAAGGAGCGAGGCAACCACAGCTGGAAGTTAGTTGGCGTCGTTTGTTCAGCTATTGATGATGGTTGATGCCGCTCAGCGGAGAATGATGGGCGAGCCTTTCTCTTCTCCTCACTCCGCGTGCGCTTTTCATGTCCCTCAAGATGTGCGTGGCCAGCAGGGTCGCGAGCACAAGCGAGATGTGCGAGCAAGAATGCACACCGCTGCGGCGAATGTCCTGCTCTGCAAAATCGTGGGACATGGTGACAACGCGTTACACACACACACACAAACACACACACTGTGAAGTACGGCCTCCCATTGCACTGCGTGGTGTACCGAAACGGATGTTGGCTGCGTGGCAATCTACCGGT